>LWMK02000016.1:1132976-1471685 GCA_001693075.2 Taenia saginata
TCCCCCCCCCAAAGCGACTTATGCACCCCACTCCGACTTGCAGCCATAAATACGCAAAGACCCATCTGCCCCTTTGAAGCATAATTTTATCAATCGCTTGCTGCAAGTATGAAGCCCATAGTTCCTCCCCATCGCAAGGCCCAAAGAAGCGCAGGCGGTGGGACCAACGCCTTAATCAAACTTGTGTCATGGATGAGTGAGGAAGAAAGTGAGAAGGGAAGTGTAAAACGATGCACATCGGCGGTGTTTTTAGTAGTGATCCCAGAGAAAGTTGCGGAAGAGGATGAAGGCAGGCAGTGGTTTGTCCGCGGGCACCATATGACCCGCACCACGCACCGTCGAGAAGGTGAGAGTCGTATTGGAGACCTCCGTCAAGAAGCTCTTCATGTAGCCGCCGATCTGTCTGGTACCGTCAGTAGCGTTAAAGAACCAAGGATGTCGTGGAACTTCCAACTTAAAGTGAGAAATACACATTCAAAAATATGTAAGCTTTAATTTTGAATAAAAATTGGGTTTACTCATTGCATCGGCTG
The DNA here is from genome assembly GCA_001693075.2 of Taenia saginata. Lineage (NCBI taxonomy): Eukaryota > Metazoa > Platyhelminthes > Cestoda > Cyclophyllidea > Taeniidae > Taenia > Taenia saginata. Next base: position 1,133,510 of record LWMK02000016.1, read on the forward strand.
GCAGTGAGGTATGTGGCAGGCAGATGTAGCGAGATAGTGGAATACATTTTTTGTGTAGCTGTGGCCGACAAACGACGTCAGAAAAGTGCGACAATTGGTGGAATGCCTGATAAGCACGATAAGGTTACAAAAAGCCATGCGAAACAACCAATCTGCTCTCACGAAAAGTATTCGCATGCCTCTTACTCATCACTACAGCATCAAAGGTATCAAAGGTCCATCTGACTCATGAATCACGAGGGGTTGACCAAATCTTAGCAATTTCCGAAAAATTGACTAATAAAGTTGTGAAAGGCAACATTTTGAATAAAAAAGTGAGACTAGTCCACAACTCACAGGTACTTCTAGATCGTTGACGAACCACTCGTCGCCAATGGCGTTGCAGGCCATGTCCACGTCACCGTTGAAAAGATGAGTTCGAATCTGAAGGATGGAAGCATTTATATAAGACTTTTTTTCCAAAGAAAACTATGGGAACGTTTAAAAACTGTGTAAATGCACCTTTCAACACCGCAGGATAAGGGCTCAGTTGAGGTTGAGAAAAACTTCAACTCAAAGTCCCCCTTTCCATGTTGAGGGCCGAACAATACAAGTAGCGGCAGTAAGTAGACGAATTAGCATAAAATTAAGACAGCACTAAATGTTTGGAAAATGAGGGATTACTTTCTCATAGGGCAAATTTTAAACGAATTTGTACAAAATTCACGGCCTGGCTCAACGTCACACGTTTATTAAAGCAAGGGATTACTCTTAGAGAATAAGATATTAAAACTGTATTGTATTAAAATGTGTACCTTCTCAAAGTGCTATTTTGTTTTTGCTACAACAGCAAGTCCGTCTCTGTAAGTCCTTATTAGGCTATAAAGTGGTTTAGTTGCATAGCAAGACAATTTTGAAACAATCGAAGCAACACCATCCCTTGAAAGCCGTGATTGGTTGATAGAGAACAAGGAAGACAAGACATACCCCCTTTTCCAACAGCGTCCGGTACTGTTCACTTAGGTCGAAGTAGACACGCTTGTACTGGGTGTATACCTCTTTGTCACAGGTTGACCACTCCTGAACGCTCGGAGGGATATTAAGAGCCGATCGGACCACTGGCAAATTGAGGTACTCTGTCTGAATAGAATCGTCGGAGCAGTCAAGTACCAACTTCCTGAAGGCAGGAAGCGAAACCTGAGGTCAAATCCATGGTCAAATAAACCATAAAACCTCAAGCACCGAGCCCAAGCATTTATTTCGGGTCTGTGGTGGTATAAACAAACGAGAAACTCTGCAATGAGTTACTTTAAGCGTTTATAATTTTAAAATGCTCTTCATGACTATTCAGAACCGCTTCTGCGTAAGGAATGAAACCGACTTCATGGTTATTTGATGATTTGGCGATTTTATTGCGTTAAACGCATACCAAGCGTTAAGTCATGGCAAAATTATCCCAAAAAATTCACCATCTCAAACTAATTTTGACCAAAATGAATTGGATCTAGCAAGAAACCAACCAACTTCGATTTGGATGGCAGCGTGTTGCTTCAAGCAGAGCATGCTTAACTAATGAACGGAACCAAGGGGCATTGCCATGGATATGACGTGTCTTCGCGTTTGGAGGGTTAAATCAGTCCCACTTCAAGGTATCAAGGCTAGAGCTCAATAGTGGGAGTCGATTGACTTCTTAGTCCTCCACACTTTAGTAAATTTAAGAGAAAACCCAACCAAATGCCTATTCAAACGAAAAACCCTGCAATAGCAAAGTGAAAGTGGAATTGCCCAAAAGAGGGCGCTAGACCAACCAAGTTTTGTCAATCCAAAACGGTTAATTCTTGTGAATGCATAAAAGCGTATAACGCACCCATTGAGAGAAGTTTCATTGCGCTTTAGTAAAAATCTGAACAAGTTGCCCCTATCGACCTGCTCCCGAGAAATTCCACCCGATTGACGTCGTTTCACGGAACCGTAGAAGAAAGCATGCATTCTGTACAAAAAAAAAAGACAATAAGACAGTTGTGCAAAAATGGGTGTCCCAGATTAAACAACCTTCTTATCCATTGGTCGTATCCACGGTTAAGTCTCGTAATAATGTCGCGCCAAGAGAATAGATGCCTGTGAGTTGGATTCTTCTTTGCAACCCCCACAGAGCCATTTTCGGGAACACCGCCATCACAGGGAGCGTAGAGGTTGTACACATTTAATCCATACGACAGGATACTGTTTGCGCTCTTCACCTGTTATTTATGCAACAAATGTTATTTTTGTCGCTTACTTGATGAGGAGCAAGGGAGTTTACCGGTCACACTTACGGCGTCTTGGCATTTGGGAGAGCGATTCAATGTGAACAGGCAGCGACCAACTAGCTTACCATCACAGCAGTAGTTCACAAGATCTGCCCAAAGGCTGAAAATTAAAACAATGAGAGCTGCTTCAACGCCTTGGATCATTTGAAAGAGTGATTTGTCTACAAAACATGGAGGTTCGTTTGGGTGTAACCCAAAGTTTACAGTCGAAAAACGCACCTTGCGTCGATAAGTGAATGGTAGTAGGCAAAGTAGAGTAGTGAGTTATCATTCAGGGTGTAACTCGTGAGCCCATTGTCCACCGCGATACCCTGAAAGAAATCGAGACAAAGATTGACAAAACAGTGTAATGGGAATCAGAAGCCTCTGTGTTGTCCATTGCCATCACAGATGGCAATTCCGACTTTTAACCCACTTGATGGGACTTTAATACTTTTGATGAATCTAAAACGCACTCCTGACAGCGAATAATGCGAATGAAGACTAGGTGGAAACAAAATGGAGAAGCGGGTGAGGAGTGACACTGCCATCAAGGTACTATTTCTGTCTTAAATGATGACGCCCAATGCACCATCATCCCTCCTTTTTCGAATCCCACACGCTACCTGAGGCCGATAATTACAAACGTCCCGTCAACACTGCATTCAAGTGTAATCTTGAGTTCGTTCAGATAATATGTGACCATCAAATGAACTTGGCCACAAATGTTAATTCGGCCCAAATAACATTGCTTCTGGCTCTTAAATGCGTTTTCGCCCAAAAGGTTTCTCGACCTGGTAGGCATGGATGAAAGCACAGGTTTGTGCTGCGTTTCAGGCCTGGCAAATATGGTTTCAAAATTCAACGGTCACAATTCAGATTAATTTCTGAGAAATAGTGTAAATGACTTTGGAACAGCTCAATTGTTTCTCTAGGTACAATCCGCGTTACTGATAAATTATTTGCGTCCCACTAAAATTGGGTTTTTTAAATTTTTTTACTGCTTCTGAAAGCTGGGAGGATCAGTTTCTTCCTAAGACTACGGAGGACAAAACAAAGAAAGGCCAAAGAAAACACCTTAATGAAACAGGGGAAGTGAACAACTCATTCCGCGCTTTTCAGCCGAAGGATTATAACCGTGCGTTGAATAGGTGTTTTAAATAAGCATGCAATCTATCCTCCGAAGCTTCCCCGCAACGATATACACAGTAACCGTTTGTAAGGGATTATGGGCAGGTCTATCCAGACGACAACTACTTCATGTAGATGTAAAGAAAGGTAGGAGAAAAATACATTCCACAATTTACGCATCAGCGAAACATAAATCACCTTGGTTCCTCAGGTTGCCAGAACTGTCCCAAAAAAGATCCTACAATAATCTAGCATCAAGAAGTGTTCACTTTTTACCAAAGGCATTGCTTTCCTTACATCCAACTGCAAAGTATTTCCATGCTGTAGCAAGGAAACATTTCAAAACTATTTACCACGAAAATAGTAACTGAGAATTCCTATGCTTCTGTAACGAGCAGAGACCCACGTACCACGAAGCAGGATCCCAACATACCTCATAAGGACGGTAAGCACATTGACCATCGATTCAACCGCCTTATGGATAAATAACTAGGTGATGCAACGATAGCACAAATTTACCATTGTAATAAAAAAAAAAAACAGACCTTGAGCCCCATTTCAGGGTGATCAACAACACGAAGGGCCAAAGTGGGCACGTAGACTCCGCCATAACTCTCCCCAATTATGTAGAAGTCACGACCCTTGAATTCGGGAAACTTCTCAAAGAAGTTGGTCAGAGCGAAGTAGTTGTTGTCAGCGACCTTGGAAAGGCAATTTTCGGAGGATTAAATACCAAAGCTTTTGTTACGCAGTAGTGCAAGACAAACCTAGTCGCCAGAGCGCATTAGCAGGACGTTTGCTTGTTCAACGAGCATAGCTGACGCTGCTACATAAAACCTTCTAAGACATAATTTCAAACGCAAACATTTAGTTCCCAAAATAAACCATATTGTCGTAAAGCATGCATACAGACAAGGGGCTCCAGATCCCAAATAACGACAAATCGAGGAGTGTTAACCAAATACACTAATAGCTTGAAATAAACCATTCGTCCAATGCAAGCGCTGAATTGAATGCCGTCTAAGAGTGGATCGTTTTACACATCCATGGCTTTATGAAAAGTGAGCAGAGTCCGCTTAAGTTACAAATTCTGAGAGATTCCACCCAGTATCTTCCAAAGCTCCTATTGCACGTGATGCTGAATACAGTAAACACAGGATTTCCTTCGAAAACATGAAAAAAATTAACGCAAGCCAGAGAAATGGTAACAAAACTTCAACATGCCTATGAGATATTTGAGCAACCATTCCAGTGGTACACCACCAATCCCAAATTCTTTCTCTTTTTTGCGTGACCAAAAAGATCAAGCAAGGCTAGTGGGTTAGAGCGACATCGTTTGTGAGCATCTGCACAAAACTAAATCTCCGAGGAGGAGGAATTCGAATGCCTTCATTTGATAAAACTTGCATAGCGTTTGAAACAAAGGGTACATTTTACTTAACCCACTCACCATGTCGTCGTCCGTTGTGACGTTGCCGTCGCGAGAAAATGAAAATCCTACTCCAGCTGGAGCTTCAATGTAGACAACGTTTGCATGCTGCAAACAAATTCAGAATAAAAAAACACTGCTCTTGTGGCAACTTCCAGCACTATTCTTTGCTGGTGCGCTACTGTTGCGGCGGACAGTTCAGCGGCAAACGTGTATGACGGCAAGAGTTGTACTGGAAAAAATTTGGACCCAAAGTAGGTTCAACAAAGCTTGGTTTGGGGCATCCACTTATTTTTTTGTACACAATGAATGAGTAGCTTAGCGGGTAATGAGAGATCCTATGCGCATAAACAATAACATAAACAACCAAGTAACAGATCAAACATAAACATTTCTAATCCAGTCAAATGACGCGGCGAAAGTACCACTTTTTTTAAAACCGATTCGTTTATATTTGACACTTCATAACTTTAATAACACACAGTCATGGCGAGTCTCCATGTTTTTGTTTATTTAGTCAACTGATGAAAAGTGAACCAAAATCATGGGGAAACTAACAAATGAAGGTGCCACCAACCTTGTTCCACGCATACTTATTTGACGCAAGTCGGTTTCCTCGACGAATCTAAAAAGAAAATGCTTCCTTTGATTTGATATACCACTAACGAAAATAGGGACTGGAAATTTCACACTTGAAAGATGCTACTGAATAAGTTATGATGCAGTTGACAAAAGTGTGCCTAACAGACGAAGAATACTACTCATTTCACGGAGAGATAGAGGGGCCAGAAACAAAACGATTTTCTCGGTTAACACAGGTCAAGCACAAGTGAATATCTAAAGCAATAGGCATACTGTGAAGTGGATTGGGCGCCAAAATATTACTCTAAACATGTTAGAAATTCACCTAATTGAATATTATGTGCCCATAACAACAGCCGAGCTTCAAAATAAGTCTACTGTTTCATAGCCCATCCATAAACGAGTACGGACCAGCGTTTTAGCATATTTTTGCACTTCTACCCAGCTGGGACCGCTATTAGTGATCAAGTACAAGATGTCAGATGAGAAGACAACAGTGTATAATAAACCAAAAGTACTTTAAGTAAACTAAGGAGACACCACAGGAAATGAACTGCTTCGTTATCAACTGCAAAAAGGAGAACGGTATTCAAAGCCCTGGCAACAAAAATAACAGCCTCAAAATACACGATAGGACTCAGCTTATTGAAAATGCCTTAAATGTAAGAAAAGACGTGTCCACTTATAAACAAGCAAGCAAAAGATTGAAACTCTTCAAATGGATTATAACACGATTTGTAAACAGCCTTGATTGCCTAAACCTTATTCAAGTCTGTCACACCTGAAATCAAACAAGCAAGATAAGTAAAGCATGAAACATGATCTCCCAGGAAAGTTCGATGAAGCGGTCGGTGAAAAATTTATGAACGAGATTTCCCAAGCACTTTGCTGCTTTTTGATTGAGTGAACAGGAGAAATCCATCAAATTCTACCTATCGATGCGTCCCCAAGTTGAACCTTAATCGGTAAAGTGCATGACTCACAAGAAAAGGCCCGTTTTCAGAGAACATGCCCATAAGAGAGGAGCAACCAGGTCCCCCATTGAGCCAGAGAACAAGGGGTGCGGTGGCAGAGCTATTAGCCGCCTCAACAAAAAAATAGTGCAGTTGGATATTGGAAGTCGCACCCTGTAGGTAACCCGAGTACATTTCGAAGGTGAGAGGGTTGGGGGAACCGGGTAGGTACGCGACACGATCAGCACTTGGACGACCCCATATCGGTATCAGAATCAGAAGTAGTTGCAACCACAAGCCTGAGAATTCCATTCTTCAACTAGGAGAAAGGGAGACGAATTTTGAAATACTGACAGCATTGGAAAGGCTTATATAAAATAATTTATGAGGACATATAAGCGATTTCTGTTAACCGATTCCGCTTGTGATGGACAAGTTAGACATACACATAGGAAGTGCCAAATGTACAACTACATCTCTCATCACCAATCAAGTAGACTAGCGTAGTCGGAATTTACACCGGACGAACCACGCATAAATCATTCACTTGTTTAAACAATTAGGTGAAGAGCCAAACTGAGCTACTGTGAACAACGCCACAGACCGTGTCGAAATGGGAGTACAGTAATAAATCCTCCCTTATAAAATGCATCGCTAGATGAATAAAGCGGCCACCCCCCATCATTTTGCATTAATCGGCAAAGACAAAAGAGGAATAACAGAGGAGGCCAAAAGCGATCACCACTACAACGATTTTGCTGGAATAGCTACAGATTCAACGCTTATCAAAAAATTTCAGTCAGCTTCCCACTCAGTGGCTATAGAAGCAGATAATTCAGATGAAAAAGCTGCCTGGAAGGGCTAGCAGTAACCACGGCTCCCCTAAATACGCCAGTTTACTCCTACGAACTCGGAACGAGAATGAGCTGAAGAAATAAAACCAGGCGAATTAATTGTACTCAATTAAGGATGATAAGTGCGGAATCGCAATAGTGACTTCTAGGCCGTCTCCACTTCACCAAAAACACAAAACTGCGCTGCCACCCAAAATGAGACAACACATACCCCCGTCGTCTGGCTGAATTTCAAAAGATTAACGGACCCGCCAAGTGGGATGAATAAAAGTTTGAACTAGCCAATAAATGCTTAGATGGCTCTGATTGGTCAACTTTCCCAGCCAATTCACTTTGGCTAGTGAAACTTGCATATAACCAAAGCAGACGCTACCTTGATAATATAAGTAGAACAGGTTGGCACAAACAAATTTTCGTGAATTATTAAAAAGCGAAATTGTTAAATGCATCGTGACATTTTCTCGAACACTTAGAAGAACGCGACCTTCGGGAACGAAAATAGGCTTTAAAAGCATTTATTCTTAGCTAAAGAAAATAAGCAACAATGATATTTAGGACCAGGCCCGTGAGCAGGAAAGAACGTAAGGGCCAATAAGAATGCCTCTAGTCGCCGCTTACACAACTCATATTATCGTCCATCACGCGGCTTTTTTCTTAACTTTCAAGATTTAGTCTGAAATGGTAGTAAAATATGTTACTAGCACAAGTTCGCGATGTGGACCGAAATACATAATTTTTCAGTATTTGTCATGTTCGGTTATTGTCTAAAATAAGTCATAACCTTTTCCACGACCCCTTTATCTTATAATTTGTTTCGTGAGATTGGTTTAAACAGCTTCAGTGTGTAACCGGCATCTCTAAACAGACTTGCGAAAATGGAATTAGCTTTAATGGAGTGGCAAATCTCGTCGCTCCTACTCTATTTGGGGCAAGCTTGTTGGACTTAATTGCACTAGTTTATTACTAAGCATTATGAGACGTGTTAGAAAAAAAAGTTCTTTTTTTCAGCCAATCGCATGCGGAAAGCGTGCGAGTAGAAATTGTCTCGTAAAGATCGCTACGCGTCTCCAGAATGCACAACATTGGACGGTGAACGAATTTAAAGTTTTCAGTCTTGACAGGAAGCAGATTCTCCTAAAAAATTGTTTGAAGTCACTTTTGTTGGAGTTGAGAATTTGCAGATCAAGGAAGTACAGCGTCTTGGTGTATTTAGTTTATTAATCGACGCATTTTATCTACTTGGGCGACGTACGGATACACGAACGCTAAAGCAATCCAACTAGAATTTGGCCTTCCGTTGCTCTGCTTGTTGTTTGAAGAGGGAATGGACTTAGCCGATTTAACATCATCCATTGAATGAAATGCAAAAAACCACCGCGAATTAAAGTGATTCCTGGAGTGCGGTAAAGGACATTCCACAAAGGGGGATGTCATTCTTGCACTGCATACTCATGTGTTGACTTTGGAACTAGAATATTTCTTAGTTTAACAATCACGTTTATCCAGAGGCTACAGGTCTTCTGTGCTGCTGTCTCGTATGTGTGAATTCCCTTTTTTCGACAATGCTCATACTTCTTGTTTAAGTCAAATTGTGCTACTCTGGCCAATTCGCCGACTCAAGCGATTCGACAGAGGCGTTTGTGCGCCATGAGATCAGTCCTGTTCGCTCGGGTCATTTTAAACAGGAGCGTTTCTTCATGAACACATAAACTTAAGATGTGCTTCGAAGAGAGTAGTCGGCTTCCTCCCATGAACCACAGCTGGGCTTACATTTTTAGACATAAATTTTAGTAAACCTCACGACCAGCGAGCGTTAAATTTTTACCATTCTGCCTCACTAAGGGCGGTTGGTGGCTTTGGAAGCCACACCGCCGAAGTGATTCATGTGATTAATTTATTTGGTTTACATTTGGTAAAATTGCAAACGCCATTTCCTACGGTAAACACTTTGCATGCGTAAACAGAACACATAAATGAGCCAATTGATTGCACGATACTTGGGTGGTTCAACCAGGCAAATCTTTGTTTGTCAAGGCAGTCAAGTTCTCTGGAGGTTTAGGGATTTTTGTGGCTTGACTTCACGTTTTTTTTAATGACACCTATCACCAAAGCTACTTCCAAAAGGCTTAAATATTCCGCCACCAAATTTTTATGCAAAAGATTAGTTTGTCCGGACTTATGTAGTTGTTTTTTACATCCCTTCGGTTTGAGGCGTAGATGTCAATCTAGGCTTTGTACTCCTGCCGGTTGGCATGGCCTTCGGGCCAGACCAGGAGTCCCCGGCCCTTCTCCACGTCGGCAGTGAATAATCCGCCCAACTATTGGCCTTCCTTTGTCATCAGGAAAGTCTCGAATAGGTACAGTACAAATAACCTAGCATGAAATAGAGTTAGGAATTGAGATGCTTGAAACCATAAATGTGGACTAAGGGTTAAAAAACAATGTTTTTTCGAAAGGCAAAGAGGACAGTATTCGGTATAGGATAACATCTAAGGACAAGCCCTGGTTTATTGTCGGACATAGCTCTAATCGCAAAATCAGGGGCATAAAAATGGAGTCGTTCAAAACCCCTAAAGCATTTAGCATCAACTTTTTAAGGGTCTCCGTTGCACTATTTTAGAACTAAAATCCCAATTCTTTTTTAATTTCACCTTTTATTTCGACTTCTAAAATAGGATTGCTACTTACAAAATAGACCATTTTCCTTCACACTTTTTACTTGCACTTGTGAACTGAGGATCATTTGCATGTGTCAGCGTTGTACAGAAACAGAGAAGACTTTAAAATGAACTGGACGAATTAATTTACGTATTTGGAAACTGATCGAATCCGATTTATTAAACAAGTGAAAAAGAAATATACTGATATAAGTGGGAACACTTCTAAACCTTAGCTTAGACTTCATTGAAGACGAAGGAAGCCATGATACTCGGGCGGAATATGCATTGTTGACGCGTAGAAGGGCTTGGGGTAACTAGCATACCCCAAAGGTCAGGTGGCTGAGCAAAAGTACAATGGCGAAGCTATAAAGTGGCTTTTTTTTAACAAAACCGAGAATTAAACAACCAAACAACGTATTACATGGACCCTTTCCCCTTTTGAGTGTCATCTTGGAGATTCCCTTCGTCAACCTCTTACATCGACCATCACAGTATAATTGTTACTGCAAGGAAACACTCACGAAACAACTACACCAGTCATTAAATTCCCACCCAATTAAGAATACACTTGAACGCAACATCTCATTTTCACTGTCCTGAGTGGGGAATGGATTCGAAGGCGAGAGGATGTACTAGTCATTACAAGTGTCCTTCTTCGGATGTAGAAATGCTGGCCCAAAAGCAGTCTTGTAACAAGGGACGGGATCGAACATGGTTCCTTGGAGGCGGTAGGACTTAGCACCGTTTCATTTTTCGCCACCTTGTTTTTACTCCCTAGCTACTCAGCCTCATCTATCTGGGTTCCATCCATCTAACAAAAAAGTGGAGGAAGTATAGCACTGTTGCACAATTGATATCCTTATTCAGCTTCGTAGTTTCCGGAGGTAGACGTCACTTTCTGTCCTTCCGTTATGACTCGCCACCAATCCATCCATCCGTAACATGTAACTTCTTCCATCCTGCTAAATCAAGACAGATATTTTTTTTTAAATAGGTCCACTTTTTTGTTTTTATCAATGCAGTGCTCCAATACATCCCAAAATACAAAAGAAAACATAACGCTAGGGCTGAATATATGTATTAGACATAGAATAAGGATTAGGGGCTACTGGAATAACAAATGGTAATCTAAAGGCGCTACGAAATCTATGTATTATAGCAGAATACGTTTTTTCGCCTTCAGCGGTCTTATCCATAAAAAGTCATGGCATTGCTTGATAATTAATTATTTTTTGTTACCTTTAAATCAACTTAATATACTTCATTCACCGGCGGGTAGCGACTTTTCCGAGTTAAAATAATTTGTATAGCTAAACAAACTAAAATCGAACAATTTCTTTGGAGTAGGTGACAAGAAAAGTGTCACTTCTACTATTTTACAGTTGTCTCACCCAGTTAGCTGAGAGTGTTGCGTGCATCTAAGTTGTAAGTGATTCATGCTGGAAGTTGCATGTCTCAGTCCATTTGCCCCAGCCTGAAAAGTCTGTATCAAGGGATTTCACTCCAAGGATGCATTTTCTGTAAATTATTTTGGAAAATTGGGTCAGTGCTAAGCATTGGTCCCACCCGTTTCCATGCTCACATAAAAGACTTTCTTTAGAGTAAAGTAAGTTTAACTCGGAATTACGGTTTACCGGTTTTTCTTCAATTAGGTCTATCTAAACCATTTGGCAATACTAAGTCTTGCTAACAAGAATATAAGTGAACGTGAAACCCATATCATTCTCATTCCGTCTAGCGGAAGAAGGGAGGACAAATTAACGCGACTCTGTCATCTACCCGTCTCGAGTCCCATCTCCCACCCACGGTCTTCTCCACAGTTTTCGCTCCCCCCAATTCACATCTCTTTTCCCTCCAATTAAAAGATCTTTGCACACACTCTCGAAGGGACTCTTCATCCAATGGTTTAAAGCTCTTCAAGAGGTAGCGGAGACGCATGTGACTAAGCATGAAGAAGAGACAGAGGAGAGGGATCGAGTGTTTAGTAAGCGATTGTTCTAGAGAGAAAGGGTTCCTTTGTCAATATTTAGCTTTTAGAAGGCAATTTTCCCCATAAATTATTCTGTATATTTAACGTAATACATCCCCCCGTCAAAAAATCTATGTTTTGATGCATCCAGCATTGAGATATAAACATTTTTTTCACGGAAATTAAGAGTGCTGATAAACTTAATGCAAGTTTTTGTGGTCACGAAAACTGTCGGTCATTGATGTTCTGTACTATCTTGTTTGCATGTTTTACCTTCGGTTTTGGTAGCAGTTCCACTTCGGGTCACCACTGCCTGTGGATTGTTTTCTAAACCATGCCAGTAGCCCAACTCTGCCGCGTCTCGGAAATGCATAATCCGCCTTACTATTAGGTCTCTATTCGTCTTCAGGAAAGTCTTTGGAGGCTGTATTGGTGACAGAGTGAAATAGCCTCGACCTAGCACTGAGTGATGAACCTTAGTAAGGCGAAAGAAGTTAAATGACACGGTTCGGAAAATCGGTGATAAGCCATACAAAAAGGGATGAAAATGATGTCCGTCTTCCGTAAACACCCTGGTCTCGTAGACTTCAGGAAAGTTATCAACAACAAAAGTAGCGCTAGCAGTAAATTATCTGGAAAAGTTTCGTTACTAAGTAACATATTGTAACTCTACGAGGACTTCAAACATGTTAAAACTCAATGCCTCCTTCCCTTCTGTATTAGCTGCATGGAAGTCAGATAGATACAGCTAGCCAAATCTAAAGTGAAAGCGACACGGCAGGGAAGAATTGGCGCAGAGCGTTACCTCAATGAAACTGTGTTCAATCTCGTCCTTTGTTGTACGACTAGGCTTTTGGCTGGTGCTCCTACGTCTAGTGGTGAGCACGCATGATGGCTAGCGCATTCACTGGTCTTCACGTCCATTTCTTACACAGAACGGAACTCCAGACCTTATGGAATGGCCAAGAGGCACCTATGACGCTGCTGTTCAGTATTTCTTCGGGTGCGAGGAGAGTTAATGTCTGGAATGAATAGCCCTTGATTGTTTCCTTACGGCATTGAATATATTGCGATGACCAATGGGCGTGTTGGGAATGATGTCTGAAAGATGAGAGGGGTTATGCAATACGCTACCCATTTGTGTTAAAGTTTTAGCAAATAGGCTGCTTCAAAATCTCCAGTGGCTTTCAGGGCGTTAATGACCTTAAGCTCAACTGTATTTTGAGTATATATATGTGTTCTCTCCGAGTAGTATTTTCTTCCTTCAAACAAAATTCGGGCACCATATGTACCAGCACATTTTTCACCTGGTTTTGGAAAATAACACGCTGTATGAAGAGCACCTACTTTAGACATCTAAGCCAAAAATAAAACCACACCGGAGGCTTAACATTCAATCAGACTATAATAGTTAACCCAAATGCAGTGAATTTGGAGGGGTAAGTGGCTACTTTTAACAGAATTTTTCTACTAATTAATGCTTGATAAAATATCTGATCTCTGAAAGTCTGAACTCACGGAATAAAACTTCCCATAAACGGGTTCAAGAGAGTTTAGAGAGGCAAAACTTGCACAAATTAAACAAAATTTTACACTTTTACCAGTGCGCTCCACTTTCGTTTAGCCACGCAAATCAGTACTGCCTGGACTAGGTAAAACATATAAGCGCTTTTGAAGAATTTGTAAGCGCTTTTATTAGATTATGCTATTTCAGAGACAGACAGTCAGTTTACACCAACCTTGTGGTCAGGTGGACATTGTCAAGCCCCAGGGGGTAAACGACCCTTGATTGCCCATGAAATTTGATAATTTGTTAATCTCCACCATGCTACTCAAAAAGATGCTAGTTTCCCATCCCAAGTCTTCTCAATCCTAAGGTCTGCAATAGGCGATAGAAGACAGAAACAGCCAAGATATTTTAATGCATCTTGTCAAATGAAATGCGTGCAAGTCCGGATTTAATGATTACGAATCAAGTACACACAAAGAATGGAATAGTGCTAATTAAATGGCTCCCAAAAAGTGAAACTTATCAAAAATAAATCGCTTTCAGTTTTGAAATTTTGACTACGACTAAAACATCAATTCAGCTAACACTTGTGATTGTGTACAGATGGGAATAAAGTCGGAACCACTATCTAGTGAGCACAAGTGAGTGAAAGTTGAAACCAAGGTACCTCAAAATGATTCTAGCAGAATGCTCAAGTTGCGTAGGAAATCGCATAAAGTGGTTCAGTGATGAAAAAATACTGATTCAACTCAACCAACGTAGCAGATGCAGAAAATAAACTTGTCAACTTCTTTTGCGGGGAAACCCGCGTCACATAAAATGTAAGGTGCTTAAAACCGTAAAAACTGACATTCAATGACTAACCTGACATTTTGCATGACACCTTTTTAGGAAGATGCATTGAATGTGGGAATTCTCATCTCCCTTTCACGGAGTTACAATTGGATGGGAAAGAAAAATTTCACAGCTGTGAAGGCTCGTAATAACGGTAGGGGCTACTAAACCATAAGGCTGCCTTAAGTACGTTGAAAGACCGACTATTGTGTCACATAAGTTATTTTTTGTTGACTCAAACCCGGTTATCACTAATAGAGCATTGACAGGAGGGAACAAGTGGGTTCTGTTTACATCTTTCTGGATTCTTGAGCACTGAGTTTAAGCAAAGTAAACTCTATATTCTACTTTACACACGACCAAGTTGAATGCTCCTCTCCGACACCAATAGGAAAATTGTAAAAAAATTAATTCCAAGGTGTTTAACTAAACCACTGGATAATCGTGTAGATATTCTTCGCAACTATTGCATACTGAAGTTATTTCCTCCATTTAACGCACAAATCCTCCCCAACGCTCTCAGCTTGGAATCCCCTCTCACGCTTGGTAAATGCTGCTTCAACATAAAAAACTGCCATCGCTTTACACAGTCGAAGTGTCGCCTTAAGCGCCTCGGTAGGACTGGTTTCCAAAAGCCTTAGTTTGCTTAGCTTTAAGCGACAAAAACGAGCATTTTCGTTTTAAATGCATTGGGGTTTTTGCTCGTTCAAAATGCTTGGGACACGTACTTCACCGCCTATATGTTGGGGTGAGAAGCACGAGTTTCATAAGACTATTTATTTTACTCCCAATGAATTGTTAGAATATTCATATACCGATTAGTAAAGTTGATTTAAAATTTCATCCAGTGGATTTAAAGCCGTACCTTAAGATAATTTAGTCTCCCACTTTAACGCCACTGTGCCAAACGTTCAAAATTACTGCCCCACCTTTAACCTCTCCTAGTGATACGAACGCAGACTACATTCTTGCTCCTCGAGCACCATCTTGCATTTAAGAATAGTTTAAAAATATATTTAATAAAATGAAGCTAGCTAAAATCTACTTGTCCCACATTCTGCGTGGACGTAGGTAAGAGCTGTCAGTTTTGATAAGCGATGGAATAAATCACCTGCTCACTTTGGCGCAATAACTAGCAAAAAGGCATGAAACAAATTTTTCACACCTCGTTATTTTTATGCCTGAATTCAAGCAAGGAAAAAAGGGGAAGATTATTAATAATCAGAATGGTTCACAAATTGAGATTAAAAGTAGGGCCATTCACAAGTTGAATTTATAAAATACGGTGACCTTTAAAGCAAATATTATAAGCTGCTAAAGGCTTCCGGAAAAAATGCATCCAAAAATTCTATGGTCTGAAAATGATTCAAAAGCAGACGCACCAAGTGTTTAGCGAAATTGAGAGAATATCGTGCTTTCGTACACTGCAGGAATTTGCTATGTTTTGGTTGAGCGAAGCATCGTAACAAAAAATTCATTGTCTCACCAAA
Source organism: Taenia saginata (assembly GCA_001693075.2). NCBI lineage: Eukaryota > Metazoa > Platyhelminthes > Cestoda > Cyclophyllidea > Taeniidae > Taenia > Taenia saginata. The sequence goes on from LWMK02000016.1 coordinate 1,149,189, forward strand.
ATTGGGACTGAATTGTATCCAAGCAACATAATTTGAGGGTGACACCCTTGGGAATAGTCCGGGCACAGGCCTCGAGGGCAGTACTGGTAACGATGTAGTATGACTTGTTGTGCCCGCATTATTAGCCTATTTATATACTTACTAAAATAAGTTTTTTAGGAATTGATTTTTGAGCTAAAGCAGGAGAATTTTGCGCCGGAAAATGTATCTCTTAATCCAAAAAAACTGCTTCGCAAATGAGAATTAATCCATTTAACGGATCCCTTCACAACGTAGAAAAGCCTTCGAGGTAGGTTTTAATTTAAAAAACATCATTCATTACAATTGCGAGTAAAAATTAAATGCACGAACGAAGTCTTAGAGGAGCATTAAATCCGTCTTTAAGCTTGGCCGATTCTTCCGTCCGGGAACTGAGTCAGGGCATCAGTTACAAGCTTAAGGTCAGGCTGAAATATTTCGGTTCAGGGACCATACTTCGGGTCGGGTTCGACGGATACTGTTATGGAAGTAGATATCAAGCGATTTGATCCCAACTTTTTGCATAAGCTGAACCTTGGACTTACATATAAATTACAAGAAAGCTCCTCTCGACGTTACTCAAAGTAGTGCACTAACGATACAATGGTAGTCTGTGAAAGCATCTTATGTTATCATACTCATTTCAAAGCTGTATACATGTTAAATTTATGCATTTGTCTAGCATGTCAAATAGTAAAGATGACATTTTGTCGGAATTCCTTGCCCATATACCACAATAGCCTCTTTTGTAGTGAACAGGTTAACCCCTCCATCCAGGTATATCCCATGTCGATATGTAAATCACAGGAGCTGCAGATTCATCCATACCACTTCTGGTAAATGTTGGACAAAAATATTTCTGCATGGCAATTTCACAATTTGACATGAAATTAAAATTAAATCACAAAAATTATTAGTAACTCAAGGGTTCAGAGAGTCTCTATGTGCACACAAGGATTTTAAACCATGGTTCATCGGACACCTTGTACACAAGTAGCAATTGAAGTTTTTATAAACCAAATAATAGAAACTAAGGTGGGTAAAATCGCACCTGTTATCTGGTGGTTTCACGTGGACCGTAGCTTGACCGACAGGTGTTCCTGGGATGGCACCACACTGCACAGCCACCGACCTCCACACCTACACACGCACCGTCATCAACGATGCCTTTGCGGATGCTGCCGATGCTGCCTAATCGATGATTAATACAGGCTCCCTTCTTCCTTCCCAAAGCTGCTTCCAATCCCCCCAGCATCATCACCTCCACCTCTGCCATCTTGTGCGCACGCGTGTGGTCGAATCAGATGCACCTGTTGCGTGCGCCTCTGCGCGCAAACCCGAGTCTCTGATTGGCTCTGAACGTGGTCAATGAGGCTGGTTAGGTCTCGTATGACTTCACAAATAAACGTGGATCGTGCTCGGTGCAGTGTAGGTTCTTTTTTCCAATTCTCCAATGATTTTTGCACCCTTGAGTCGTTATTGCTTCTCACACTCCGTGTTTCGAGCCTTTAAATTTTTCGGTGTTTAAGGGCTTTATTAAAATGATTTATTTTAATTTAAATTAACAACAAGAACTAGACAGAATTATGCGGGATAGTAATGGTACTTTGAAAAAATATACCAAGGGTAGAATTTAATGCCTCGATGGGAAGGCACCTGCTCGCTCTTGTACTTCCGTGGGACTGGATTTTCGACTCGACCCTCTTTTTCCCCTCCCCAAGCAGCCTCATCCATAATACATTTTTTGTTTGGACCTCATTCGATTCGCTGACCTCTCTATCAGCTACAAGCTAAATCCATGTTTTTTTCGCAACAAATTTTCATCAGCCTTTTTTTCTCAATATTTGTAGCTCATGTCGAACCCTTCAAAATGCTATTGCATTTATACTTGAATGCACCCTCGTTTACACTTCAAATATTACTTGCTTTTAATATTTATCGTGCTTTTACAGTTTTAAGCTTCTTTATTTTAGTTGGTAGACCACTTAGGCTCCAAGGGGAGCATGATAGGCTGAATGAACACAAGGTCATTATATGGCACCTATATGTTCTTTAATATTGGCAAGCCTCAGTCAGAACTTGATTTATTACAAATTATTTAAAAAGGCAAAAATGTTTCTTACCACATTTACTGTCTACTAGGCCTTACATTAGGAAGGCTGCTTTGCTTCGCTTTTTACTTCCAAGTAATCAGGATATGGAAGATAGCTCATTTTCTACAAAGAGCATCATCAAAACTGGTGACTGATGTCGATTTAAGCGGAAAGTAGGAAGCACTTTGTGTAAACCTACTCACATATGCATAACTTTCTCGATTAGGATAAACATGTCTCTTACAAGTTGGCTTTGTATGCTAAAAATGAGGCATTCACTTCGGTCATTCACGTCGGTAACCGAACCCAGGCGAAAAAATCAAAGAAAGTCAAATTTGATGTCGCCAAGGAAACGACTAATGAGAGCATCGCCCGAATCATCTCCGTACTCCCTCTGAGCAATGAGAAAAGACCCAAGTACTTAGGGCGGATAGGAAAAGTTAATGGCAGATTGTATCCCAACTCCAGTTGGGGGATTTGGTCCAAACGATAGGTGGAGAGGAGGAATCATCTACGAATGATTTAATCCAGGTCCATTTTTTAATTGAAGAACGAAATTTATCATCTGCCTTTTGGTAGTCCGTACTGCTGGTTACAGAGAGAGTTTTATGACATCTCTACATACCACCGATTTTATAATTTTAAAATTGTCCTAAAATAAACTTCGCCACTTAGGGAATTTCGGTAGAGCCGGTTGGATTGAATATTCGTTAGCTTTTTTACTTACAGAAGATTTCAGATCGTCGTAATTCATTGGAATTTACTAAATACTTCACCTACAGAAGTTTTAATTTAAAGCTAAACTTTAGCTTATTTTAATAACCTCTAACGCAGAAACATTGCTCGCCTAACAATCAGAAATCAGTGAATTTAAAAAACGGGTTCCACATTGATGTGCTTCATGGATAACATTAGTTAAGTTATATGAGCGCACCTACCGACTCTTCTCCAACAGCGTAGCAAACCAAAGTTACTCGGGAAGCGCATGTGTAACTAACGTGAAGAGGGATCGGAAAGCTACTGACTGGACCACGTATGATTCCCTCATTGTCCAACTCACCACTCGACAAAATACCAGTCGTCCAAACTACCGAATGATTTGCTTGGTAATAGTATGCGTGATTAAGTGATCCCGGTAGAATTAAAGCCAGATCAGATAGTGCTTTAATTTTACTTTGGATTAGCAAAGAGCACGATCTTAAACACGATCACATTCTTGTTAGAATCTTAGTTTTGAAAAGCTTCTTTTTTCCAAACATTTTAGGAACAAGATGCTGGACACGTGTGCATTTTCTTAAACATGTCTTATGGCCGTTCTTGCGGCACGGATGGAAATTTATCCTCATACAGTTAACTTTAATTCAGTCGACTACTACAGACCTGGAGTTCCATATTTAAAACTTTTTTTGCCTTTCTTTCTGACTATCTTCCACATTTAGTTGACGAAATGCCATCGATAGAGACGGTGGACGTCTATGATCTTCTCTTCGATTACGTTCGCAAGTTCCCCTTCAAGGAAAATGTGCAAAAGCGCATTGATTTTGATAAACTGGACGCCTCTTGTGTGGTGGAGGCAAAGCTTCGAATTCGCAATCTCGCCTCACGCCACGAAGAGAGTGCCTGTCCTCCCTCTACCGGCGTGATCGGCCGTCCTCGCACTTGTATTATCTTCTCATCCACTTTTGACAATTCTACTTCATCCGAACAGACACATAGCTTGCGAGCAGAGAAGCGTACCACCGCAACATGTCGTCTGCAGCTCACAAAAACAGTTACGCGTAATGGGAACATTAGCCTGCAAGTCTCTCCACCCAACACCATGATCCAAGCCAATGGGGGTTTTTCGAAGGAGAAGACTATCACTTCGGAGAAGGAGGAGGTGATGGAGGAGGAACTCTGCTGGTCTCTTGACACCCAGGTAAGTCAGGCCCAAATTTGTATTTTGATTGATTCGACTGATACTGACGCAGTAGAAGATAGCTGTACTCATTTTTAATGCACTAACTCCACCTTCGCATCGTAGTTTTACCATTTTCAGTAAGAGCAATGCTTGTTTGACTGTATTAACACTATAAACCATTGCTTTCGTTCGATGAACGCTCACTATTCTTTGTTCAAATGGCTTGCTCCGTAAATCGGATGGTTTTGTAGTTTCCCAAATAACTTGCTGCAATAGTTACCGCGATATAATATACTTTGCCTGTGAATACTGCCCTTTAAATTTCAACATCGTATTCTTTATAAAAGTCCTCAGAAACAAACGCTTAAGCTGTGCCGGCATTCAATTAAGTCAGTTAGTGCAAAGGACATTTGAAGGCTTTCGAAAAGCAAATTTAATTTTTTATCCACACAAATTGAAGTATATTGCTCTTAAAAGAGGAAGGAATTGTGCTTTTAATAAAACTCGAGGTCGAGACTTTGGGCTCAAAGTGTTGAGTGCTTTGGAAGGTGAATAAAAGGTGACTTTAAAGGCGTGTTGCAAAATCTTACCACTTTAGTTGTCTCTGACTTACCAGTGTTTAGGTGGTGGGATAAGAGCAAGTAGAATCGACGACTTCGTTCGCTGAGGTTAAATATTCGCCAGATTTTCGATTTCCAAAAAAAATTACGAAATCATGTTGTTGCTAGGGTCAGCGCGCCAAGGGCTTGCCATCATGCTGCTATGTTTAATGTTTAATAACTGAACATCCACCTGACACCCACTTTTTCGAGCTCAAAGCTGTGGCTAGCCAGAGTACGGAAAAAAACTCCACCACTTTCAGTCATAATTTTGCTCACAGAAAGACCTTTTCAGCCTCAAGTTAATTTTGCATCCATCGTTATCATAGATGAGGTTGAGTTTTCAAGGAAACTGTTTGAGTATAAGCTTAGAAGTTAGAATACCATTAAGATTAGACATTTTTAGCACCTGTTAAACCATTAAAGGGGTAATCATGCACATACCTGGTTTTCAATTTCTGCTGAGAGTTCTCAGTCAATCAAATTGACTCGATTTTCAAATTCATCTACTTTGTCCAATTTGCGTCTCACATTTGCGTGCTGCGTGCTTGACGGAAGCCTCAGTTTGTCGTTGGCTGAGGAGAAAAGCATTCCTTGTCAAATTTAAGGCATCCTCCCAATATTGTGAATTGTAGGTGCTCCAACTCCTTGGCTGCTTCTCATTGGACCAGTTTGTTGGGCCATCTGTTGTTAAAACTGCCTTCAACTCTAGTCTTAGCAGATACCTTGGTCACTTTGGATCATTAAGAGTATTTTATGCAAACTATGAAGAGATGAGATTCCTGAAGTCTCCTCCTTTCAAATTTGCAGTGACATGGATACTTAAAGAATCTATCATATCGTTGAAAGGTGTTCCACCTGCTGCTTCCATTATGGTGGGTAAAAGGAAGCAAAAATTTCCCATAAAACTTGTTACGCTATCGTTTCTGCAAAATTACTTCATTTACTTCCTATACTTAGCACTTGCAAATAGCTTTTCTCTATTACACTTTGCTATAACTGGAATATCGTTTGTCGTTTCCAAGTAAGTTTAAAGGAGGAAGTAAGTGGCTGGTTGATGTATGCATGGACAGTGAATTATTAATTTACTCCTCTGCCGAGATGTAGATGGGCATTCTGATTCATTCCAAATTGGTTGGTTTTATTTGATAAAACTACCGTCCTTTACTTTCTTACCTTAGAGAAGATGGGGCGAAATATTTGCTGCCCTGGAGTTGACACAGGCTATGGCTGCGATGATCACAACGTTTAATTTTATGCCTTCAGAATAAGTGCTAATACCACTTTTCTTCTACCTTAAAATAAGATGTTCTGGGCACATTTTGGTTCTCTGTTGAAAAGATTATCTACCAAATCACGTCCTTTTTAGCAAATGATGTGACCTCCTGCTTCTGCGACTGAAGCTACTGTGGTAATCTTGTGCCATGGCCAATTTGCATTTTCGTGATGTGTTGCACTAAGAGGCTCCCTCATTAGGAATTCATACACAGGGGCACGCACGTCACGGGATTCTCTTAAGTCAGGCCTTAATCAAAGGATTAGTGGCATCGTTAATGCAACATAGCCGCTGTGTTTATGGTTTCACAAGTCGCACCACCTATGCATCGCCGATTCTTTTGGACGTCCAGCGCTAGCTTGGATCCATCTTTTATCTTTCTGAAAGCAAAGAGAGACAATTTTAGTTAAAAATTGCTTTGAATAGGGTGGCAGGATATTTGTCTATTGAACAAATTAGAGACGTCGTTAACAATAGAAAATAAATCCTTTTATGCGGATTAGTTGATTAAAAGGGAACTAATTCACAGAATCCCAACCCATTGCTTAACTTGTACCGATAATTACGGTTCTCATCACCTTCACGCTTAATTATCCCAATTCTTACTCATTAATTTGACCAATGATTTGTTTCCGTGTCTCCTAGCTCAAAGGTCTCAGAGAGTTGGCATTTCGTTTGAAGTAATTTGCTAGCATATAGCACGTTACATCGGAAATAGTGTTCAAGACATCAAATCGTTGACCAGCAAGACTAAACTGTGATGCAGCATACGAGATGGGATTATTCTAAGATAAACTGTGGAAGGTGGAGCCTGAATCCCGCTGTGATTCAGGAGGCTACAACATAGCTTCAAATGAGGGCATGCAGGGGCCGAAACACTTTTCCTGACTTCACAGACTACCAGATTTCTGTCTGTTTTTGAGTTACTCAAATGTATTCTTATTTTGCTTTCATTTGGCTTGGAATTGATCACGATATGACGGAAAAAATTTGATTTCTACAGCAATACGATTTACCATTTTCCGGTCATATCTGAGGGAGCAAAGCATTTACATATTTGCCTTACATTAAATAAATACCGAATCATTGATTCTGATGGTGAGTAAGGCCATTTTCGTGGCATATGGTAGACGGTAACATCTGGTATCACATATATTTGAACGTGGCTGTCACGCTCCAAATTTGTAATCATCACAACAATTGTGAGTTTTAAATATATTAAATGTATTTCATGCCGAAAAAGTAATTGCGTAAAGGTCCGACGTGGTAATGATCTCAACAGAATTTCTTATAGTGAAATTAAACATACAGAATACCATTTATTGTCAAATCTCGTCGCCCACGACTCGATGGCTTGAATTAGGTACCAGTAACAGTTAAATTTATCGCTTGTCTTTGGGTTAAGTTTCGACTCTCTTAAATCTATAATTTGGAATAGGCAAGAGTGGAATTAAATACTGAATGGACATGGAGATCCATGTGGTACATAACCATTCGTCGAGGTAAATACCAGACCGCAAAGACCCATTCATCAGTCATTTCAAAATCACCAAAATGACGCACGTCATAATTCGTGGCAATAAGTTCTCTTCCTTAAATATGGCAGAGGACTGCAGTTGGAAAGGATTGGCCAAAATAACAATGCGCACTAGATAGGAAGATCCCTGTCATGGCAACGTGGATTTAAGGACAACCAGCTCCGCTCTTTCATGTGATTGGTGCGTTCACTAATCGAGTCGCGAATTTCATTGGTTCCTGGTCAAAATGACCCGTTTTAATGCCTTGTCATCAACCCGGTTCATGCCTAGTTTTATCAACGAGACCTGATGAATTTGCAGGGATGTTGTTAAGAATAGTTTCAATAGCATGCGCTGGATCCACGAAAATGCCATGTTGAACATCAGGGTAGGCGTTTATAGGCAGAACTTCTGTTCTACCCATAATCGTGTGTCAATTACACTAGGCACGAAAAATTGATAACAGCCCTCCTATCCCTGAAAATACAGCCTAAAAATCTGTCGTTGTAAATATGATATCCTAGATATTAGAGGGATTAAGGATGCAGAACCTACACAAGCAATATTCCTAGGTACGGTTTTAAGCACAGCGGCTTGATTGTTTGCCCGTTTCAAAATGCTTGATCTCAAGATGCAAATTACGTAGCTGGTCAGAAAATTTATTTGCAAATGACAAATTTATGATGCTTTAGACATTCCCTTTCTTAACTGCAATAAGCCCAAGCACTAAAAAAAGCAAAGTACGTAGTGCCATGTCATTTTTAGCAGAACAGGCCATATTTTGATGACTGCGATGGTAGCAGTTATCTCAAATGTCATCTTTTCGCTAAGTGAAGGCTTAATGGACTCAACTATGCATTCACCGTAGGTGCGCAGTCGCACAAAATGCAGATGCAATCTCTTTTTCGGGAGTAGTTACTGTCATCCGCGAAAACGTTGCATGCGACTGCAATCAATGCAAAAAGGCTTTTTACAGCAGTGGTAAAAACTCCTCTGGGTCCAAGCTTACGGCTAAATTGGCTTTACTGATGGATGTCGGACTCCAGCAGTAAACAATTGCGTTGTCTCGGCTTCGGGTCATTTTACACCTACTGCAAGACCAAAGTCCAATTCGTGGAGATTGTGTTATGCTGCATCAAGTCTAACCAGATGCTTTATAAAGCGTTTACCTCTTGATATTCAGCTATGAAAAACAAGCCTCCAACTTTTCCATTGAATTTTCTCTCTGTTTAAGCTTCGTAATCCGCGAGCTACATAAAACAGCAGATACGCACTCATAGTTTTAAATCACACAACTTTTATCTGCTTTGTATGCACTGATTTGTCAAAATTTTTGGTGCAACACAAAAGTAGCTGCAAACTGTTTCACTTCATTAAATTATCTCATGCATCTTCAAGTGATTTATGCTTTTGCTCTCTTTTATGGGAATTCACCTGTTATTTTACAAGCTTAACTAGGAGTTCACGCGTGTCATCATCATAAAAACTAACTTTTTTTTGGCTTAGGAGGCCTCGACTTCTGTTCAGTATTAATTGCCCCCATTAACTAAATGTCCACCCGTATATCTGGTCAGACCAGTGTTACTGCATATGCTTTTTAATTATCATCCCTAACACAAGTGTGTAAACTCATATTTGAATGTTCTTGAAAAATGCCATTTTAAAATCAAACTGCCTTAAAAATAGGCTAGAGTCAAGGGAATCCCTTATGCCGGAACGATTTTTGTTTGCATAATGATATAATGCCTACTGATGTGCTTTTCAATAGCACGTTTTTAATTCTTCTAAAAGGTCGTTATTAAACCCGGTCATCGAACAAAGGCTGATTTCGTTATTACTGAGGGAAATTACACCGGCACATTCAAGGTCGACACAGTGTTCGAGGGCAAGATCACTGTTATTCTTCGTAATAAACGCAAGCAACCTGTCACAATGCTCAATATTGATGATCTACGAGTCTTCCTGAAGCCGGAGCAGGGATTTAAGCCTTTGCCAGATGGGAAGCCAGGATCGGTGGTGTTCACTAACGAGGGCATTTGCAATTGCAGCTATGGAATCGAACAACACGTAGAATTACGTGAGGAGAAGATATGATGTTTAAAAATCAAAGCAATTTATTCATTTTGAATTTGTGGCGTAATAAACAGGCCTCTTGCTCTTATTTTGCTTTTTCTAAATGAAGAACACAAAAGTTAAGTTTGAAATGAGATAGCCGTTGGTAAAATGTGGTTTCAGTTTACACAATTATACATAACAAAATATATAACCAAAAACATTAGTCGCATAAAAAATGCTGCAATGATTTGTATCTAACTAGCATGTCTTCTGATACATTATAAATATTACAACAACAACTACAACTACAACTACAACATTAGAAGCTCTAATAGCCTTTACATAGTGGGCTCGTGTTTCGTTAAACTGTGTTTTGAACCACACGGACACTTCGAACCACACAAGTTTTCATTCCGCTCTGCGACACAAACTTTGATCCGGCTAATGCTTTCCGAATCCTTCTGTAATTTATTAACTTGTTCAAGTAGGCTGGTGCGATGCCATTTGTGTAAAATTTCATCAAATGGTGGGGGAGATAACAGTAAGATACCATTTACCAGGTTTGTTTGAAACACCAAGAGATGGGTTGGGAATGGAAATTGTAATGCTTTGTTTGCTCTGATTGTCGGTTTTGGTTCCGATCACTTAGGCGGCCATATTGCCCTAGTCAGGTGTCTGAATATGTGCACTCTGTTCCGGTAATATGCCTTCGTTTGCTCTCAAGGAAGTCTTGGGGAGCTGCAGAAATTGTTAGTAACAGCCACTCCCAAAAAGAGTACTCAACAGTTGGAGTAAAGTTTGTAGGATCAATAGCTATGATGCCAAAAGGCCTGAGAAAGCACACAAACAGTTTTAAGTTTGTGAAATTTATATTTAACCGTTTGTAGGAATAAGGGCAGCATTTGTCATACATGTGTAAAGCCTCAAATTTGCATTGTGGCATTGTAGCGTCCCGAGACTCTCTTTAAGGTAAAAGAAGGCAAAGTACTGGGGTAGAATACATGTATTCTGGAAACAGAGGGCTTTGGGGCTGTTGGCACGGCCACCCAAGTGACCGAAACCGGCAGTTCAAACAAACAGAGTATTACGGGCATAACTGGAAAAACGCCCTCGTTTCCTCAATGAGCTTTGATTTAAGTCATTTGTTGACAGAAATTGACCAAAATATAACTTTTCAAAAATAATGATGAAATTTAAAGGAATACATGTAATACTTCGTTTGTTCGAATTGCCGATTTCGGTGACTTGGGTGGCCGTATTGTACTAGCTGGTTGGCTGGCCTCCGGGCAGTGCCAACAGCCCTGAATCCCTCCGCTTGCAGAACATATATTCTATCCAAGTAATATACCTTCTTTTACCTTAGAGAAGTTTCGATACGCCACATTATTGGCAGCGGAAAGCAGACCCGACTTTGATGGATTTCTATCCTGCTCCATACCGCTTCCGGCAAGCTTTGGCGGTGTAAAGAAGTGCATGTGCCACGGATGGGAGGACCTCTGGCATCCCATAACAGAAGAGCTGAGATCGACGCCCATCTTCGGCACCTCCCTCGCCCTCGTGTCCTGCAAGGAAGCTATTAACAACTGAAGCGACACTAGCCGTGAACTCCATGTCCAGTAGAACTGCCAAGAGGGATCAGCGACGTTGTGGTCAAGCGTCCTCCGTAAGCTCGCTCTCTCGTACTCGAGTAACTCGCCACCCTTGGCCAAAATGCCTATCTACAGATGTAGAATGTACAGGACGCAATTCGATAGCATCGTTATAAGCTTCGCACATTTGGATCGCGTGCATCCCTTTCCTATGAGGCCCGATTGCCCCATTTGCTTAGAGTTCTACGATACCCCCACGTTCCTTCCACAGCATCAAAAAAAGGCCTGGAATCACAGTCCAATCACATCCAATCAAAAACTTGGATTCGTACCCCCATCATTTCATTGGGATACATTGCCATGAGAGAAAAGGACTCAGAAGTACGCCATTGCTGCACCGAGCGCCAAGCGGAATTGATGGCACCACAAGAGCACATGCGCTCGAATCTCGGTGACTGGCACGGATAGCTTGTGGGTGCTTCTCGCAGCACTGATTAGGTTGTGATAGCTGACACGGGAAGCTGACCAAGGGGAGCGTTGGGGACGATGCTCGAAAGAAGAGAGGGGCTGTGTTGTAGCGTCCCGAGGCTCCCCTTAAGGTAAAAGAAGGCGCAATACTAGGGCAGAATATATATATTCCGGGAACAGAGGGCTTGGAGGCTGCTGGCACGGCCCGGAGGCCGACCAGCCGGCTAGAACAAGATGGCCACCCAAGTCACCTAAACCGGTAGTTCGAACAAACAAAGTATTACACAGCCCCTCTCTTCTTTCGAGCGTCGTCCCCGACGCTCCCCTTGGTCAGCCTCCCGTGTCAGCCATCACAACGTAATCAGTGCTGCGAGAAGCACCCACGAGCTAACCGTCCAAGTCGTCGAGATTCGAACGCATGTGTTCCTGTAGTGCCATCAATTCCGCGTAGCACTCAGTGCAGCAAATGCGCGCTTCTTGGCCCTCCTCTGGGCTTGGAGTCCACGGCTAGTGTCGCTTCAGTTGTTAATAGCTTCCCTGTCGAACACGAGGGCGAGGGAGATGTCGAAGATGAACGTCGATCTCAACCCTTCTGTTACGAGATACCAAAGGTTCTCCCCTCCGTAGCACATGTACTTCTTTCACAACGCCGACGTTCGCCAGAAGCGGCATGGAGCAGGATAAAATCCATCAAAGTCGGGTCCGCTTTCCGCTGCCACCAATGTAGCGTCCCGAGGCTCCCCTTAAGGTAAAAGAAGGCGCAATACTAGGGCAGAATATATATATTCCGGGAACAGAGGGCTTGGAGGCTGCTGGCACGGCCCGGAGGCCGACCAGCCGGCTAGAACAAGATGGCCACCCAAGTCACCTAAACCGGTAGTTCGAGCAAACAAAGTATTACAGTGTAATACCTTGTTTGTTCGAACTGCCGGTTTCGGTCACTTGGGTGGCCATATTGTACTAGCCGGTTGGTCGGCCTCCGGACCGTGTCAACAGCCCCCAATCTCTCCGTTTCCAGAACATATATTCTACCCTAGTACCATGCAAACTTTTTCCTCAAATGAAGTATTGGAACGCTACAACACACATACCCACAGCTTCAACATAAATAAGATGGATGATAGCGCAGTATAAATTTTTGGCTAAAACTATGCAGATGTAAGGAACATTTTGTAAGGAACTTTATGCTGTCTGCAAGGACAGACATAAACGTGTAAAAAAACAACAATATCCTTATTTTAGAAAGTTTGTAGAATAGTGGATCATTGTCCTATATTTTGTTATTGTTTTATTAACTTGCACGCCTAAAAGAGCCAATCACCTCCTTACTTTCGTACCGTGGATATATCCTACCCTCTTCGATCACCTACCATCCTGTTAGTGCTTCGTACGCGCGCAATGGTTTCTAACGGTGATGTTTGTGTTGAGGGTCTATCGCTACCAAAAATGGACTTTGCAGCTCTATCCGGTCTTGCTGAGCAATTCGTTTTGCAGTATTATACTGTCATGAACAAGTGTCCAGAACTCTTGCACCGATTTTACGGTGAGGACTCGACTTTAATCTATGAGAGTCAACCTATATGTGGGCAAACAGAAATACACAATGCCTTCTTAAAGCTGAAATTGCGAGATACACGAGTTATAATCTTGAAAGTAGATGCCTTGAAGGCCTGCAATAACTCCGCTCTTGTCCAGGTTCTAATTGCGCCTATTATCTAAATTTTCATTTAGATATCTGGTGAAATTAGTGTTTCAAATGGGCCATTCCGTCGTTTTATGCGTAGCTTTACATTATTTGAGAAAAGTCCTGCGGATTTTTATGTCTTAAGTGACATACTGCGCTATCAGGATCGAGTCTACATTTCTCCAGATGGGGAGTCCAAGGTTGCATCTGGTAGGCTGTGTTTTTACACCCATACTCCTAGATCATGTAGCTACGGAGATGAAAGAGCGCACAAATCCTGCTTTGGAGAAGTCAGTCGCAAAAGTTTCTTCTAATGGTGCTGCTCAAGAACAAAAGCGTCAAGCCCACGAGAAGCGATCTGATGCACCTCAGACGGTAGATCAAGAGTCGGAACCGAGGGGAATAGAGGCACCAGCCCCTCCGCGTACCCCGACTCCAAAACCTCCGGCTGATGCTCCTACTCAAAGAGTAGTTGAGAAGCAGAGTGCAGCACCGGTGGTACAGTCTCAGCCGGCACCGCCGCCACTACCATCAACACGACAGTCGTTGCCGGTAGCGGAGCCACAACATCAACAGCCCGTCGCACAGCAGCTGGTTTCGACTGCACCGATGAGCTGGGCGCAGAGAGCTTCTGGGAACATAGGTTCCACTCCAGCTTCTGTGGTCACTCATCGAGCTCAACCTCAACCTCAACCTGCGAAGCCGACACCAGCGGATCATCCAACGGTCAACACTCCGACTGGCGGTGCACAGAAAGTTGGAATACCCAAGCAGTAAGCTCAATCGAAATCCTCTCCCCCAACTGTTGATCTTATTTGTTACAGAACGCGTGGTGGAGGCCGTTCACACCAAACAGACATTCGCAGAGACTCAAACAGCGACCGCGGTGATGTAAGTTGTAGCGAATTCATTGTTAAAACAATGTGCTTGTCATTTGTTTCTTAAATTGGTTACTGTGGATAATTTCGCAAGGGAATTTTATGCGACCTAAAAAGGGTGTTTTTGGTATGTGTACGCGTTTTTTTGCAGACTGTTTTTATAATTAGTTTACTTTCCTTGCTATGACCTCAAGTTCAACTTTCTTAGCTGGTGCGCGTTTTCATTTTCGATGTATTTACAAGTGACAAACTAGCGTATTCTTGGGTCTATCAGATTTGCGGTTCCCAGGCTGGCGCCTACATTGAGCAATCTTGTCGATGTTTTTTTTTTCAGTACTCACAGATCCAATCATCCCAACAGCAGCAGTTTCAGCAACAGCCACGCGGAGGATTTGTCCAGTCGGGAGGTACGCGTGAAAGCATGAGGAACAATGGAGGCGGTGCGGGTCGTGGAAATCGCGGGACCGGGCCTGCTCGTGGCGGTGGTGGCGGAAATCGTGGTGCGGGTAACCCAGCTCCAAGGCGCTAATTCGGGTGTTTGTGTGCGCGCGCTTAGTTTTCTTGGAATTCATACCCTCGCTTTGTCTCTCGTCTCCACGCCCCTCAACTTCATCTTCCTGTCTCATCCTTTTCTACGGTTCCATTTGTGAGCATATGAACCACCATTCGTCCCTGGTTTGTTCCTTTTGCATTTACGAAGGAGGGACCCTGCCCCAATGTGGCTTTTATTTCTAGATGGTTGTTGAAGGAAAGGGATTGCTTGTAACTGATAAATGCTTCACCCTCCTCGATCTCCGATGCAGGAGGTGTTGCGACACCTGGTTGTTTTTTATCGATGAAAGTCAATAAAAGTGATGGGTGCAGTTTTTTGGTGGGGCACCTGGGAGGGTTCTGCGCATCAAGTTGGTTTTAATCTTTTTGACTTCTGTGAGGTTTTAAAGGTTGAACAGACGGTCGTGGTGTGTGGTGGTGTTCCATTAGAGGTCTCAACGCAGTTTGCATTCCACTGCTGGTGATGCCGTTGGTATCTGTCTGGTCTCTGTCCTTGCGCGTTGGGTGTCGCCAGGACGGCTGGCTTATAACCATCTGGTAAATTGCGGTACAGATGATTGCATGATTTTCCGGGGAGGATCTTCACTGCGGTGGGTGCAATGCATGACACACCGTTTAGCGGCTGCTGCAGGCATTTCCGCTTGAGTTGCGACCAAGTGGCACCGTTTGATTGGCAAATGCAAGGGTCGAAGGGAAGAGGCTGCACTGTCGATTAAGTGAATCTCTTGGCGGGCGTGAACTTTGGGTAATTGTCGTCCGCATTACCGTGATGGCACCAAATTCTCTATTTAGATTCTCCGGCGAGGTGTCACGCTTAGTGCAAGCAATTTTGCATTGAAAAGTATTGGAAGCCTACACAGACGTGAATTTTGTACTTTATGGAACTGAAATGCAATGTGTAGACCCACGGATGAACATGCTTTCGCTTTCATTAGGATGGAGTTAAAATACTACAAGTGGTGTCGTGGAGGCATTCAGACATTTTGCATTTCATTTTATTATTCTACGATGCAAATAAGCCTGAAGTTCAGCCCTAATTCAAATCCCGTGTCCATTGGCGTATTTGTGGCGTTCGGTGAATAATTTCTGCTAAGTACTCATTTGGCTGGATGATTGGGAGCTTTACGACGCAGATGAGCAACAGAGCCAACCCTAGCGACAAATATAGAACTGGTGGATCCATAAATAGCTTTATTATGGCATGAACGGTACAGGGATTGGTAGGGCAAATCACATAACCTTCCACATCAATGCTCAAATTGGAAGTTTCCTTTCGAGGAAGTGTGATACATTGTTTTGGAATTCACTGCCACACCAGTACTGGGTTTAACTCTCCTGTAAGATTACTCCCTAAAATTAACCGAATAAATTATTCACTTATGTGGGTGAAAATGAGGCTCTTTAATTCTTAATGAATTAAGTTCTATTGCCCACTGTCTCTTTTGTTTCGTGAAGGCCTACCACCTCCAATTCAAAAATGCCTTTCGAAGTAAGACAGTTCTTTTTTGATTTAGCATTGCTGTTTTCCCACTATAGGCGCCTCGGTGTAGGAGGCCGGATCCACCAGTAAATTGTGACTTAGTCAAGGAGGGGCAAATACAGGGATAACCAGATCAACGGGGTGATGCTGAGAACCTATGGAGTGAAAGCAAGTGGAGTTTAGACCTAAGATGATGGGAAGATTTGATGTATAACCGCTTAAATCCACTAGTCATTTACCAAGGTGTGTGTGCGTGTGTGCAATGCATCTCTCTGAATCACTTTGGATGGAAAAGTGCGATCAATTCTCCCTGACAATCACATGCAGTTAGCATTGAGGTGTGAGTCACAGTTAGAAGACAACAGTCGTCCAATAGGTTTTGGGAACTTCACAGTAGCTACAGTTCTTTCTAAAACACTTCCATCCATTCTTAGCGCATTGTAATTTATTGTAAACAGTTAAGTCACACAAACGATGAAATTAAAACTGTGAAATACGGAGTTTGTCGCCACTTTGTTATGCTCATTCCACTCTCAAGGTTGCAGTGCAACAGACCCACACCATTCAAGTGGATCAATGACGGCGATGAGGCTCACTATGATACCGTTGGAGTAGACGTATCACACACACAACACACACACACACGCACATTGAAATGGAGTTAATAAACCAATGGCATTCTGTATTTAACAAATATAAATGCATGTGTACATGTACTCTCATTTTTACAAAATAGGGTCACATGTACAGAATGTGGGTTGCCTAGTTAACTACAAAATGTCAAAAGGAGGGATCAGGCTTGATGGTTCAAGTTGGACTGAATATTAGGGTGGAGTGGAACAGAGATACGGAGGATGGTAGACGAAATAGAACTGCACTTGTCCGCTTGCATCGTCTCATCCAACTTTATTTTAATCCTTCTCCGTAAAAATTTCCGCCTCTACTCTGATCACTTTGGGTGGCGTATTTGGTCGTATTGTGCTCCTAAAATTTGCAAAAAAAAAAAAAAACTTTACAATGCTGACATTTTTACCATGCTCCACAATTGTCTACTCAACAATGGGTGGGTTAAAATAAATGGAAGTGACTCACTGTCTAGACAATGATTATTTTTTATTGTCATAGAATAAAATAATTAATTAGCTAGAAGACTCCGTTGATTTATTAAAACATTCTCAACATTTAATAAACAATTTCGCCAAAAGGAATGCTTTATTTGGATTGCTTGCCTAATTTGTTGCATTTTGGCACATTCCAAATCAAACCTACTGTGACTCGTTGTTGAAGAGGTGGGCACAATTCTCGATGACGCGTTTCTTTGAGAGGGCTTGCAATCTCTCACCGGCCACGAACATCAGCTTTGACTTTATCGCAGGATAGTTTCTGAGCACCTCAAAGAGGTCCTGCTGCTCCAGCGAATAGAGATTGCAGTAGGTCCTCGCTTGAATCGTTGCTGTGCGTCGAATGTTGGTGAGAACCGCGATCTCTACCAAAGAATGTAATTGAATGGAGGGGATTTAGACCTTCTTTATCAGAATAGAGCAGCTAGTAGTGATCTAGACCGAATTGAGCATTTGCGAGACGTTAAGAGACCCATTAAAATGCGTGCTTGCAATATCACCGACTATTTTTTGTTAACTACCGGTCGTAAGTTGCTGTTTTGGTTATGTACACCGGCTACAGTTATCACACAATGCAATTAACACCCGATTTTCCAAAGATAAAATTTATTTCTTTGGCGGGTAAAGCAAAATCTCTGTGCCGCCATCATATTTCCATGCCACCCATGTGTTTTAAGACACGTGTAGTTTAATGACTTTGATCGCACTAAATTTATTTTAAAAGCAACACCTATAAATTTCCTAAGGAAAAATATAATTGAAGGCTAAACCACCTTTGGAGTGTCACTCAGTGAAAGAATGCGTTTACGTGGTCTAGTAATCTCAAATTCAAATATGCATAACGAGTTTAGAGGCTTGGCGAGTTTTGTTTAGCAGACATTTGAGTGTTTTTTTGCGATTTGTATGAAGATAAAGGAGAATTCCAAAAACAGAAATGTCTACCAGAAACACTCTTCAGCATTGTTGCAAAGACAACTAAAAAATAGACGCAATGTCTATTGTGTTTTGAAACTGATGACCAAATAAGTGATGAGCGTAATGACCGACGTGAGAATGGACTGAGCATGAAAATCACAGGCAAATGAAGTGATTTGAATAAAAATTCTGGCCACCGCTGATTGGTTTCGCATGCCCACTACACCATCCGGCAGTGAGTACAGTCAACGGAATCGGTTACAGTAAATCTCTAATTGGAAAAGAATCTAAAGAGGTTGGTTTCTGAGCCCCTCACATAATATCTGCTCCACTCAAAAGAAGAAAATGAAGAGGTCCTTCTGCAGTGCTCGAAACGCAGAAGGGCCTAGAGGCCACTGGCTCGGCCCTTCAGAAGGGATACAGTGGCAGGGTTCTTAGGCACGCCATTATCAAAACTGAGAGGTAAACAACCAAATACAGCATTATAGCTAGCACCATAAATGAGTGAAATCACTACTTGAAATAATCATATCCATTCGCCTTTGATCTTTTAAGAAATGGGTGATTGTTAAGAGGTACCTTCGGAGGAGAACATTGCTAATGATTACAATAAATCATCCCTAATGTTCGCCTTTTGGTAAGTCCCCAAAAAAATGCACTAACAGATCAAGTAAAATGGCTGCTTTTATGAAAACAAGGGGAGAACAATAAAAGGTTGCTAATGCGTATTTACAAAAAGGAAGTTACAGTTTGCATTAAACAAGAATAAAGTGAGGGACCCAAGTCGTAAAGATCACTGGAATGCTTTGATTGCAAACAAGGGTAACTGATGCCCTTTACGTTAATTTTAACAGCATATAAAATCTAATATAAATTTCCAAACCTTAGCAGGGCTGGTTAACACCTTCCTCTGCTAACTACATCAGCCGCTTAAAATGACAGTTAAGTGCCAGTCTAAGTGACAATCTAACCGGGGAAAAGGGGAGGGGAGTTGCACAGTAAAACGTTCTTGTCATAAAAAGACCATGGATCCGCCTTCTCAACAAACAAGATTCGATGGTACTTTTGAGGTTAACAAGCTAGATGGGTTTGTATGCATCCGAATGCCGTATATCTCGAAAAAAATTCAAGCGGTTTAAAAAATACGTATGCTATATTCCTTCGAGGTGAAATTTCGCAGTCCATGCCAGTGATGATTAATTATCGCAGAAGCAATTAAACACTCTTACAAACTTTTGTAAAAATTTTGCAAATGAAATCTAATTTTGTTGACTAATTTTAGGCAAACCAACATCTTCAAATTGCATCATCTGACTCTATACAATAGCACGCTATTTGGAAGTCTAAAATTTGGTAAAAGACATTCCCAACGAATCGACCAACTAGTGGAAAGTTAAAAACAAAACAATCTCACACTATTTCACAAAAAAAGCAATTCAAAGTACATACGGAGAGGTATGATCAAGTTAGCATTGAATGCGATTGAGAAGCCTCAAATAAACTTGAACAGGCATCAAATGAGGGAATAATTTCGTCCATTTTCTAAATACAGGCGTCACTAAAATGACAAGTCTTAAACCCTTTTTACATTCATACGCATACATTAGGCGGAGTTTTATGAAACTTCTTTCCACCTTTATGGCGAATGTGCCGCCAAACGACATGGGCGTTAATAGTCACGAAAGTATTACCCCCTCTCGGTGCGAACGAAAGAGAGTCTGTGAGATCTGGCTTCGCATGTTAAAGGGGAAGGAGTAAAACGTTGAGTAGACTCAACTCCAAGTGGGGCAAAGCTTAACAGCGGTTATTTTTGGTCCATGAGAGACACTTATTAAACGCGATGTTTATGACGTCGAAGAGGATTGCAAAGCCTTAAGACCAATGGTAAGTTAACACGAACATTATGACAAAAAATTGCGAATAGGCGATTTGAAGGAATACGCAGAGTTTGCAGATGTTGATATGTACTTTAGTCAGTTGTAATGGTAATAAAGAGGCTACGTCATTGGATGATGAAGTTCTGAACTTGCATAGAGTACATTCAGAGGACAGGTGACCTAAGAATATCGCCATAATGCCTTCACCAAGCAACGTATTGAACTTATACAAACCCTTAAAGTGAACAATAAAACAAAGTCGGAATAATGACATAGGGTTGTAAAGTATGCGAATGAATAAGGCGTGATTGTTGCAACAATATAAACTATGCAACTCTAACCAGGATTGTATTATCTGTCTATAGAACTGCATCTAGGACTCGATCAAACGAAGAGAAGGGTTCCGGACGCTAAATTCGGTTTTCCCGCTAAAAGACACAAAACACTTTTCAGCGTCCGTAAAATAATTAGGCCTTTGGGAGGCGTTCGCCTCAATTTCTGCCAAAAAATTTCTAATTCACTAAAATCACTTTGATGCCGCGACTTTGCCTTCAATTTGAAATGGCCGAAAGGCCAAACATTGCGATTGTTTACAATTTGAGCCAAAAAAGTAAATTGAATACTGTCAAATACCGAATAAAATGAAGTTAAGTAAAATATCAGTTGAACCTTTACTAAGAATATTCAAAGTGAATGAAGGAAAGCTAGAGATAACGACTGCATCGACCGATCCTCATTTATTTAAATGAAACTTTTCGTGGTATATTCCAGCTTTACTGGGAATTTCACCGTAAATTTCATTTCACTTTTGGATTGCTTCGCTACGGTTTCGGTAAACTTTAAGACGGCTAGGTTCACATTTGAGGAGATGAGAAGGGTGCGCGTATCTTTCTCTTCCTATCGCCAGAATTTCTCCAACGCTGTGGCAGACGTAGGAAGATTGCATTAAGGACTGCGCCATTAAGCAGGCACATAGGCATCATGGCAGACTTAGACACAACTGCCGGTGGCAGAAGCTGGAGTTTATTTCTTTTCACTTCCCTCTAGACAAGAATGTGGGCATTAGAGTGGTTGAGTGTCAGTTAGATTGTAAAGGAGTGAAATTTAGGCCTAGGAGATCGATTTGTAATTGCTGAGAGCCTGACCACCCATTAGAATGATAAAAGAGAGTAGAACGTCTGAGAAAGTTCTAAAGTGATTTGATAAAGAAGAATAAACACGCTTCTTTACAGCCTATACTTAAAAAGGATAGGTCAGCCCTGTCTATTAATAAGTATGATTTCGTCAACTCAAATTTACTCTTAGGAAATATGCTCACCAAACTGCTTGGCAGGATATTAAGAGATTTGGCGACTGTTTACAAGGAATAAGGTGCTTCTAACGATGAATGAATTTCCCAGCTTCAAACAGACAAACCTGTTAAGTGCCGATTTATGAAAACTGGAGCAGTTATGACGAAACAGATATTCCAAAAATCAAAGGCATCACTTGGCGCATTAGCTGGGTATGGGTGTTGCTATTCTAGAGCAATGTAATAAACTGGTTGTTTAACTCGAGGATTAGCTGTTTGGGTCATTGTACCTTTGCTAAATTAGCTGGCCTCCGGGCCGTGCTAGTCACTCCAAGCTTTGATGTATGTCCAACATATGTACATGTCCCACCTTAGTATTATGTCTCCATTCGTCTTTAGGAGGGTCTCAGAGCGCTATATTGGTGGCAGAAGAAAGCCAGCCTGATTTTAAAGGACACCTGCTCCTTATTTTTACTGCTAGATTATAAACCTTAGCAAG
Organism: Taenia saginata; assembly: GCA_001693075.2. Classification (NCBI taxonomy): domain Eukaryota; kingdom Metazoa; phylum Platyhelminthes; class Cestoda; order Cyclophyllidea; family Taeniidae; genus Taenia; species Taenia saginata. Next base: position 1,171,001 of record LWMK02000016.1, read on the forward strand.
GCGAAAGGAGTGATGTGATACGGATGGGAGAATCAGTGACGAGACATAACAGAAGGGCTGGAAATGACGTCTATCTTCGGCAAACACGTCATTCGCATAGGTTTCAGGAAAGCTATTAACAACGGAAGCGGCACTAGTCGTAAACCATCTAAAAAAAGTTTCGTTAATGAGCAAAATACCATAACTGCATGATAAAATCAAATATGTGGAAACGCAGAGCCTCCTTTACTTCTGTATTAACTGGATGGAAGCCAGAGGAGTATGACTAGATAGATCTGAAGTAAAAAACAACATGGCAGGGCGAATTCGACGCGAAACCCTACCCCCATGAAAATATGTTCAATTCTGTCCTTTGTTACACAACAAAGCTTTGGGTCAGGGTTCCTTACTAGCGATGGCTACACGTGATGCCCAACGTAACCCTTCGTCCACCAAAACAATGTTCATGCAGGAAAAAACTCCAAATCCAACTAAATTGGCAAGAGGGAGGAGTGACATAGCGGTCTAATGTCTCCTCCATTGCAGGGAAAACCAACGTCTGACATGGATGGCTCTTGATTGCTAAACTTCAGCGCCGATTGCGTTTTTATGGCTGACGTAAAAGTTTGGCCAGGGAGATGACACTCAAAAGGAGAGGAAAAGTATGTAATACTCAGGATGTTTAATTCTGGGAAACAGAAAGTAGGTCACCTTGGCTCCCGGCCTTTATACCTTCGTTGAGTGAGCTGACCTCTGGCTCATGTCAGCAATCTAAGCCCTACTGTATGCTGGACAGATGCATAAACATTCTGCTCGAGTATGGTCTTCTTTTGACTTCTGGAAAGATCCAGGACGCTGCAGTAATTCTCGGAATTTAGAACGACGGAACATTAATACTTAAAAAGGACAAACTGCTAAAGTGATATACTTAAGCGAATCGAGGAACATTTATGTAATGCGTTAATATTAGTCGAGAAAATATCAAATTTGCTTTATAAGTAAATAAGAAATTCAAGGTAGGCGATAAATGAACCGCAGCAGAGGGTCGAAAACCGTTGTAAATGTGGCCGAGGTGGAGTGTTGGCGTGTCTACAATTGCGATAAATCTCTTGCTGTCTATTAAATAATAAAATAAAAAGCAACTTGGCTACGAGTTAAATCTTCCACACTCAGTAAAATTTGTCTATGTTTAACATTAACACATGGAAATACAGACCAAATACATTGACAAGACTCAGTTGCTCAACAATGCAGCTTTAAGCATCGTAATTGCCATTGCAAGTTTAAAGTAAGTTAAAATGCTAATAAATAATGAATTAATAAATTAACTTTTAACCATCAGAATTCATTCGAGATGCTTAGGGGAAACAGAAGATTTGAATTTCAGGGAAGATGTTAAATAAAATTCCTGTTATAAACAAATGAAGTTCAACGCTGTTTTGCATCCAAAATGCATTGGTTAAAAAATAACAAATCCACTGGCAGCAGGAGGTTGGCAGTTGTAAACACGCAGTTTGAAAATAAGTAAACATAATTTAAGATTTGTCCACTTCATATTCAAATAGTGAAGCCGTTGTCGAGGGTTTAATAAGAAGTAGCGGTTATGCACATGGCACCTAAGGGACGCAAGCAATAAAATAAAGTGGAGGGGAAGAAGTAAGGAGCTGTATTACAGGCTCATAAATACAACCTCAAAGTTTTATTCCCAAGTTTTATGCCTGCTTATAATTAGTTAATTGAAACTGAAACATAAGAAGCTTGATATGAGTAGTCCCAGACATGATCCACGTTATTTATCCGCTCAGACAAAAGATTTTGATTAATTGAGCGTGAATTTTAGGAAAATTTGCCAAATATTTTTATATCAAAGGTTACAGCAATAAATCTTTGTCTCCTTTAGCATGGCTATTAGTAATCACAAACTAACCAGCTCGTGAGTAAGTTGATGTTGAAGTTATTAGCGATTGGTGAATGCGGGAAACTGTTACCTAGTTTGATGAAATGATTATGTTAATGTGGAACCTTCTGATTTCATTAGTCTACTGCCAATATTAGGAGTAGTAATCGGCCTAACCTCCGAAGTAGGCTCCATCAGTGAGAGTGTTGACCACACTGCCATCGGGTAGTACGATATCGACGGTTCCCTCACGGATGAAGTACATTTTCGTACCGAAAGTGCCATGCTTAATGATTACATCGTCGGGTCGAAAGACTTCAAATTTTAGCCTATTAAGCACGTCCACAACAAAGTTCTCGTCTTCGTCTTTGAAGAAAGGCACCGCGGCTACTAAGGAACGACAGTTGTAATTGATAATTTGCTAAAAAAAGATAGCATAAATAAGTCACACTGAAAGCAATACAAAAGGCAATAATAGCATTTTAGAGAACCCATCGTAAAAAACTAAAGAAACTCGCCAATTTTCTGGTTTATTTGAGGAAGGAACGGTAACAATTGCTGCCTCACAATTACTTTCAAGGTGATTGCAGGTAAAGGTCTGTCCGCGACCGACTTCTGTACCACACGCCACATTATGGCACTACCTTTTAGGACAAATGAGTCACTGTTGTTTAATGCTTGATGATAAAGTTGTCCACAGTACAACTAGACTAATGTTAACCTTTAGGATGTTATCTGACAAATATGAAGGGCATACCAAGAAGGGACATTACAAGCTGGCGTTTAGCAGCATTTGAAAATAATGTATATTAAGGGCTTAGCAAGACACTTTTGCATGGATGATTGAAATTATGGTCTTACGTTTAGTGAAGGCATTAAAATTCCGTTTTCGAGTTCCAAGAAAACTAGTAAATTTAATTCAAGTTAGTAATTATCACAAAATAACTTTAGCTAAGGCGCGTAGTACCTCATCTGAAATTATGGGTCTAGTGGATATCAGTTGGGTGACGATTCTCAAGAAATAACTAAGTGGCTAACTTGAAGACAAAATTTAAAATTAAACTACGATTGAGTCAATTTACTGGGTTTGCTCTGATACATTTCAGATGTAATAGCAATAACGTCACACAGTACCAGCAGTGTCCACTTTGATGTAAAGAAGGCGACGCAAATATATATCAGCATTCCTGTCCAAGCATTAGTTCACAAGGGACAAATTCATTCAAATACAAAAATTAAAGTGCCACAGTAATGCATATAAGCCACCAATATATATTATGAAATTCAGGAAAAAATTTCATTAAACCTACATCTCGGAGGCACTCGGAAACCTCCTGAAGAATTTCCACTTCATTGAAAAACTTTCCGTTGTATCGGTGCTCGTAGTAGTCCACAATTTTATTGCGGAGTTCCCTTGGCAACTTTCTGTAGGACATATATTCCTCCACCTGCTTCATCTAAGTGCGAAAAAAACCATTTACGCTACATATGCATTTGGTTCCGCAATCAGGATGGTATCTACATCAGACAGCTACACCAAAATTAACAAACGAGACACATTACGCTTGCAAACAGTCATTAAGTTCCAATTCCTGGTTTGTAGTTGCATCGATGCAAAATTTATTCTGACATGCTTTTTTTGTATGTAAAGTGAAAAGGATAAAAGTACTTGAGAATCTATCCACTTCAGTCCTCTCACGGTGCGCTTTGTTGGTGATGTATCAATCTTTCTTGGAACAGCATTGGCTTTCCTTTGTTTCTTAAGAGTTAAAGGGAGTCATGGGATCGGCTACCCAGTAGCTAGCACAACCCATGTAAGTCATTGTTTCCAACGTCCACTGTCTATGTTGGAAGTCAAAGGCTGTGCCAGCTATCAAAAGTCCAAGCTATAAACATACTTTTATAACCATTTTTCCGATTTAGGCTTGGATCGCTGCGCCAAATTGCTTGATCATGCTAGATATTTCACGTCACCATTTTAAGCGAAATTAGCGACGATTTCCCAATTTGCTTTAATAAGAGTTGTACTGAAAACTCCACCCCATTAGTACCTCACTTTTGTCGGTTGGGTACACAAAATCTTCCAAGTTGATATCTCAACCCTTGTTTTAAGCAATCGGTAAAAACGCTTTGCATAAAATTTTTCAAAGCGGCCCAGCATCAATCATGCGCCTTTTCTGTGATGTAAAAATAAACTTTGAAGCTGGATTTCAGAACGCTTAAGCAATGTCTTTTTGGAAATCATCTACCACTATGCAACAATTGACAAACTTACTGCCCCTGCCAGTCTCGTCCAACATCCAATTTATAATTATGTTGAGGCGTCTAAATGGCGACAGTGGTGTCATGGTAGCATTACATCCAATTGGATTTTCAAGCTATTGTTCTTGATTCAGCACCTCAAAACGTAAACACCGAATGCAGCCTAACGCCACTGAAGTGATCATGTCAAAATCATGAAAACACAGAGTAAATTATGCTCTGTTGACTCCAGTCATTAATAAAAGCGATTCCACAAGCTTATTTAGGGACGTAGTGAATTATTCACGAATTCTGATTTTGGAATGATAAAATCATTTAATCATAAACCTGAAGCATATCTTAACAGTTGAATGGGCACAAGAGATTCAGTTAATGCTACCAATCAGTGATAAAATATGCAAATGATTTTTCCAAAGACTTGACTGGTGAGAGTAATTCTAAGCAAAGTCGGAGTCTCAGAAAAAAATTAATGGAGGTTTACATCGCGTTACTTTGGATCTTCTAACTTTACCTGTTGAAAGGTCTTCGATATCAGTGGGGTTAGGACTTGAAAGTCGGTAAGCCGAGTCGTTTATGACCGTATCATATCAACTTGGTGCAAATCACGGTTACTCAACACACTCCGTTCCTTCAAGGCCTGATAAACTCAAATCCATCAACTAACATAGACCTTACCTTTAAAAAGATAGACTACCGGTCCTAAATAGTTTGAATAAAATTCTGGGGCTGAAAACTATTGGCAGAATTGGAACTTAACATGTAATGCTAACAGAAACGCTATCAATGGCAAATAAGTAAAATAATCAACTGAAACATGATTGTTATTTTAAATTTTAACCAAGTTTAAAAAAGTATTTGTTCTCTCTTTAAAATGCTGAATGGTATAAGTAGGGGAGGAAAAAGAAAGCGGTGTGCGTACTATTCAATGCAATTTTAAATGGCAAGGGACCTAACGTATGAAAATTGCTTAACATTTTAAGAGACCGAAGTAAGGGCTTAAAAGTTCTCTCCTAAATGTTCAACACTTAGAAACGAGAGAATAACAAAGTGTATGGCACATGCTTTCAGGTAATCACTTTGATTGACTGCACCGAAATTTCGGTTCAGTTTCTCAGAAGTGGATAACAGGTGCGAAGAGGAACGCATATAAACTCAGCAATGTATTATTTAAGAAAAGATGTAAAATTGCATAATCCAGAGTAAATGCGAATCGCAAATTCATTGGTGGATCCGAGAAAGCTGTCAAAGCTTTTAAGAACTAGGAATATAAATTCAGCTTAGCCAATCTCCAGGTTTATTTCAATACAGTCATCCTCGGAGAGCCACTGACGCCACAAAGCCTCATTCAATTCAATAAAGCTGTCACGATTATATGTTATTATTACTGGATATCCCCATAATTATGCACTCATTCCTTTAAATTAACATCGGGGATCTACAAAAAGTCATGATTTTATTTTAGATGGTTAGAAGTGTCATTACTTCCAGCTTGTTTTTAGCTTATTATTAAGTTCTAACCAGTGATGTGTCGGAAGACCTTGGTCTAGTATGGAAGTAATGTCCACTGACAGTGCATATTTTATAACTGAATATTATCCGCTTTTAGTTCTGTAACAAAGTGTGACTATCGGATTCAAATCATAAGTTGAGGGTATATTATCATGTTGCTCACATTTTATGAAAGACCCGATTTTGAATTCTACATACTTACGTCGCTGTAAAGGGACATTTCCACAGGAATCACTGGCCAGACTTAAGGTGTGTAAAAAGTATATAGAGGATTGGGAAACGCATGCCAAAAAGTTCGCCAGAGCAATGCATTTTGACTCGTTTTGCTATCTTAAACCAAAAATCTTGCTCTTAAGAAGTTGAAAGTTCTCCTAAGCCATGCTTGAAGATAACTCAAGCTAAAACATGAAATATATACAGAAGTCGTTAAATTCTGTCACTAGAACCTAGGCACTGGTAAACAAACTCGTCTCAATTTGTACTTAGTCAAATAAATCAGGCACAAAGCGGTAAAAAAGCACTAAAGTTTTTCCAAAAAGTCAGTTGTTGCAGCTACACACGTCTTTAATTTTTACAGCGAAGTTCGCACAATTTAAGTGGGCAACTATGGGACGCATCTATGATGTGGCGGGATATGGAAGTACTGAAAATGGATGAGCCGTCGAAATTTCCCGTTTGTCGAATGCAAACAGAGGTGGATATGCCACTGTGCCTTGCTTAAAAAAAGTCTGCTAGAAAGCTTAACCATGCAGAAGGAAATCGGCACACTTTTGGGATCATGTTAAGGAAGAGGATTATTGCAGCGGCCACATGTTTTAGAAATTTTGAGTAATACTTGAAGCCAAACAAATTTTAACATACATAACTAAACCAGAATCCCCAATTCCACCAAAAGATAACTCGTTGATTTTACCAATATTACAATAATAGATAAAAAATTTAGTTGATGCCAAATGTGGAAACGATAATAACTCTGCCCTTCTCTAGTGAAAACAATGGTTGGAGGACATTTTGCCATTTTGGACAAAACTTGCACCTTCACGTTGGAACTAAGTAAAAAGCAACGTTTGGTATAAAATAGGCTGTGTCATTCTCTCATAAAGTAAATGCTAAGCCGATTACTTCATTAAACAGCCGATGCGCTTCAGAAGCTTTAGTAGTGGAAGTTGGGTCATTGCTATGTTACAGTTTTTATTAGATGCTACGCAATAAGGCATTCTTATCCTACAAACCCTCCCATCCAATTCTCGGATATGTACGCTATGCTTATACATCACTTGATCGCGGTGTATGCCAAACAGCATTCATGGTTTAGAGAGCGGCTACAACCAACAGCCCAATGCTAAGTGGATTCACTTCATTTTGGCGGGATATTACTCCAATAAACAAACCCATAAAACTGTTTAACGATTATTTAATAGATTTCTAGCAATAAGTTTTATCGGTGCTGACTAATGCATTTTTCCACAATTTATATACAAAAGCAAAATTTTATTTTTATCGAAGTAAATGAGGATGTGGGTACAGATGCTTCACTCAAAATACATCATTAGGCCTCATTTACAAAAATGAGTTAAAATGGAGTTTTCTATGGTTTACTCTTTGTCCTTTTGGTCAAAGTCAAAGATGGTACACTAAAAAGACGCAATGCGCAAAAAAGAGATGTCCAGGCTTTTTCAGCAAAAATTAACCCTTTATTCACACGCTTTATAATTATGCAAATAAAAGGAACCGCTTAGAGACCAACGCTCCCATCACGGCATAATCGGAGGCTGTTTCCTTTGCAAACAGAAGGAAATGGTTCACAGGTGCTCTGAGTGTGGGTTGCTGTATAGCTTGACTACTTTGATGAAGGAAAGCGGTTTTATGAAAGGGGCTCATCAAAGTAAGGTGAGTGCTTAAATGGTAATCGCACTATTATAAAAGCAGTGCCTCAAGCCCTTCCTCGGTGATTTTTAGCCTTAAATCTAAGAAGAATGGCTAAAGAATTTTGTCATTTTTCAAGCATTACATTTACTTGGTGCTTTATAATTTGCAGTTCCTATTAGGGAAACATGCGAACCCTCTTTATACCTTCAGATATACATTTATTACAAAAATTGATCTTTTTCGCCCTTTAGTATTGCAGGTAGAGCATGCATAGCTTTCACGCATTGACTTTAATAAAATAATCCATGCTGTTATAATATGCAGGGACAAGCAGGCTTTAATAGGGAATTTTATGATCAAATAACGATACAAAACGAAACGCGCATGAGTAAGGATATGGAACCCTCTGAACTAGATACCAATACCGTTGAGGACGCATTCAAGCCGACAAGAGTGTTATACAGGTATGATAAAATTGTTTTCAACCGCCGTTTTCCTCCTCAAAACACATGGGTTGATGGATTGTCTAAAGGTGAAGGAATCATCCCATAAATTTAATGGTGCTATTGGAATTGGGCTCCATTAATGACAAACAGGATGTAAGTACATAAAGTTCGAGAGAGCACTTGAATGAGCCATCAGTGGCAACTGGTTTTAGTACGCGACATAGATTGAGGCAACATGATCTTTTCTTAAACAAAATACTCTGTACGAAGACTTCCACACAGCTGGAGGTTAAAGGGAGATCTAAAGAAACCTTGAACTTTGGGTAGTCGTAGAGTGAACGGTAAAGGACCGAATGTACAAGACTTAAGTGGAAATTTGCATTTTTGGGTCATCAGCAAATGACATCATCCCACACTAAAATTCTAAAAATTAATATAAATTATTGGAGCAAGAAATGCTGTAAAATCAAATGTAACTCAGCTTTCGGAAGTGATTCTCGGTTGTGAAACGTTATGATGGTGGTTAGGGTAAATTGAAACAAAATTTCCTTGATGCTGACAAATCTGAAATGAAATTGCAGACGATTTTAAAGCCAAATAGGCTTATACCAGTTATTTTTTTAGAGTCACTTCAAACTGAAGTTAATCCTTACAGTAAATAGCTTTTTTCGAAAAAATCCAGATATATAGGAATGAATAGAATTACTCCGAGTCAAACAATCATCTTTGAGATGTTTATGCAAATTATTTAAGTTCTTCAAGATAATTAACTAATCAAGCTACTTTTTCAATTAATAAACTTGATCAACTTTAGGCACTGAAATTAAGAATGGAACAGTAGGAGCTAGAGAAAGGCACATCGAGTACAGGAGACTAAAAGATCGCATTTAAAGTAAAGGCACGCATCTGCGTAAAGAAGAAGGAAAAGGTACTCTCAAGTCCAGAATACGGGCGAATTAAATTTTCGTTATCTTAATGACAAAATGCCTTAAATAAAAGCGAGTGAAAATTGAATTCAACTGCAATGGAAAAGAGTGTTTTAGATTGTCTTGAAGCCGTCGTTCCGCACTTACCACGCTAGGACTGTTTTAGTAAAATCCGCAACAAGAACACGTAGGATGAAAAGTATATAATAACTTTGTGATGCTCCCTTGGATACGCAACATTAACCCAACACTACCCTCCTCACAGCTCAAAAGGAAGTTGTTTAAGTGGATTTAACTTGCCGTTGTGGCGAATTGCACGACAAAAATGCTGTAAAAAGTTTACAAACATGCAGCCCAGTTCTTGGATGCCCTAAAATTCTTGGTATTTAAGGTTCAACCAAGCAGAATTTTGGAAATTCAAAGGAATCATAAAGCCTGGTCATAATCATTGGTCTGATTAGACAGCTATATCTAACAATACCTAAACTGTATTGGCTTAGTACAACAGCAACCCGCTTAAATAAATTACATGACTTCCCACTTACCCTAAAAATTTACCATCCAAATTCTAACCGTTTATTAATCTGTATCCGGCAAATGAGGGGCTGTAGGAACATCCTGTGACTAACTTACCTTGTCTCTGTAGCGCCGTTTTGAAACGTCGAAGGATTGAATGAGGGCTGCGACGTGGCCAACAACCAGAGCGTAGCATGTGGCGCCAGCCATCATGCTGATCGCTGTCATCCACGCCTCGCAAAGGCTGTTGGGTGGAAAGCGTCCGTAGCCGATGCAGAGCATGTGCGAGAGCGCCTTGAACAACGCCCATGTGTACTGCTCAAACCAGTCTGAATTCTAGTAGCCACAATATATAAAGCATGAATGCGTGTTCGTTCACCGCCTTGATTTTGCCTCCATAACATTTGGACAAATCGTATTTTTAGGAGTAAAGGTAATGAAAAGTAACACTGGAATTTTTGAACCCCCAAAAATACTTACACATTTAATTTACATCAATTGATACTCGCTTTTTGAAAAAATGAACGATGATCAGGCTATATATTTCAAGTATGCGTGGCACTTTTGAGGCAGATAACAGTGTAGCAATACGTCACGAAAACCACATTCCCTTGGCTCCTATTTCCAAACTTTAGGAAAGGGAAATATTTCGACGAGCACAAAAATAGAATGGGTTCCAAACACTGAACAAAGGCAAAAGAATAAAACGCGAATGTAATAGCCTAGATAAATGATCCATGCTAGCTGCTAGCCTCACTGTGAAGAACAATGTGCACGGAAAAATTACTCATTTACACATTCTGAGAGTGAAAAGCGTACAGGCTCTGTAAGGTCAGCAGTAAGTTCCTAAAATGGACTTTGAAACTCTCAGAAAGGTGGAAGATTATTGGAATGGAAAGTGTCATCCATTTTGGGACTAAGGGGAGCGCTTATAAGTAAGAGAATTTATTCTCTAATTCGTGATGCATTTTTAATGCAACCAAAAGCATTTGCCGATTGAGAGGTTACGTCTGCTACCTAAACGAACGACCTTAACAGACAGACATTTAGAACTGTGGATTTTCCAAAAATCAGCCAATTGGAACTACCTAACCATCATTCCACAAGAGCAACAACTTTAATGAAACTTCAGAAATTTTAGTTAGAGGGAAAGAGCAAGAAAAATCTAAGTGTTTTACCGTAATATCACACGAAACTGGTTTCTTTGAAATGCCCAACAAAGCTATTAGGTGAATGAGCCAACTCTCTGCATGTAATTATGTAGTGACAGAGCTTCTCAACGCACATGTCATTACTTGTCAAAGGGTGGCACTGTAACAAACCTTTCGACATTACTACTAACCTCGATCACTAATAAGAATGAAGTAGATAACTGGAGAGAGGTTTTACGGCATCCTCCCATTTTTATTTTCTTAACTGAACCCCACTGGTGTGGAAAAATTATTTGTTATTGAAAAGGAGGAGACCAGCTCTAATACATGAAGCTTGTAGCCACTTTATAACACACGATTTAGTACTTATGCATTACAGGGCTCCTTTAATTTGGGAAAGCTGGCATATTCAAACACCTAAACTGCTGAGGAGCTGAGAAGGGGTTATAAACGGCTGTAACTGCGCTTGCTTACCAAGGATTTGTGCAACAAAAAACCTTCCCAAGTAGGCCCAATTAAAAGGTCTACCTGTATACCAAATCCAATCAGTGGAAGGCAGCTTCACTTGCTAAGAGCAAATTAATGCAGGAATTCAATTTAGGCTTGGAGAAGACAAGAAAATCTGATTTGCAAGCATACATTGTGGATTTATATGCAAAGAGGATAAATGTGTGTCCATAAATCCACAATACGTCCGTTTCGCTAAAAGGCATCATAAAATGCAACAGTATGAACGATTTTATGACGGCGTCCTCGTTGATGAGAATAACTTCGGTCTCATGACAGTGTTTTGCATGCCACTGATGACACATATCAACACTAAGTTGAATGGCTAGCCTTTGATAAACAATGCTCTAGTTATTACAATTTCGCAAAACTAGTGGTCCATTTAACGAAATGAGTCTTGAGGAAAATCAGCAGAATTAGTTATGGTTTGGGAGAAGAGCTGCCCTATCCCTTCGAGATCAAGAATTAAACCAGAAAAAGCGAGCTAGTTTCTCAGACATGAATAATTTATTCAAATTTACGGCCTTAAACCTGACAGTGTAAAAAACTGATTTTATTGCTAGTTTTTCTTCTCATAGAAGTAGTTGGTAGGTCGGTGGATGCAGTTGTTTTCCCTAATGACTTAAAGTCTACCAATGATTGGAGTCTAGAAGTGAGCGAAATGACAAAAGTTACAAAATAACAGAAGAAACAGCAAGAAGAATTGTATCGCTTTACTCACGAAGAGTAAAATGCATTCCAAGGTAAACGGAGGTGTAAGTAAAAAATCACCAAAATGTCCAAATGCAAACTTTTGCAATTGTAAAACACAATTTTGAATGCGTTGTCGCTACACATAGTGGTATTAAAAACCGATTATCCCGACAGCACCATTTGGTGGTGCCAATGAAATCTGACTGACATGTAACAATGGAACTTGAGCATTTTAAACACACAGTTTCTCTCATCAATGCTAGAACCCACATTCGAGCCCATCGTTTTGGCTTGGACAAGGGCTCTTTACCTAAGAGCACAAAGGCAGCCCGATATGCTGCTACATTAAGCGTGTTTTTTATATTAAAAATGTCTGACAATTGCAATAATAACCTAACTAGCAACTGCAATAATGCAGTGTTCATTTTCACAAAATAACATCACTGCATTGCACTCTGAGTCTGAGAAAATATCTACAGCACATGACAGCTTCCACGGGCGTCTGAACGGATGTGATAAGTGCTGCTAATATACTTCTTGTTTTAAAAAGATATACAGGAGAAAAAAAGCGACAAGAATGAAAGGGAAAGTATCCAAAGAATGTAACATGTACAAATAAGGATTAAAGAAGCTACTCGTATAGAGAGAAACTTGTACACAATAGTTAAAATAGGTGGAGAGAGCACTACCCACTGCTAAATTGAATTTGTTATGCTTGCTGTAGTATCTCAGTGAGGTGCACGATGCGATCTCAGCTAATGCTATTACAGTGTCAATAATTTCCAGACGTGATTGGACACCCTCGCCTTCATTGCTGCAATATCGCATGACAAACCTGAATTACTTTGGCTAGACCTAATACCTTTTGCAGCAGGCCAAATTACAGGTTGTCTGAATGCATCTATTTTCATACTTACACCCTTTCGGTGGGTGAAAGTGCCCATAATGTCCAGTGGCTTCCTTCAGATAAACAGGGAACGCAAAAGCGAGAGAAACAGATTTTTAGCCAAGCATAAATATAGTTAATTTCAATTGGCTAATTCTGTAGATCACTGAAGCACACATTATTTGTTCTGCAACGACAGAGAAAATAGAAGGAAACTAACAAAATTGAACCTACAGGGTTCTCTAAAGTGAGCATACCTGAAGTCGACATTTGGCCACCCAACTGTCGATGGGGAAATCCATCAGGCTTGGGATGAAAAACTGCAAGCAGGCATTCCAATGTCCCAGCAGCAACATCAGGAGAATTAATTTCAGAATTCCAATAAATTTTCCCGCAATACTCATAAACTGAAGAAAGAAAATGTCGTTTCAGTGGCTTAATACCTAGCACTTATAATCTCGAGGACTATTTAAATTGTTGAGACGGCTCAATAACTAATATCAGATTCCACATTGAGCATCCCAAGGATTGTACACAATTTCCATTGTCTTGTGACGATTTCTGACTCATCCATTAGAACGGTTTGTTCAAGCCAATGCAAGTAGATATTTTTGGATGATCCAAGTCCCATCCCATGTATATAAATGACAGAACCGCCAATTAGGAACCAGAAAAGGAGTTATAGTGGTTTGAGTACTGAATGTACTATTTATGCTGCCAATCCATGGGCACAAAGCGTTGGCACTGTTTTGTATGCATGAGAGGGTTGACTGAAACACATTCCCTGATAATGCGTCATAAAGTTGAGATGGAGCACAAAACAATAGAAGTACTCCCACCACGTTAGAAAATGAAGTGCATCAGTTGAAGGAGGTCCTTTGAATCACTGATGCAACATTAAGAATTCATGACTGACTTTGATACAGCCAATGAACAAGTAAATTTGGTGCAGGAGGCACCTGACACTTAATTGTGAACAACTACTTAAATGGCTCAGTCAGGGTAACACGGTATCCAACCTAATAACACATTTGACCAAAATATTTTCTGCGGCCATAATAATGCATTAGACACATGTTTGTTGGGAAAGAGGATCTTGTTTTATTACCTTTTATTAAGAGAAACATATAGTTTTATCAAAACAGCTGGTTTATTTTTAGCTGTTTGGAACTATCTCAGTATTGCTTTTCTTTCTTATGCCTTTGCCACAATTCAAGGAAGTGGGAAGGAGTTAAAACCCATACGAATTTACATGAGAATCCACTAAAACATTTCAGGCGTGGGAAAAATTTTACGTGGATTTTCTCTTTATTTTCCCAAAACTCGATGCATCGTGGAATGTATAGCGCATGAGGTTGTAGTAAATGTATTGTTGAGTTAACTTGTTGAATTTTCTCACTGGCAAATCTAATGTTTTATTAATTCTCCTCCAAAAGTTAAGGTGCGAAAATGGTGGCACGAAATAAGGCCAACTTTTCTATCGTAACAAATATTTCCTTGGAGAATAGCAGTGACAAGAAAGTAGCACTAGTGCCCCATACAACTTTGATGTACTTCAAGGGTATTAGTCAAAGTTGGTTTTCTTTCAGTAGATGTGTTTAAAATTAAGGTGCAAGGCTTTTGTGACCACAATAAGCATATCAGACATGTCCTTTATGAAGAACCGTAGATAACTGTTTGCGTATGTTTGTGTGTTGAAAAAAGTGAAGTAGGGTAAACATTGGTAGCATATGATAGCCTGGACTTACCTTTTCCCATTCACCAACGTATCGCAAAAGTCGGGACAACCGCAAAAGACGCAAAAGACTGAGTAGTTTAGCAAGTCTAAAGAGTTTTAGCGCTTGACCTAGAAATACAAATGAGCGAATAATTAGGTATCTGTATTATGTAAGACCTGCATAAATTTTAGGTCCACGTTAACTGAAAGCACAACCTGCCATCAGATCTTAATGATACCGAATTTTCATGATGGAATCCTATCCTTAACAGCTGGTGCTAATTTTGGAATCGATGCCAGCTTACTAAGTTATAATGCTTCCAGCAAGTTTAATGACTGTTATGCACATTAAATATCAACAATTGGTTGATTCGCAACCCTTTCTGTGAGAAAGGAAGGGGATCAGCAAATGTGAATGCATAGGCGCCGCCCTAGTAAGAGTCATACCAGCTTGTGCAATTTGCTCGGTGCCGTTGTCAAAGGCCAGAAGAACGTAATCAAGTGGTAGAGATGAGATAATATCCAATGTGAACCACTTTCGCAGATATTCTCGTGCGATTAACCTCGGCTCCAGAATGATATCATCTGCCATGCTTTCACGCACAAAACCTGCAACAATTTTTTGAGTCACATTTTATTTTTACACACTGAAAAGATTGTCCCAAAACATCACAGCTTATTTGTATGTACGAAAAATGTGAATACAGCTGACAATTTTTAATTTATCCACCGAATGAATTTAATAAATGTGTGTGCATATTCTACAACATAAACACACAGATTAGCCAGTTGACAATAAACCTTGAAATAACAATGGTAAATGGCACTTCTTTAGAAATGTGCTTTATTATAGCCCTAACGCATAGTGTATTTGATGCTCAGGAGTGGTAATTATCCATCAATTACACCTGGAATTTGCTTTTCGGGGAGTGAGAGACCTTTGATCCTGTTGGTTTTATTGTAGTTTTCATGGAAGATCATTGCACATTATTTTTGGGTTCTAAATTAAGGAGCATCACTAAGATGATAAAAGGGAAAATATCGTGTAGAAACATACAATTAATCTTCAAAAAATTTACCATATAATGTAGGACGGGGATTTTTTAGAATTTAATTAAAAATTTTAGTTGATCAACAGCAGAATAACATCGTCCAGGGATTCCTAGCATATTCGCAGTTGAGCTTGTAAAGTGCGGTTACTTTTAACTGTGAAAAATAGATTCAGAACAGAAATAAGTTAATGTGTGTACTAACCGTAAGTGGCAATAAGTGTTTTACTTAGTATTACCTGGTGTCCCTCTAGCCAAAAATAATTGGAGCTGTTCGGAAAGGAATGTTGTCTCTGTTCCCCATCACATGGCAGCAGGATAATGTTCAGGTTATTTTAGTAATGAAGAAAACACCCCATTTTCTGTGTTTATTTGACAACATTTTAATTAACTCGGGTTTGAAGTAAAGCGCCTTACCTTAGAAAGCGTTGCGGTTGACTATTTTCATTGTCCAAATTAACAACCTGTTGGCCAACAGTCATGAAAACTCGGATTGAATGTTTGCGTTCAGGGCTATTTTTATTGGACCACATTCAACCTTCCCCTCAAAAGGCGTCTTGAGCGCCTGTTAGTGAAGCTTTTGATTAACACAGAGGTGAGAATAAATAAAAGATTGAAAGCTCCATTTATTTTAAATGTATTTTTGAAAATTTGGGAGGAATTTGTGGTTTAAAACAAAGTAAAATTATAGCACTTAATGTATATTCACGGGCTCGTCAGAAAAGAAATCTGATAAGTAAGCACAGTGAGGAAGGACTTGTGTGACAAATTTTATTTTCCTCGGTGTTTTTCAAACGATAATAAAAGTACACGCCATACAGCTTGTTCCTTAAGACAAGAACTAGTACGGGTGGCGTTGAACGAATAACAAGAAACATCTATCTCGTTTTTCTTCACTGCATAAATAAGTAATGGCATTACAGTATGGAAGAATACGGTGCGTTCAACTCCAAAATACGCCAGTTAAAATTCTATTTTAATTCGTACGTGAGTTGGGTAAGGTCAAAAACTGGTTAAAAAAATACCCCATCCAGCATTGCGTTCTAGGGAAAAAACCGCCTAAGAGTTTTAAACACTTCTCAGATGGAAGGCAAAATAAATAATATGAAGGATTTCAAGCAAAGCTTGAAGAAACCTGTCACTGGGTGAAACCCCTGACATTTAGAAAGTAGAACGGTGTTCAGTTACGCTTGGGCGTTTTGAAGCTTGCGCACAAAAAATACAATTAAATAAATTAATGCGATTTTTTATCTTGTTTAGATAACGAAGTCCATGCTACTTTATCAAACCATCAACGCGGTTTAAACAAGAAATGGCTTTGATAAGGGAGTATAAAGCGTCGACATTTATCAGATAGATGTCAATAAACCAATAAAATAAGGAGATGAATTTCTAGTTATTCAAAAAGACAGGAAATTTATAAAATTATGATTTTTAACATTGGAGTTCTTTTGCAATTGCATGCTGACTCACGAGAGTCGGGCTGTTTTCCGTAGTCCTTTGTTTATAAGGAGATATATGAATCGGCTTACTTCACCCCTCCCGTAGATCTTACAGGTAAAATGGGGTGCATGTAAAGCACCCTTTTATGGCTTGACTTTTGCCCATTACTCATCGATTTTGTTTTGTTGAAACCTAATGGTGGTAGGCAGGTTTAACTTGGTAAGTTTTGCTCAGACCTCCCACTTTTACTTAAGAAATTGCCATCTAAATTAGAGCATTTGTCTAAGTGTTAGGGGTTTTTGAGTCCACTTCTACCATATGTAATGGCTAGGCTCAGACGTTTTGCGCAATTACAAAGCGCTACAGCGAATTTGGATGGTTAAATGAACCCATTTCTTAGTCATTCCTGCAGATATTATATTTGTGTAACAGTTTGTTAGTATAAAGTAAAAAAAAGGACCAAAACCACATACTTATTATAAAATACATGCGTTTACAAACAAGAGAAAACAATGTCGCTCACAGATAGACACAGTGGGCAATGTTAAAGTTTAAATTAAAATGTTTTCATAAGCACTTCTTTACGCCAAAAAACTAACCTGTTCTGAAGTTGACCACAATGTCTACGAGAAAAAGAGCATCTGAACAGCAACTGTAACACAACCATACAGGGCTTCGATAGCGCAGATTGAAGGCGATTGCTATTGGCAGACTGACAAGGTTCGCTATTAGCAAAACCAGCATTGTTATGTTCCAGTAAATTCTGTTATAAAATACAAAACTCTGTATAGCACGTCTTTAGGTCCACAATCGAGTCCAAGGAGAAAAAAGGGCGATTAACTTTAAACAAAGCAGAGAATAAAGTGACAAAAAAGCCGGTGGCTTTTGGGGAAGAGGAGCCTTGTTCCAATTTTAAGAACCATATTTGGTGTTTAAAGAAATTGACGACTATTATTGGGAAAGCAACATTACATCAAAACATGTTTTTTTCCAGATAACCGAAGCCTTATTTTCTTCGATAGCGTAGCACTGCCAAGATATTTGAAAGATTACCAGATTGCCAAACAAAGTTCTTGCAAGAACAGAAACCTACAGGCTCAAAAAATCCTTTCGCTGAGCTATTAGGCGCCTCTAAATTGTCAAGTCTCCTGTGATTTGTTAACATACGTTACCACTGCAATGTTGTGCAATTACTCAAAGGTAAATTTGCACGGTCTAAAGTTTGTGGTATTTTGGTGTGACCTTAGAGGCGGATTAAATACACAACAGCTTGGCTGATTTTGATGGTCAAAAGGGCTTAAGCTAGTGTCCTTTTCATCACATCCTTTAAGTGGGTTAAGGCGACACTTTGTAGGTTTATTTCACTATCAGTAAAGCTAATGAGTTTTTTTGAACTGTAGTTTTAGGCAAAAATTTTCATGGAGATAGGGCGATGCTGTACAACAATGACATCCACTAGTGTAAATGTGATTGTTTAAGTTCAGACAGACCACACTTAAACATAATATTTGGGTACCTTCTACTACAAATTGAAGGAAGTGATAGCCAATTTTGAAGTTCGTTACATCAGGAAATATTATACCTATTGTTGTCACGTCATCGTAATGGCAGTCCAAAAGATGCTACAAAAGTGTTTGAAGCGATTTTTCTTAATTTTAATGACCAAGATCCAAGTAGATCATTTTGCATAAATGCAGAATTTTACTGCTAAAAGAAAGCAAATTCTATGTATCCATGAGCTGTCGCAAGAGAAGTGCACAAAACTCTTTTAAATGAGGTCATACAGATATGAAATTAAAGTCATTCCATCATACAGTAAAGAAAGGTAAAAAGAGCTGCGGTTTGACAAATAACAAGCTTGATTACTTACACAACAATACAAGTAGATTGAGTGAAGAAAAAATAAATCATTTAGGGCAGGCCGCTTAGTATGCGCAAGTATGCTGACAAACGTTTATTAAACAAGTGAATAGGGAATAGTCCCAAATGCATAAAATCCTGTGGCGTTGATTACAGGTTGGATAAAATAAAGCAGCACATAAAACGATGTGCGCAATATCAGTACGCTATTCTGGGAAAATAATGTTTAAGAATCGAAAAAAATTTTCTTTATGCTCAGGCCAAATGTCAAGTTCGCAGAGCTACGCCTATGTGTGTTTTGCGAAATCACGGCGTTTTTAATCCTCATTTTCTTGTGCATGACAAATTCCAAAAGCTCTACATGTAATGGTAAAATTGGTTTTCCTCTGTGAAACAAAACCGGATGACAGAAATTTTTAAGGTTCTGGCCAAAAAAATACCAATTTTTTAATGATATATTGAGCCATTGCTGGGAATGGCACAAAAATGTTGCCATTTTGGCTTAAAATAAATATTTGGTTGTTGATTGGACAAATGATGCAACACATTTGTTATTCACTCGTAATGCGCAATCACCGATGGTTTCTCATACCTCCTCGAATGCGGGCAAAACTCTGTCCTGAAGTCACCCCCATGACAAATTCCATATGCAGTCGAACCTCTATAAGATAATATTGCTTTCAATGGAGACATTCTTGATGTGACTATAATGTTACCTTTTATTTATGCTAGTTCCAATGCAAACTGCCTTGCTTGGTATTCACAGCTAAGGGAATCCTTACTGAATTAACCAAAGTGTGCAGCGCATGGCATTTTATAAGCACGAAACTATCTTGCTTTGCGAGATCCTCTGAATAATCTAATTTGACTGTCCTATCTCGCATACACTGGTGATGAACTGAAAACAAAGGAATTGTGCGTTACTGTAAAGCTCTCCATGAAAAAATTTGCTGCTTTTATAAAAGTGTCTGCAATGCAACGAGGCGAATGGACGAACTACTGATTTGGGCTTTGGATATGCACAACTGAGATGTTCTACACTACTGCCTCTTTGGATACAGTTTTTGCAAAATTTTGGGCCCCTAATAAGCTGCGATTTTAGTAATATCCATTAAACGCTATCCGAAACCATCAATTGCTACATACTTTGAAGTTATTTCATGAGTTCACTTATATTAAATGAAAAAACCATATTATTTTTAGCAGCTGATAATGTTTTCATCAGTTTAACCTATTCATACTACTAGAAACCACCTTGTAGGCGACGCCTAACCGATTCCGTCGGATTAATTGTTGTATAGCAAGCATCAGCGTTGAATTTTTTGCAACTCATTTGTCCAGTAGAGTGAATTATTCAGGTGCATGTTTTTCATTTTGATGTTTACGCTTGAAAGCGTCAATGATTTTGCCCTATGCAGAAAAAAACCTACCGATGTCACATCATATTTTAACATAAGGGTCGGGTGTACTGGTTCCACCTAAGTGTTCAAATGCCCCGGTAAAAATACTTATGAGGAATTCAAGCAACCGTTTTCTACATAAATTGTGCATGAGTTAATCAAATCATGGAAACTCTTCTTATATAAGCTCGAAAGAGAGAAACCGAGCAATTTAAAGAACTCGCTTTCGGTATCGAGCACCGTGCATTCGCGATGATGAGGGATTAGATGCAACGACCGCCACTGTAAGTTATGTAAAAGTCAAGTTATTTAGCTGTTTCTGGACATACGCTATATTCAGTGAACACATTTTATCAGGAGATTAAGAGATTTCTGATCGTTTTGACTAAAAAACAACTGAAAACATATTCAGTTGGCAAGTACATGAAAGGAATTCCCTCTTAAAATTGAAAGAATGTACACCTCTCATGGCAAAGACATGGTAAGTAAAACATGATTAATTGATACATGCAAGGGAATAGGACGCATTTTTCGCTCTTACTTGAAGCAACTATATGGATGTATAATCCACACCTGTTGGTTAAACATTCTTTGCTGTTCCAAGTGTACCGCTCGTTTGGTACCGAAAAACTTGAGACAAAGTTTATTGTCATCCGGCGCAATCATGGTAAACAGATGCTCCTTAATACTGTTCAAGCTGCTGCCAAATTGAGATCGCGATTTGAGCAGATTGTTGGGTATGGATTCAGAACTGGTAAAACGTGAAGACATGTGACGACCGGCAAAACTATGTCGCTTCCCAATAACCTGAGAAGCTGTTCGGTGTCGAGAGAAGTGGCTTGCTGTGGAATTGCCAAGGAATCGGTCCTCCCATACCTTGGATGCGCGATTCAAATGCAAGTTTTTGAAGTTGGAGCATCTGGTGGTGGAAGTGGCCTGAGTGGGCAAAGGGCCACTGTGTTGAACGCTATCATCATCTGTGGACATTGGATTGATGGGTGGGCCTAAGTCGGGGGGATCAGGACTGACATGACTTGTGTAGTCGCCTCGGAACCCACCTACTAGGTAGTCAGAAGTGACCAACCTAAGCGTTTGTCACCGATTGGTTAGCAATCAAGCGACATCTGATTGGCCAAATTTAATGGCCTATTTAGCCCATGTGCGGGTGCGTGTGTGGCTAAAAGTCGTGACCATTAATGCAGATTCATTGTTGAAAATGGTTGGGGATCACATTTGATTTGAACTCTGACGTTTGCACACATTCGCCCATTAGTTAGAAAGGCAGTCGCACTTCTACCAGAAGCGACAACTTGAGAAAACTGTAGTTAAAATCAGGTTTGAGTTATCACAATCGCCACTCAAACTATGATTATTCGTTGAACTTGGAGAGAAATTAGCGCATGTGCAGAAAGCCTCATTCTTTTATTGGTTGAAAATGGTTCCCAAAGGCATTAATGTTGGTGGAAAGTCGCTAAATAATAAACAATGACAGCATTAAAAACGGACAGAAATGCTGTATCCCATTACACTTGCACATAAAAAGTATGTGCAGAGAGCAGAAAAAACGGTGTTAACACAAGTGTAAGAGAGGAAGCTGTCCACATCTGTCTTACAATCCAATGGAGGTTTTAATGCAAGTTAAACCCATTGTCAGCCAATACCAGGGACTGAAGGATGCCATCCTTTCCTCGTTGACTTAAAAATGTCAAACTTTTACAAATAAGATGTACATAAAGGTATCTAAGCTTCAATCTGCAAATTACAAGGCTTTTTCTGCTGGTGTAGCAGATCTACAGCGAATCAAAGTGTAAATAAGTCGTTTTTAATAATGGCGGGCTGATAGCAAGTAACAAGTATCAATTAAGGCTATTTTATAATCAGACATAAGCGCATTCAAACACAAGTATTGTCAAAAGTAGCGATTCGGCATACAGTTAATGATTAAGGGCAGAATAAACAAGGACTGTAAATGTTCAAAATATTCTAGCTAAATGCAAATACGACTAGCCTTTGTGGTACTATAGCAGAGTTTAGTACGATCGTCAATGTCTCTTCACTACTTATTGTCACGACAGTAGAGAGCTTTTGCCAAAATTCAAATTTGTTTAAAAATTGCGATGCTTAACTTAATGCGGCCTATTTTCTAAATAAAAATGCTTTTCTGAAGTGTCATTTGATGCGCCACTCATTAATGCGCATTGGTAATTTATTTTGATACCCGACTTAGCGAATTCGTGGAACGAATTTAAGGCTGTCATGGCAAGCCAACTGCAACAAAAAATGTTTGCATATTGTAATGTGTTCTGGCAAAACTACGGCTTATAGTAGAAAAAGGAGGTAACTCAAGGAGGTAGCATAAGGGCCATTTAGTAAAGGCTGGTACTTTCAAGGAGGTGTTTGACGGGAATACCATACCAGGAATTCATCCTAGGTGTTCGTGATTGATTTCGATGTGTGTGTCAAACGCACCATTCCACAGAGTTTTACGCCTAGAAATAATCACTGGCAATGATTTTTTAGAGCGATTTAGGATATTCAAGCGGGTGTATTAACTAAATTAGTAAAAACCGTTTGAATTAAGAATTAAAATAAAATACGCACCAACCTACAAATAATATGAGGGACGCATTATAATAATTATATTATTTAAAATGATAGGATGTCTAGACGGGTCCGTTAAATGAATTAGAAGACATCGTTTTAGGTTAGAACAAAAAGTTGCGCAAAAGTGTGCGCCAAAGAACTCAAGAGAAGTGTTTGTTTAGATTTTTGAATTTCTATAAAAAATGTAGTTTAAGTCTCTCCAAAGCCTTCTCTTTGCGAGTGGAAATTTCATTAAAATGCAGAAAGCATTAATGTGATAAGAACACAATCTCCGGTCTTTCTTGATGTTGTAGGATGTGATAGCGGGATGGTAGAAATTGTACTAATGGCCTACAAAGGGACTGAGAGACTGCCAACATGACTTAGCTGTCATGCCGTTGAGCGGAAGCACAATCTGCGGAGGCTTAAGTGCTTGCGTAATCAGACCCACAGTTCAACAAACAATCAAAACATGACAGCCCAGCCTAAAGCTTTGCACATTTTGTGGGTAAAATAATGCAGAATCACACCAAAACAGGCAAATGATGCATTTGGACCATCAGATGAATTAATGAATAATTCGACTTGGAAAAGTTGAAAAAAAATGCTAAAAGGCCTGTCTAAGGCTTTGATGCATCCCAATACCTTCGGTTTCGATCAGGAGTGTGCGTTTAATGCACTAACCCACATTTATATGACATGGTGCATTTCGAGCAAGAATCCTACTTGAACGAAGCACCTAGGGAGAGGCTCTTCTACATTGAGTTATTTAATAATTCATGCAATGCAAACAACTATTACGCTTGGTGCTGGATATCAACGTGCCAGTTCTCCTGACAACATTAAACGTCTAAAATTGCTAGGCTTGAATAATTTATGACCAAACACAAGTAAAAACAGTCCCATAACTTCGCGAAATCGGAACCAATTTGCCACGCCATCCCTATTTATAGGCATGCATAACTGGCAAGTATATTTGCTAGGAGTATGCGTAGAACCATCAGGTAAGCGAATGATTAAAGGGTAATTTTAGCGGGATTTTTATTTCTTGATTACGCATGGTATTACTTAGGCATTATTTCAGAGTTTCGTTGCAGTTCTATAACGCCATTTCCTTGTATTTCGTGACAGGTACTAATTAACATCTCAACCACGAAAAGCTGTGACAATCAAGCAAGTTGGCAGAAGGCACACTTCGCATGACCCATGTGTTTATTTGTTAATAATTTAAGAGAATATATGGGTACGGAAGTGGTTGTTCTGCGTAACCCCACTTGGAAGATCCTGTTAAATGAAGTCGTAACTGGGAAATCAGTTCAATTTATTTCTTCTCTGTAATTCACAATGGAAACGAAGGACACGTACCTACGCCGATTCGTTTATGCTAGCCATGCCATTCGGTTAGCTTGTCTTCCCAATCGACCAGAAGCATTTTTGCAGTTGCAAGGGAGTGTTTTAATATTTTGAAAAAAAATAACCTAAAAAAACGTATCTCATCACTTAAAGCCACACCAAAAAGCCTGGTGAATAGTTAACGAAATCTCCTACGAACTTTTCTAAAAGTGTTTCAAAACGAGAATGAAGTAAATATCAAAGTTTTTGAAAAAATCTATCCAAGTCAAAATATGGGCAGGACTAAACAGGGTGAAACAGTAGTCGCATGTGTTAGCTCAGTTAACGACGAACAAATTAACCAACAACCCCATTAAGTTGGCTCTTACGTCGGAAATGTCTGTGTCAGTACTGAAAGTGCCGTGTTTGTGATGCCTTTGAGCATTTCTAGGGAGGGATATAGCGTTTAGCTCAAAAATAAACGAATTTTCTTAGAAATAAAGTAGTGCCAATACTTTGTTAGTGGTCACATCAATACGACTTCATTAAACCTTCAGCACAATAAAAGCCACCAATATGGCTAGCCACGCTGTGCAGATGACTGAATCGCTTCTCATAGCATCACTTGAAATCTGACTAGCACTTACAAAGACATGTGTCTTGTTCATCACAAAGGTTGAATAGTTATAACAAGTTTTTCGATGATGTTTAGGTGCACACTGTAATACTTTGTTTGTTCGAGCTACCGGTTTAGGTCACTTGGGTGGCCATCTTGTTCTTGCCGGTTGGTCGGCCTCTGGGCCGTGCCAACAGCCCCCAAGCCCTCTGTTCCCGGAATATATATATTCTGCCCTAGTATTGTGCCTTCTTTTACCTTAAGGGGAGCCTCGGGACGCTACATACACTTCTTTGTATGTAGCCAGTTTCAAACAGCAGGTGTCCTATTCTGCTTTTGTTCTCTGCAGTACATCTCACCAACTTCCACCACCTCAGCCATTTTAATTCACTTTCTGGCTTGTCAGAGTTCATTCAATCTCTCCTACTTCGTTTCCACCATAACACTGCACACACACGGTGCTGAAGTTCAAATGTCTTGTCATCAGCATCAACACTGCAAAGCATGGTATCTGCATTGGCCAACTGGAAAGTTGCCAATGTTACGCTGGCTGATTCAAGCCCTTTCCATTCCTTTCTCTTTGTCGCCGATTCGCACAGAGATTTATCGTTTCTTTCACCCATACACGACCTTTTCAATGCAAGTTGATGCACTCCATCTGATCCATCCTCATCCTCGATCATATACACATGGCGAACACAATCACTCTCATTGGCATTATCGTCGTTCTCAGACAAGTATCGTAATTCAAACCATAATCATGATGTTTTTGCTGACATTAGCATCAGAGTCACAGTGATCTAACGTCTCTTAAAATAAATCACATCAATTTTGCGTCAAGTCTCTGTGTGGTCTCAGTCTTTGCAAAATAACTTTGGCACCTGACTCCCTGCAATTTCCAAGTCGTAATTACCATCAAGTTGCTCAGTCTCTGCAAACTCCATGGGCCTAAATTGCAATCCTACGGTGTAATAAATGACCACTTAGTTTTGCGGAGAATTGGAGGTCAACAATCGCTCTTCAGTTCTACTCTACTCAGTAATGTGGCTAAATTCTTCAAACACGCCAGCAGTTTCACAAACCGTTCTTCATTGCACTCTTTTATTCAAAAACCGAAGAATTCCACCGATTCATTAAAAAACTTTAAGCGTATGAAATCGGAAAATGCATGTTTTAAAGATGACTGGCTATAATGGTCTGAATCTAATTACGCATGACTGTTGCCATGCATTTTAATTTACTGATGACAATCAAATGCCGAATTGACATGGGTGTTGCAGGAACTTGACATCCTAATAACTTGTACTCATTTACTAATTACGCAATGTAGAAAACATTTATTCACTGAATCTGGAAGTGTTGCACTGTTTTTATCAAAGCACGCAACAATTGAATATTTTACAGCAGGGTGTGCACAAGTCAAGATTATCCAAATTATGAAACGCAGTTCTGCATGGTCACAACGTACCCTCTGAGCCATTACATGAAGCTCACTAAGATGTGAAACGGTGTCGGCAATTGATATGGTAACAAATGAGAGGACTCGAGAATCAAACGTTGCTGCATGTGACAGGAGGGAGACACCACATGAAGAACCATAGAATCATGCCTACGAATGTAGGTAAAAATAGTGCACACAAATCAGACTGTTGACCACTCTTCATGTCTAGATGGTCATGTAAGTGGTGATGTGGTGTGAAACGGTGTACTCTCAGGATAAATGTAGTCGCATTTAATTTCTGCATTTGGTTAATGTGGTAAGGGGAAGGTGTTGTGGATGCTGTACTTCTGTGTCAGCGTTGTGCGTTTTCACCAGAACAGATGTTATCGAGTTATGCCTGCTCATCAAGCTGAGTTCACACTTGAATTGGTGAACAGAGCAGTGAGCAAAATTTGCTGCGATATTTATTCACTCGACTGATAGCTGTAATGTTGGCAATGTGAAAATTGGGCTCGATTTTACGAGTGATCCCGAGGCATTCGCGTGATTTGAAACAAGGTCACGGGTCTAGGTGACCTTGCGAGTTTCGTCTCTACAAAACGAGAGTGTACAAACTAATTGAATCTGATTGTGACGGATGCAGATTAGGGGATCCACTTCGTCGGTGCACTTTTGCAGATGATACTAAGTCCTTGAAAAGGATACGAGTAATAATTTTTCCTTATTTGATGAAGAAATGAAAAAGATGCGAAATGCCGTGAGGCGGTGACAGTAATAAAGCGTGGATTGACAAGGAGTTCGAGTCAAGTAACTGGTGAGCCTGAAGTCCATTGAACAGTGCACAGATGAGTAGCATGCTACACCAAGACAATTGTCACATGGCATGTCACTGTAGTTGCCGCCAACATTCGGCTGTGCGTAACCTCACTTGACACTGCAGAAGAAGTACTTCGTAATCTGACATTTTAGGCCTTCGCATTTTAAACCTAAAGATTTCCGATTCTCAATGTATTTTGGGATAGCAATCGCAGAATCAATTTGAAAAACCCTTTCAATTTTTAGCAGGACAACGCTTCCACCAATATTAACAGACCGATTAGTGTTTATCGTCCACATTTCCTGTAGTTTTGACGTGGTATGGGGCATTGCTGGTCAACTGCCGCAGTCAGCTCAACAGAACGCCCGCTTATACCTCTGAGATCAGCACAACTTAAAAGAACTAAATATAATCTCTGAGGAATAGGGAAACAATCACATTTATTGAGTGAGTGAAGAATAGATGCGGCTGGGAAAGGTCGACTCCAAATGACGCCATTTCAGAGGTAAGGGATGTCTGTTGAAGCAAAGGTGAACGCACACTTCTTGCGTTTAATCTATGCATGAAACCGCACAGTCGACAGTCCTACCTGATCGATCATCATCCGGAAGATGGAAATCACCATTGAGCGATCTACTCGTTCATCCACTCATCCTTTCAACTATTCACTCATTTCCGATTCTTTCACTCATGCATTTATCCACTTGCCCTCTCATTCATTCTTGTATATTCTTTCCCATTTTGCTGTGGGGTGTGGCAGTGTCACATTTTCATTTTAGCCTCCTGTCCATGCACACTAACCATGGATACCACATCGCCTCTTCGGTTTCTGCACCTTGTATCTACATGCAGATGTGCATATAATGCAGCAACATGGAGGAAGTAAAGGTTTGTGTGGACAGCGATGACTATAACTACAGGCGAGAGAAGAGAGAGTCCTTATTAGGTTAGCTTAACTGATTACTTATTACATTTGAATGATCGACAAAGCCAGTGGCAGAGGGAGCAGCAAACCTCCGGTACTTCCTCTTTGTCCTTAAACTCAAACCCCCTCCCAGCACTAACAAAATTCCTTTACGTTCGTACTCGATGACCCTCGGTCTCAAGGTTTAATTTCAGCGCGCACTGCATGATCTGGGGTACCACTACTCATTCAAGACGTTCACGTTGGATATAAATTCGCTTATCCTTTACATGTGGGGAAAGTCTGCGATTTATTTTACAAGTGATAGGATTCTTACCTTCCAAACACTTGTTGCGAACATTATCGAAACTTACTTAAAATAATGAGGATTGTATTTGACTTATGAACCGACGCATGGTACTCACATTCCATTCCCCTGATGATCGTGCCTGTACAACACCTCGCATTCAGTAGACTCTAGCTAACTGCTATCCCTATCAATTTACATTTTTCTTCATACCCAGTCCTTCCTTTGGTTTAATCAAATAGCTTTACTTTTCAACGTAAAATGTTACGAGAAAAAACCAAAGCGTTTGATCTTTTTGTGAAAATTCTATGCTAAGTCTGAACCGCATTTAAGTGATCATTACAAATTGTTTTGCGTTAGCACTGTCCTTCAACATAATGCAATTCCAACAGTAGGAATTCTCAAACAAGGAGGAGAATTTGTAGCTCAGCGAAAGAAAGTGAAATGTATCGACACTAGGAGGAAATTGCTTCTTCTTGCTGCATTATATGTCTGCCTCCAAAGTTGAGTGGAACATACTCTGATGACTCAGCGTTACTGCAAAGCAGTGTATAAATCAAGGATGTTTAATTGATGGAGAGGAAAACTTGTGCCTTCCACTAAAACACGCAAAATAGGAGTGAAGTCTGCTCCAGGCAGCCAAGAGCAAAGACAAAGCGCACATTTTTAATCCCTAAAACTTAGATGTAGTAAAATTAAGAGAGGCTGGCATTATAAACACTAATTTTGAATACGAAATTGGAAAGCATGTGAACTGGAGGCAAATAAACAGCCTACCGAGAGTTTCAAAGCCATCTTTTAGTGGCCGAAAAACAATATCAATCGAAAATGGATTTGTCCAAATACAGGCATATTTGACAGGTGTTCAGAGGTAAAGCTTGTAGGAGTAATTTTGATTGAGGCAATGATTTGCCGCATTAACGGGCAGGTTAAATGCAGTGATGATGCGTGAGTTAAAGTTATTTTAAATTATAGATGCGCAGGTCCTAGATTTTATTGCTAATTCATTAGTTTGGCTTCGTGGACATTACCTTTAACCATAGTCTGTAAACTTGTTGGTGGATTACCTTCATATAACTCTGCTGGTAGGAGGAAAGCTAAACGATTGAACACACCTATCACTTTGTCTACCTTTTAGAAAACTAAAGTGTGGCACATATTGGAATGCAAACCGCGGAATCCGAATCGTGGAATGTGAATTATGTAATCAAAGGCTTTTTGTTCACTTGCACCCACTGAAGAAGGAAGAGAGGAAAAGCACAATGCAACATACTTTATTCGACGCAAATTATAGGTACCTATTCCATCAGGTCGATTTCGGTTTGATGAGGAAATAAACTGAGAGATTTAGAAGGGATTTTAAAAGGCAAAAGCTGTTGCAATATTGATGGACTATCCATTGTTATGACATTGCTAAGGAGAATCGACATAATTAAATTTAAGGCAATTGAAGTGAGAGACAGTGAAAAACATTGAAAAATTTTCATCATTGTGTAAAATCTAAGTTCTGGGTTAGGAACTGATTAAACATGACTTATGAGTGGTTGGACCTAGAGCAAGTTTTCTAAAATCTGTTGTAATACTTCGTTGACTGCCGGTTTCAGTTACTGTTACTTGGGCTGCTACACTGCCCTGTCCGGATGGACTGGCCGCCGAACCATGCCAGCAGCCTTAATCCCTTACTGTCTGCTGAATAGATATTCTGCCCTAGTATTATGTCTTCTTTTATCTTCAAGGAAGACTTAGGATGCTATATTTACAGCAGCAGAAAGCAGGCCCGAACGTATTGGATTTTTTTGTTGATTTGTACCTTTTTTGCAAATTATTGGTGCAAAAGAAGCGCATGTTCTACGGATGGGAGAATCTCTGACATTCTATAACAGAAGGGCTGGTAACGAAGTCTGCCTTCGCTATGCACCCCTCCTCCGTGTTCTACAAGAAAGCTATTAACAACTGAAGCGACACAAGCCGTGAAACACCTAAAAAGTTTCGTCTCGGAGACTTTCTATCATACCTGTTAAAGACGACCGGTGTTCCGATGTTTCTTTATGGGCACGTTGATGTTCAAAGAACCTTTTACTCCGAAATCAGTTTCCAAACCAGATGGAACTTCAAGTGAAGCTGAACTGCCAGGAGGGATCAGTGACGTGGTTGTCGAGCTGCTCCTTAGCTACGGTTAGCTTGTGGGTATTTGTTTCGGCACTGATTGCATTGTGATGTCTGACTTAAGAAGTTGACCCAATGGAGTATCTGGACGGAGCTCGAAAGAAAAAAGGAGCTATGCAATATTTTGCTTGTTTTTACTGTCGGTTTCGGTTTTGGTCACTTAGGAGTGAACGTATTGCCCTAGCAAGGTAAAAGTGGCCTATGGACCATGCCAGCGGTCCCAATCCCCTTTTTGTTGAGTAGATATTCTGCCCCGGTATTATGCCTTCTTTTTTTATGCAGGGAAGCCTCAAGACGTTACATCTGCAACCTTATTAACACAAAATTCACTTCAAAGTGCCCATTTACACGTTAGCTTTGATCTCACACCATGTTTGTGGCAAGAATCTATAGTTAGAATGGACCAAAGTCGGTTTTTGAGCCACATTTATGATTTTTTCAAATAGTTGCTTGAGGACGCTAACTAGGTGACTATTGTGCATAAAAATGTGTCCAAATGAAATGAAATAATTCTAGTACACAAATATCGATATCAATGTTATACAATGACTGTAGACAATAAAATATTTATGAGTTTACTCTGTATCTTGATGCGGTAAACCACGGCCTCCAAGGCTTTACTAAGATTGCATTTTGTTCACCCTAACTGCGTTGAATTTTCTGACGTCTTCCATGCCATCAATGCATAATGCAAGAAAATGATGTTTATGTTCCCTTTTTGAATTCATTCAACCATCTTTACCGGGGGATTCTTCCTCCCATAATTTATAAAGCCATTCATCACATGTTTTTTTGCGTGTAGGTACAATATGATCCCCATTGTATTGGAAAATTTTATGGACGACTGTGAAAGTGTCCTACCTTCACACTCGTACATAAATGTAAACAACTTCGAGTTTTTTCTTAGAATTGGCCAACTCTTACTCTATTTGGACAAAAATGACCAAACCGATGCAGACTAGTTCAGCTGAAAGGAATACGGAAGAATTTACACGAGTTTCTGATTATTGTCTACATCACGTGGTGCAAGGTTTGTAAGTATTCCGAACCGTTTACTAGATAGAAAGAGAAATGGGGATTTGAGGCAAAAGTTTCACATACTTTTTCAAGTATATCCACGCAATAGAATCAAGAATTGTTGATTACCGCAAGTTCACAACCAAATGCATATTTACGGCTATACGGCATACTATGTTGTGGCATATGTAATCCAATGATCGGTCCCTCAGTCCTCTGGTTTGTCTAAGTACCAATCACGTACGCCGTTTCTCATCTCCATCGTCCCCATGTAATGACTCAAAATGTACGTCCTGACCATGCAGAACTATACTTCATGGTTTGGAATAGCTTTATTTTATGTATATCCCGCTAGAAAATTGCTAATTGCTACATACTTTAATAAAAAATTGTGCAAGAATTACGAATTCAGCCACTAAATATTTTCCATATTACATAATTACCAATTAAGAACAAGTTGTCAGGATGTCAATTTCCTGCACAACACATGTCGTTTTACGCATTTAATTGTTATTATTAAATTGAGATGTGTGGCAAAAGCCATGCGTAATTAGATTCAGACCAGTAAAGTTGGTTGTCCTGGAAAAGTGCATTTCTCGATTCATGGGTTTCCAACTGCTTAATGAATTGGTGCGATTCTTTAATTTTTAAATCATTGAGTGCAAAGAAGAGTGGTTTGTGCAGTCTCTAATGTGTTTGCTGAATCCAGCCACACTACTAAGCAGAGAGGAACTGAAAAATGCTTGTTAACTATCAACACGCCGTAGGGCTAAGAAGTCAATTAGTGAAACGTCGCTCGATAATTGGTAGCATTAAGGCTCACAGAGACTGAGCAATTTGATAGTAATTGGGACTTTGAAGTTGCATAGAACCAGGTGCCAATGTTCTTGTTGATTGGCTGTGAAAACACACAGCGTATTGCCGGAAAAGAGATGTGGTAGTTTTTAAAGACACCTTAGCACCATGCTTCTGAGGGTATTATCAGCGGAAGACGCTTCATTGCAATTCGAATTACGATACTTGTCTGAGAACGACGATAATGCCAATGAGAGTGATTGTGTTCGCCATGTGTATATGATCGAGGATGAGGATGGATCAGATGGAGTGCATCAACTTGCATTGAAAAGGTCGTGTATGGGTGAAAGAAACGATAAATCTCTGTGCGAATCGGCGACAAAGAGAAAGGAATGGAAAGGGCTTGAATCAGCCAGCGTAACATTGGCAACTTTCCAGTTGGCCAATGCAGATACCATGCTTTGCAGTGTTGATGCTGATGACAAGACATTTGAACTTCAGCACCGTGTGTGTGCAGTGTTATGGTGGAAACGAAGTAGGAGAGATTGAATGAACTCTGACAAGCCAGAAAGTGAATTAAAATGGCTGAGGTGGTGGAAGTTGGTGAGATGTACTGAAGAGGATAGAAGCACCTCCGACATCGATGCATACGAATTCTTACCTATAATGCAGTGAAAGTATTTTGTCTTCCTTACGCTAGCGAGGCTTGTGTTGATGTCGAACTATGTTTAGGGAGCTCTCAAGTGACAATGTGGACGGCAGTCCACACCTGTGACATATCCATTAGTACTACCTTAAAGTTCAAGAAAAGAAATCAGTGACAGCTAGTTGCGAATGATGGCATCTTTTCTAAGTGTGCTGCGACTCATGATAGCCTTGAATTTGTTCAACAAATCGGCATAGTCAGGAGCAAAAAAATGACCAATGAGCATTGGAGGCTAGCAAATCGAAGGAGGAGGCACCATTGCTTCAATTTAAGAAACACAATTTTTGCGTAAAAAATGGGCTTTATCAGGCAGAACACGGCATTTTTTAAAACGAAATCTAGTTGTTACATATAATTTCTGCTTGCAAGTTTATAAGTAGCGTAGCGATGCTAAAAAATTATCGCTAGAACCTGCTCACGCTTTACCAAATGCAATGTTGTTGCATTTAAAAGCCGAATAAATATTTTATTTGATCACCAATGAACTAGCCAAAAACACACAAAGTCTTGTTAAAGTGTACGATTAATCGTAATTGAAACTGATAGCATTATTTTTATCTCGGCAAGTTATCTCTTCAATGCTAGTAATTTCATGAATATTTGAAGTGATATCATTGAGTAAATAATCCCTTGGGTAATATTTTTAGCGCATTTGCTCAGAAATTTGTGTGAAAGGAATTGTTTTCCAATTATTGTCTGTGTTAACAAAATTCAGTGGTTTGATAATTAAAAAACTAAAGTGCACTCAACCTACACCACAGCATTGAGAGGTGGGCGTGCCTATCATCGCTGCGTCAGCATTCTCTTTGCCTCCCAACTATTAAAGGCATTAAACACTTAAAATATTCAAGAGTACTTGGTCGAAGGAATGAAGTAACTAGCCATTCACATGCACTTGATTCCACAGCATTTACATAATTGGTGGAAGAGTACTTGGTCGATGGAATGAAGTAACTTGTTATTCACATGCACTTGATTCCACAGCATTTACATATGCTTCATTTTGAATATCGCGAGAACCTCCTCATCTCTTTCACCTTGTGCAACTCTAACACGCCCACACACATTCAACCATCTCATGCGAAATCTTCGCTTATTAACACCCTTTATAAACTCTGTTAGTAATTCACTCTTATTTTTGCGTAATGAACTAACATTTGATGTTCTTCGAGGCTGCAGATTATGGCAGGTAAAAGAATGAGTTTATTCACCCAAAGCATACTTTTACCAATTTTACGCAAATTCATGTCATCATTTTACAAATGCTGCCTTTGAACTGCAACATAACTAGGCGGGAGTCCGCCTTGAAGTCAAAGTGTATCGAACTATGTACTACCGACAGGTCAATTTTTATGGCAAATGCCAAAATGATGCTTCAAGTGATGGTTGACCTATGAATGAAGTACTGTCCAACACTTGCACCTCATCATGCAAAGGGAAACGACCCGCCACTTGATTTATTAACTACTTCGAATTACGGCAAAAGAGGTTGTCAGGGCAACTTTCAGCACGATTGTTGCTAACTTGATGCAGCTGTTCCCATCAGCATGGCTTGGAGCTCCAGCGAATTCTTAAAAATGGCCCAATGAGGCAAAGAAGTATTTCATTCTCACTATCCACCTCCATTAGCTTTCGTCGCCTTTAAGAGTTTTGTTGTCAAGGCGGCGAGGCTAAGTGAGCTTGTATGATGAAACAGTCAACAGGAACAATAATGATTCCTGCGTGTCTAATCATCGACTCGTAAAGCCGACAGAAATGCAATTCCATGAGTTGCTTAGATTTTTCTTACAAATGTTTCAAGTTCTATTTATGGCTAATCAGGGCACTACACATATTCAATGCCTTATTGGCGAAGGCTTTTGCAGTCCCATACAAAATTAAAAAAACTCCTTTAGGTAGAAATTGCAGCACATGCTATTATTAAGCACAGGTTACAAGAATCGTATGATATCCATGCGAGTGTGAACAGAATAAGGAGGCGCATATTACAGCCGCTTTTATTTCAAATCAAACGCTGAGCAGATCTAGAGAAAGGTCCACGGGGCGATCAAAGTGTAGGAAATGATCAGTACAATAAGCAGCACATTTGTTGATTGGTAGGCAAGTCGTTTTATTATATCCACAAATTTCGTTTTAACACGATTCTATTAGAGGTAGACTGAGTGAAGGTGCACACAGTGTAGATGGCGATGCAAAAAGGTTTTACTTACTATGTTGTTATGTTTACCTAGAAAAATTCACAATGCACTTTCGACAATGCACAGTTGCATTAAAGTTATCATAATAGCTCCGTAGCATGAATCCATCCCATAAGTGAGCTGCCTATTTAGTGTATGCATCAAGGTGATTGAAAGTTTATGTTGGCTGCTCTTTCAACTCTCAGGCATTGACCATAAGTCAGAATGATTTTGCAGCATCACTTGAACTTCAACCGGCTTCCATCTAATTATAAAATGCTCACGGTTTTCACTTGTTCGAATTCACCTCAATGTCCCAATTGCCATGTTCATTATTTCCCCATTTCATGGCAAGTGATGTCAAGCTCAGTGGAGTTTACTAGGCACATTGGCTTACTGCCACCCTATTCCTCATCTGACCTGCACGATGCTTTTAGTACACAGTAGCAAACACAAATCATCATGTGACATCTGAGAGAGGCGACGTCTTGCTACAAGTTGTAAGGTATTTCGCAATCCGCACTTCTGTTGATGTCTCAGTTTTGCATTATCATTGGTTGATGCTTAGCTCGTATGGGTGATGAGAGGGCCTTCTAAGTGGCGTGGTATTCTGGAATCTTCAGTGCGTAAATTCTACCTTAAATCGTGTGCTCTTTAATCAAGTGCAACAAATGGCTGCCTCCCAATGAAGCAACCAACCTAATTCGCATTTTCTCTTTCTTCAAATTCAGCAGTTAATGCTGATTTTTCTTTGTGACGTCGGCCGACCCTCTGTATATCTCGTCAATGTAAACACCTCTCCATCATACGAGGTGACGCACATTGTTGCTTGTTTTACCCAATAGCATACTTCTGACTCCCATTAAAATAATGTTAAATTTACTAAAATTGATACGCTAAAATGATGCCAGCATACTTTATCATGCTTTTTTTAAGCATCACCTAATTTTATTAACCACAGCAGCACTTGGGGGATAACAGCTAAGTTATGCGACCCGATTTATTTGGGTTGTCTTTCTTATTTCCCTATGCTGCCATAAAGTGCTTACAATGATGCATTGAGATTTCACTGCTGAGCTGACTGTTATAGAAGTGAGTGCATAGAATAAATGCAGTGGAAGCGTTAAGGTAAGTTATTCCCTTTCCATCGTAGTAGATTATAGATGACAGCATGGATGAAGCATCATCTTAGCGTCAGAAAGTATAATTTCTCACTGCGGTAGAAAATTACCACACTAAATTGCATGGTTTGTGGTCATTTTCAGATAGATGCCGAGAAATGCATGGTATTCAATAGCTTCGTGTAAATACTCAGAAACAGCAGGCAAAGAAGTAAAATTCCTTCTTCTTTGATTGTGCGATGTGTCTGCATGGAAAAGAAAATGACAGTCATCATGGTAATAAAAGCTGCATATGATTAGAATCACTGTTGAAAGTGGTTGGTGTGCACACAAGACCCTTGTACAGCACCCACAATTAGTCAAACCAACCAAAATCATATTTCGTCTGCTCGCAGACTTATAAGTATGTGTACAAGCACCATGAGTTTTCACATTGGAAACACTATAATAATGTTTAAGGATAAGCTCACCGCCCTGTCTCTAGCTTCGACTGCTGCAGCTGTGGCAATACTAATACTCTTTTGGTACATCAGATTCCACGAGACTCTGTTAATATCACACGAACTTATGCAGTCTGATGCCACTTCCACACCTTCCGGTTTATTCCCCTATTACCATGCGCTGGAACAGTTGGAGTGGATAGCTGAATTTGCCCGCAACAAAGTATGTTGCACTGCGACTTTCTGTTTTTCTCCTTTAAATTAGTACACATGCCCACTTGATCATAGTTTTAA
Organism: Taenia saginata; assembly: GCA_001693075.2. Classification (NCBI taxonomy): domain Eukaryota; kingdom Metazoa; phylum Platyhelminthes; class Cestoda; order Cyclophyllidea; family Taeniidae; genus Taenia; species Taenia saginata. The sequence continues at coordinate 1,207,827 of LWMK02000016.1, forward strand.
TGTGGGCTCCATTTTAGCTCCTTGAGGGCAAAACAATTGATATCCATGCTTGTCGAATTAGTTTTGCTTCCATTAGCAGATTTTAATGAGAAAAGTAGTGCCATGAATCTAAAATAATTAGTGTGGCTATATTTTAGAACAACTTTAAATCGTAATCAAGCTCTTCATCCAACCTGCTTATAGATGCGACAAAGTATTGTTTCAGTGAGAGGATGTACCATCCAACTTTAGACTGAGGTCTCATCACCATATTCACCAATGATCTACTACGATCGAAAGCGTCTTTTCCACCCCACCACTTCCAGCGGTTGTCGCTACAAATGCATCTTTAAGAACACCTTGCGAGTTCTCGGTCGAGGCGATGCAGCCGTATTTTCTAGCTGGTTTTCTGTAAAGGCAAGCATTACGCTCAAGAGACGTGGAGTTCTTATAGCCTTCGAGACGGGAGAGAGTCCTCACCATGTACCCTTTCTCCTCCATTCACACCTCAAACAAGTAAGTAATGCATGAGGCGATGCTTACATCTCAGTTATTTGGTGAAGCATTTTGATGCATTTGGGATTCTCGTAAATATGGCTGTGCCATATACACCTTTCCCAGCAGGGTGTAAGAGGAAATGATTTTAATTTTGCTACTGTTAACAAACAAGTAGCTGCTTATTATTGCTGTACAGAAGTCAGCATGTTCCTTCTTGCTTCAACCTCAATCACTCCGATTGTGAGAGGATTTATTACTTCAGGCAGGAGTCTGAGGTCACCTCGCATTTGTAAGGCTGGTGGCAGACACATACGCTAGTAAAGAAGGTTCAGCATAAAAGCTTTGGCAAACAGCAAAAAGCAGAACCTGAATGTCAGTTGTGCGTTGCGATGCAACAACAGCTAATTTCTTCATGTCATCTACATTGACCAAAACGCATCAGATTCCGCAGTTCGTTTCATACTCTTGTTTAAAAGTTGAAGCCTCTGGATTTCGTGAGACCTTTTAGAACTCATGCAAAGCACGAGCATAGAATTTTCTTGTAACTCGGGACGATTCAATTTACACTGGCCGCACACAAGGGGATCTGTCAAATGCTGTATTCTCTTCCGATAAATTTTCTCAATCGTCTTCAACAATTCCATTCCGATTTGCAGGTAGACAATAGCTCATTATGCACAGAGTTTGATTTAGTATTAATGTCTTGATGTGCTCTGGTGCCTTGAACAATGGGACTGTTGATGACTGTTAAAGGTCTTTGTTCACGAAGTCCAACAGCACAACCGCATCACGGAGGCGAATTCGTGGGGATTACGCAGTGTAAGCTTACTGATGAAGCTCTAGCCGATCATTGTCCACTGTTCGCCTATAACATTGCTTCACATTCAAGTCGCCGAATTACACGAGGCATTTAAGACCGTGTAACAAATGCAAGGCTATCTGCTGCGAGAACTGAGAATTATTCGGAGAGAAATATACGAAGGAGAAAACTATGGAGTAAATAAGGGCGAATTGGATGGGAGAAAAGAACAAATCAAAGTCGCAACCTATCCTGAGAGATTAGATTAATTATGCTGAACATTCGAACAAAAGGCAGAAGAAATAAAAATAATCGTGGGAAAGTAGGGAAAAAACTTAGTCACGTAAGGATGTGACTAGGATGACTTCCAATTTCGCAATGCGATTGAATGGAATAACCCATTTTATGTAAGCACCTTCGTTTCGCTTTCTGTTCAATTAAGTTGTTCGAATCAAATATTTGTGTCCAGATGAAAGTGGAGATTAATTTGCTATTTTGATTAAGATTGACCTCTTCATCACGCACACGGCAAAATCCCCGGTGCCAGATGTGTACTCTGTATTCATTCGGAATGAGAATCCGAGGTACAGATTCACTGCGAAGGAGACTGCTTCCATGCTTTCCAAGAATTACGTGCACCTACTACCTCCTCACCATTGGAGAAGAGAAAAACTGATTGCCTGGGCGGTGTCCAACTACCATGCCTCAAATAATAGAATTGAGTTTGCGGATGCCGTCGCCAAATTCATTCCCGTAAGGCATCTTTGTGTTTGTCACTTTCTTACCTATCAGTGCCATTGAACACAAGCGCTGTTTTATGTGGTTCACAGTGACTTCGGTTTGCGTGCCAATAATCATCATATGAAGCTTGATAATTCATTATAGACGAGAACACGAAATGTGCCAAAGTGCTCTTATACATAACGTAATTTAGAACTCAGTTTAATACCAATGTCTTGAAACCAAATGGCTTCAAGAGGTGACACCTCTAGGCACCAATCAAGCATGTCTTTGGAAGGGCTAATTCCGTTTCCATAAGATTTTTTGGCACCGATAAATGATAACGTTAGGATGTTTAGTAGATGTTTGTTTTAATCTATTATAGTTGTTCGTAAGCTCCATACTCCAGCTGTGAAGTTGAGGCACGAGATAGTATCTTCGCCGCCATATTAAAGAGGTTCACGTGTAAAATAACTGCGCGTTGCCTATGGTCCTAATTGTCGTGACTTCGTGTCCTTTAATGACAACCAGGAGCTTCCACATTCTCCGCTTAAATATCCCCCATAAATATGTTGCTTTGCTTGCAGTAGTGCCAGGTCATCACCAAAACATCATGCGCTCGCCTTTGTAGGTGGACGTATACGGCCGCTATGGAAAGCAATTTCCACCCAATGTCAATAGTTTCCACTTCCTATCGCTCAACTACAAGTTTTATCTCGCATTTGAGAATTCCAATTGTCGGGACTACATAACGGAAAAGGTCTATGTCAACGCTTTCCAGTACGTATCATTTCCTCTTCAATTCGCTTAATGCAATCCAAACCTCATTTAAAGCATCCACCCTACCAGCCCAAACTTCGACGAGTCGCGTGAGAGATTACAGTGGCCTTTCCATTCTACATCATCGCAAGTTAAATGGTAGAATGCATCGCGTCTGGCTGCCTCTAATGACGAGCTACACAGAACAGAGCAAATCAATGAGGACAGCTCCTAACCTGTGTCTGATAGCTAAATTTTGGAAATCCAGGCACCACCATTACATGAATGTGACCTGGGTAGCATGACGTGCAATGCTGTAAGAGGACCCTTAAAACACAGACCTGCAAACTCCTCATTTTGGATGAGAGACGATCGGTCTGCCCTTGCTACAGCAACCAACACCATATATCTGAGGTCTTCAGAGTCACCTTTACAAGATGCCATAGATGTGGATGTTCTTGTGTTTCTTCTAGGATCCTAATTGACCATTGTCCTAGTGGACTCGTCCATCCATTATTCAGTCAGTTGTTCATCACTTGTTTTTGCGTGCAGACACGACATGATTCCCATTGTATTGGGAGCCTTCAAGGAGGACTATGAAAACACACTGCCTCCGCACTCGTACATCAATGTGGACGACTTCAAGTCGATTCGTGAATTGACCGACTACTTACTCTATCTGGACAAAAATCACACTGCCTACGCAGCCTACTTCGCCTGGAAAGAGTATGGAAGAATTTGTGTGAGTGCTTGAACAGTAAACAGTGTGTTTGGTAAGGACTCTAGGGATCGGCAAATACAGTCCTATGCAGCAGGTCAAGTATGTCTGCATAATGGAACCATGAATTCTTACTTTCAACAAGTGCGCTACACATATACATGTTAAAATCAAGAGACCACAATTACACCAATGCAGCATGCGTAGTATCTCTGCAGATATTTGGAGTACAATGTGTTCTCCCATATGTAATGCGCATTGCAATCTTCTCCGAAGTAAAGCTTGGGGTTGGTGATAGTTCCTCGAAGTTGTTACGGGTCCCGCAGACGTATTGAAATAGGCCATTTGACATAAAAGAGGCCAGATCGCGAGTGCTGAAGATATTGGCTGGCATAGAAATAGATGGTTGAGTTGAGGTGACGAAGAGAACGCACTTAAGGTTTGCTTATTGTTAGCTGACAACTATCACAGCGAAATGGAACTAATACTTTCTCAACTAGCTTACAATGTCAATAGTTCCACCACCCAAACAAGGTAGTGCTGTACTAATGCTGCTACTTGGTGTCCAGTCTCATGGCGTTCACACAAAGTGTCGGTGATGCTGTGTCTATAGTTTTAAATCTTGCACAAAAAATGGTAAATATTACTCATCAAATTGCACAGCAAAATGAGGGCTTTGGCAAGTAGATGACTGCCCTAGTGGATGGGTCAGTAACCATTCAAAACATGAGTTGAGAATGAGCAAACAAATATTGTGGCAAGTCCTCCAACTTCTACATTTTAGAATCCGGGAAGACTGGACTGTCAACTGTGTGGTTTCATGCACGAACTAAACGCTGGAACTGTGCGCTTACCAAAGCAGAATGCCACTGATTTCTTCGATCCCCAACGCCTCTGCTTCGACCGTCCTTTGCCACCACTCGAATAACGTAATTTGCACTCCGCCCCTCCTCCCAACCCCATGCATTCACCACTCTCTCTTGATGGCTGCATTCTTTATGTGTCCATTCATGCAGATATCATTAAGTCATCCCAAGTGACATTAATCTCACAGGTGTACGCAATCAAGCAATGCAGTATGCTGAGTATATTGACTTAATGACAGCCACTCCTCATCAGACCTACACGATGCTTCGCAATACACAGTAGCGATCATGGTCAGTTTGTTAGGTTTGGCGGAAGCCATATCCTGCTGGAAGGCGCAGGAAGTATTGCAATGCACATCATAATTGCTGCCTTCATTATGCTCTGAGAGGGGGTCCACTTGGTGAGACTAGTTAATACTTCTTTTCTAATGTCACACTACAGCGTCATGGCATGTTGGGTTTTCTCACGTGCAAAGCTCCACCCACTTGTGTGCTATTCACTCGAGTGTTGTCAATGACTACCCTCCAATGCAGTGACTAGTGCGCATCGCATTCCTCTCATTCTTGTTACCACGATATCAGTACGAGGAATGTTTGTGGGCACTCTCTTGTCTAGCAAATTGAGTGCGTGAGACACGTGGGATGTAGCATTTGGTTGATCGGTCAACGACAAGCAAATCCTGATATTGACTGCAAAATTGTAAGTATTACATGCTTTTGCAAGTAACTGTTGTAAAACCACAAAGTTTTAACCAATTCTCAACTGTCTTCTGACTGTGGATCAAAAGCATGCTTGCTTAACGGTGCACTCCCAGCTCACTCACTAAAATTACATCATAATTGAGGAAGTACACCGTTCAGTGTTGAGTGAAGTAGTTAGATGATAAGAGCCATAAGTTCTGAGGACGAGCGATCCACAACAGAAACACATGAGCATTCGCACACATCTATTCACACGATTCCGATTTCATTGGTTTGCCCATTTCTGTTTTATAAAAGCATCTTTCTTGACAAACGTGTGTAGAGGAGAAATAGCAGTCATGTGGCTGAACAGGCAGCGCAGGCACTACGCCTGATACAGTGGCTCCACAGCGCATGGGCAAGAATTAGAGATGCTGCAATGGCACCCATAGACTATCCCATTCTCGAGGCATGTCATAACAATGATTAAGTGGTTTCCTAAATGCATTTCTAAACACTGGTGATGCCACGAAATAACTACTGTCCATAGCGTTAAGGTTCTTAAACTTGAACGAATCCGCCCTGTCTTTTTTATGGTAATGCCTCATTTGTACACTAAATTGTCCAGAACGTTAAATGGTGAAGACATATTGGATTTATGAGCTTGCTTCGTAATGTGCTCAAAACTTCACTGATTTTATCTGCTTGATGCGCCTATCGCAAGCATTTTTCATTGTCCAAATGGTGAAATTGAATACTTTAAAGCTCCTAAGAAGTAGCTAATTGTACTGCTGTGTAGCAGAATATCCTCACTCACATCCTCTTCTCTGCTACCACCTCTAGTGCAGAATGGCTGGTTGTTTTGTGACACTTTGATGTCTCAGGCAATACAGTCCTAATGTGAACTAGGAGAGCGGCTTTATTGCAATGCCAAGAAAGTCGGCCCTTTCCTCAAGTACGAGGTTTGAGTTATGCTCCCGCCTCTTACTTGGAAGGTGCAATTAAAGAAACATCGACATAACCTAGCCATTGAATGGTTCTTTTGCATTAGTGTGTGAATTTCATCCTCGCATCCGACCGGTGGGACACCTTTGTAGTGGACGGTCATTGGCTCGGCAGGGAGTTGCGCATTGTGGATGAGGTGGTTTGCAGGAGAGAAAAACTTCACTACATGGAACGGTTCTTTGCCCCATGGGTGGTTAAATTTGCGGCGAGTTCCAGTTGGTGAACCAGCCTGTACACTTTTATGCGGTCAGTAGAAATTACTTGACAGCACCTGTTGTTACGCTTGGAGAACCGTTTGCACCAAAGAGCTTGGAACCACCGGGGGCTGGGAAGACATGTCATCTTCGCGCCATCATGAGGCCATTCTTGCCATATTCATCTAATCGTTTTGCTGCACTGCATCGTCTCTTCCGCTATGAGGTTATGGGAGGACATGAGGAACCCCTCCCACACCAGTGCTGTGCCAGGATCCCCACCCTGCGTGCTTCAGCAACGGTGTCTGCATAATTTAGCACACAGGCGAACAAAGCTTTAAGCAACCGCAACCGTCTACTACGCAGCATGTATTTGTGGGTAAGGATGTGCATCATATTTTCCTATTCAAGTCACCACTGCAATAATTTCAATAATGCTGCATTTGCTTCTCTTAAATGGCAACTCCCATAGTCTTACATGAGATGTTCGAGCTGTCAACACTGATAGACCTTTGGATTTCAACCTTCGTAGAGGTAAATTGTGTCTACTTTCTCACCCCTTCTCCTGACAAGCTAACTGGCACTCTGCGTAATTGGCAAAATGGGAACAGCGAAATGAAAGACTGTGGTAAGCGAGGTACTTTCCGTTAAGTTAATTGGTTATTATGAGTAAACACTGCAGTAATCATCTTCGATACGATTCCACCGTGCCACGCCTTGGGGCATGACAACACAGAGGTCATTGGAGGTGAATGCTTGCGGCTCCTCAAGACTTGTTATACACTTTCGCTAACTGATGGAGAACCCAATGCTTTGCAGCCTCCTCTCACAATAGAGGGAGGAAAGGGGCGGACGAAGAAGAGGTCAAAATGCGTGGTATCTTTGGGGATGGTGAACAGACGAGACTAGTCCGATGGCAATCATTCGTTTATAAGGGTGCCATCATAGCTGTAATTGCATTTATGCGGCTAGCAAAAGAAAATCTCACATTGCTCTCCACTTCAACATATGGAAGTGTGACATAGTGTTGTTCCATATTTTATGTACTTGTTCCAAGAGTCATTTTCCTTTATAGGGAATTGGGACAGATATTCATACCTGGAATCTGTTTGATTCCTGTATTGCATGACTTCAGAACGGCGAATTCTTCCTTTTACTCCTCCACTGTGGTGGTGGAGCTCTTTTGAACGATGCTTTGTGCTACATAAAGTGTTTGTTACTACCCTCACATGCTTAGTAAAAGACGTGTGATTTGCATATCTTCTTTGGGCAACAAATGTGCGTGGCCTAAAGCTTCGTTCGCCTGTGTGCCAAATTACGCAGACACCGTTGCTGAAGCACGCAGGGTGGGGATCCTGGCACAGCACTGGTGTGGGAGGGGTTCCTCATGTCCTCTCATAACCTCATGGCGGAAGAGACGATCCTGTGCAGCAAAACGATCGGATGGGTATGGCGAGAATGGTCTCATGATGGTGCGAAGATGGCGTGTCTCCCGAACGCCCAGTGGTTCCAAGCACTTCGGTGCAAACGGTTTTCCAAGCGTAACAAGAGCAAACCGAATATACTCCACTTATGTTAAACTACCTCACGAGAGTATCCAAGGTGGAATCCATGAAGTCGCAAGGCGCCGACTCGGTCGCTTAAACTTTCTCCAGTCAGTGGGTTTGCCAGCACGAAATGACGGAATTGGCCCACAGAGACGAAGGCCTCCACTCCGGTATCAGACTTTTTGCTGATCCCTTACTGTGCCGGCAACTTTGCTGCAAGTCACATGGAGCGAGCGAACTTCACTTCCCTTAACCGCCCTCGTGCACCAAGCGGAGCAGGGGATGCAAAGAGTCCACTCAAGTCGCTTTGATTAAGAAAATGTAGCAGTTGATGATAAAGTTGAATGGCGTCAGCCTGGTCTAACCATTCCTTTGCATTCATGCTAATGTGATGGCTGACCAACCATCCTAATTCAGTTTGTTGACGAAGTGGTTGAGAAGACCTTGTTCAAAGGCTGAAACAGTCAGATGCCAGAATATTTTGCTGGTGGAAGTGACCGAATGAGGTCGACGGTGCGAAATGGAACAACCGACATGCAGTCCTGAGGCAGCGTCGAGTGTGAAAGTAGGGAGAGAGGAGAGAGAATGAGGCGGGAGGCCTCTCAGATAGTGTGCAATCAATGGACTTCCCCAAATTAAAGACTGCACGGCGGTGTGCGAATTTGGGACAAGCCATCGGGCACCTTCACCACGTCACTACGACAGTGCAGCGTTGTGTACTTCCCTCAGTGGGTGGAATAGCTAGTGGTAAGGGACAGTTGGCAGAGGCAGTGGAGCTGTGCGTAGGGTAGGCTAGTACGCTGCCACATTTCCTCTCAACCATAATTATCTCTCTGCCGCTTTGCTTCGTTAAATTAAATTAACCACCACTGCAGCCTTATGTGAGTCTGCATTGCGACACAAGATTAAGGCTGATTGTGTCTTTTGGAGCAAACAGGCTCTACTTAACCACCCCCCTTTCTACTCTGCGTCATTTGACATCTGCCTGATTTATGCTGCATGTGAGCACTTTGGTCGGCCAATGCTGCTGTGGAGGAGCTATGAACATCTCTTGCATCTTCGCATAACCACTGGCGTATGAGGTGAATGTGGCAACATCAAATCAGTGGATTCTGCAACCACCTACCAACCCTTCCCCATAAGCCCTCTCACAATGGTGACGAGAAGTCGCTTCAGCCTCGAAACAGACTGCAACTCGATTCGTGAAGCAGGCTGGCGTGTGGTTACGATTCCACTCCTGCCATCGTGCGCATTGGAGAGAAACGAAGTTCATGACAATGCAGTCGCGGGTGAAACACGATGAGCATCCAGCACTGCACAACCGGCAACCTCAAACATGCGCCTTCATCTCAATCATCCAAGTAGCATGTGTGTGAACTCTAAACACCCACAGCCAAACACCCGCCTCCCTCGGTGTGATATCCGACCTCCTCACCCCAGTCCTACCACACCCGCTCCCATCCCGTTTCTGCGCCCACCCAACTGACCTACTTTGCATGTGATCATTTGTGCCGATTGATGCGCAAACGCACCCAGCAGTGTCATCATCTCTTGCAGCCTCTAGGACCATGGTCGAGAGGAAGCACAGGAGGATGATGTGGACGAGGGTGAGAATGAGGGAGTGTGACGCCCCTCCCCCTCCCCTCCACACACCAAACAACTTCGCCTTTCTTCACACTTCTCTATTGTGATGCGCATTAGGCACTTGGGTGCAGTGAGGGGAGGAAAGAGACATGGTTGGTGCAGTTTCATGACTGGTGAGCACTGTGCCCATAGCAACAATGGGAGGAAATGAGTGAGTGTGGTTGAGCAGAAAGCATCACATCAGGTGCGTTGCGACGACTCAGTGAATGTAGAACTCAACTGGGTAGTGGTCGCTCACTCTTTTGGCCTAAAACAAAATCAACATCAGCATCGCATGTCGAGTGAACAACATGAGGAGCCTGACTGAATCCACTCAATCCACTGCCTTGCTCCATGCGACCGCACGGCATTGGCAGTTCACTCGACGTTAGCCGCTAACGTGGTGTGCAATGCATCAACATCGACAACACTGCATCAAATCAATGCTACTTTAAAGCGTGCATGCATGCATGCATGCATGCAAGATGGCAGCAAGCGTTGATAGGAAGGACAAATTGGCAACTAACCTTGCTTAGGGGTAGCCTATAGACCCTATCGAATTGGTTAGGCCAGGCTGAGGGAATTCGACTGGCCAGTACGCTGCCCTTCACTATAACCCTGCAAGGCACAATGCAGTTAGTTCGCACTTGTCCATGCACCACCTCCTCTTCACATCCCTCCCACTTCTCACTGCTCACTCCCCTCCCTCCCCCATCAGGAGAGAGAATGATTTGTTTTGCGGTATTTAAGCAATGGATGATAGCTTTCGTTTCCGCCAAGTGGCAAGGCCTCTGTCTACGTCGGTGGCCGACACCTCTTGACATGGTCAATAAGCTGCCCTAGCATTCCATCTGCTCCCATCCGTAAGAAGTCACCTACAGCCACGGTGTTTCGTGGCCACTCACGGAGCTTACTCTCCTCCACAATTAGCAAACCATGTTACGCTGATTGGTCGCAGTGGTGAATCTTGCGTCATGTGGTGTTTGCTCTCCACTAAAAGCCATGGTCTTGTTGGAGCTGCCGCCTAAGCAGTGTTCGCGGCGCATTCTGGTTTACTGTTGACGCACACAAACGCAGGACTCCCCACAGACAAGAAGTGGAGAATGAGACGTTGTGCTGTTCGCAAGAGCTAATGTGCCAACATACGAGGTGGAGTGAGCAGAAAACATAGCTCCCATCTCAACTCCTGTCCACTCTGTGCTCAGTGACTTTCAGCGCCACGTGTTGACATCGCGTCACTACTGTGGCGCCAGCAGCAGCAGCGGTTACAAGGATGCGAAGGCGTTGAGTGGACAATGCAAACAACGGCACTGAGTAAAGGATTGGGTGCATCAATGTGCACAAATGGCTGAATGGATGTGGGAAAGGGCAGCCAAGGGCGAAGAAAACGGCGAGTAGGAGCGCAGCCCACTTGAGCACGCACTCCAAGGCTCTCCTTTGCACAATTCTACTCTCACTGTGCTCTCACACCTCTGAGCTCACCCCACCTGTGCGCAGCATGTGCTGCTTCCTTACGTGAAGGCGGAAGAACTAACACATCTGCCGCAATTACTGACTGACAGACGAAATCAGCCTCTCGGATGATTCACCACCTCTTCTCAATTGAGTGAGACTCTGCATGATTCACTTCCAAGGTAGATCATTATTTGTCTCTGCACAAATTGAGTTACTGCCAAATTAGCGAAGTCACCGAAAGAGAAGTTTGGAAGTGCACTCAGGAGATGAAAGGAGGCTAGAGGAGGGGCTGTCATTTAACCAGTTGAGTTGTTTGGAGTTATGTGAGAGAGCAAAACTAACCTGTCGTAGGCACATATTGACACGGCTACGGTTGTGTCGGTTCCATCCTTAATGAGCCATTTGTACTGGTGGTCGGTTCGCAAGCGCAATCCCTCTCTCTCTCGTTTCGACAGGTAACCGCAGTCGGCGTTCATATCACCCAGGAGGATCAAATTCTATGCAGATGAAACAGAAAGCACTTACAAAAGTCTTAGGCGTCCAATCATCTCAACAACGAAGTTGACTATTGCCCTAACGAACTCTCATCTCAACGAGGTCTTTCTTCCATCCCACCGCAATTCGGCCTCCACTTTGGCGACACACAGCCTATATTCTCTTGCTTCCTTTGCGCATGGGACACTGCAGCATGCCCATGAGGACTCCTTTCTTAACCAAGTTACTACAGACCCCAACTCCACTCATCTCAACCACACGGGCCTTCAGTTGAATGGAGAAGCAATGCGATTGCCCAATTCAAAGTGTGCTGAAACAAGACATATAGAAATGGCCTTACTTGAGTGCCTGCGTATGCCTGACATTCGGGAGCAACATCGTAGAGCGCCTCCATTTCCGTTTTCACATGTTTTGGACTGATATGAACTGCCAGAACTGCCAACATCAAACCGGTCTAAAAGGAAATTTCACTCATTAACACCTCTCCCTTCAATGCACAATGCTTCTACAGCCACATTGACTTCGAGTGGGGAAGCAATTGGCTCAGCAAACCTTGTCACAATCTACGCTAACCATCTCCATGCCCACATTCACTCCATCACTTGCTTGCAAACAGCCGAGTCTAGGTTGATCCATTGGCATTCAGTCAGTGGAGTCGAATCCGCCGCAGATTAACAGAGACACCTGTGCCTCAACTGTGCCACTGGAAGGTGGGGCACAATTTCCACCTCTGTCTTCCCATCATTAACAACTCCGCTCCCATGTCCACACTGCATTTTGGAAGGCACTGCCATAACGCAAATGCAGTAGTGTAGCCGGTCGTTTGGTGCCTTCCTCGTAGTCCATGCTACATCCATGTCAATCGCAGTGGCCAGGCAAAGGCGATGCCTTGAATGGAAAGGGCATTTTGTGCCTTCCTATTGCGCGTAAGCGACACCGCATATTTCAGGACCTGTCTTTCAACTCCACTTTCAAACAATGTGACACGCACCCGAATGCGAATTGGCATGTCAAGGAGTTGGGTAGAATTGTACAAAACGATAACACGTGCGTTCGTGAAGGGGTGGGTAGAGCGTAGCACCAGGACTCCTCTGCATGCACGTCTAGAGCTCTCGTCTTTCCCAAGTGCTTTCTCATCACCTATTCACTCACACTTCTTCTTCTTCTTCCATTGTGAGGCAAGGAGCTACTAGCACTTAACATGCATTTTGGTTGTTTGTTTACCGCACTGATCCGAATTCGTGCAAATGCAAGGTGCGGCGTTTGTTCCTCCACCATCCTTTATGGCCTTCAAAACTTTCCTCCAACCACACCACCACCAACACCAATGCTTAGTGTGTACGTCGTCCCTGCACATCGTGCTCTGACAAATGGACTTCTTCTCTCCCCAACGTAGTCCGTGGTCGCCGCATTGTTAACAGCGCAAAGTGCTCCCCATCGTATGGTGGACCAACTCACCTGTTTCCTACCACCAAAAGCTAAGCACATGCAAGTGACGGAAGGAGGACGCATGCTGCGAACGGGCGAATGCCTGATTCGGACTTTGAGGCAAGGGCTGAAAATCACGTCTGTCCTCGCCAAATACACCCACTCTCGTGTTGTGCAGCAACACTATTGATAACTAATGCCACACTAGCCATAGCTGTGAGCATTGAGAATAAGCTCATCACGCAGCAGTCCGCCACGCCTCCTTCACGGGGATGGCAGTGAGGTGAGCATGCGATGCCTCCTTCATCCAGGCATGGTTAGGCAGCACAGAAGTTGGGCCAGCACATTCCTCCCCTCCTCACTCCATTTCTTCCTCCCTCAACCCACCTCGCCAACCGAAGGCAGCCCTACATCCAATGAAGTCGCAAGTGAAATTAGTAGTGCTGTAGTCAAACGTCGGCTTAGGTGCATGCAAAGTCGATGAATGACTGACGCGATTGTTTCGTGGGTCCTCTTCTACGCCACCGATTGTGTTGTGATGGCCGACGAGGTTGGTTGACTAAGGCAAGCGCCGCAGACAAAGCACAAAACGAGGATGAGGCGGAGGCTGTGCAGTACCATGAGCATTTATTCCATTCGTCGGTCTGGTTGTAGAACTGCCTATGATTTCCTCCAGGTCGTGTCGGCCGCACCCAACTCCTCACTCCATCGCTACTCTACTTTCTGCCCTACTATCACCACAACAACCACCAACACCACCACCTCTTCCACCTCCTCGATGGACGCATATTCAAAGACCTCCAGGGAGAGCACTTGCTTGCACTGGTCTTACAGGGGCATCTCTTGTAATTAGGCAAAGTATGAACAAGTAAATGGACGCGTCCAAACGCACCTCTTTAATTTTCAAGGCAAAGCAGTCCGGTGGTCGCTCAAATGCCGCCGATTTAGTCCGCGTTGGAAAGATGCCAACAAACTGAATCTTATCCGGTCTAAAGGCAATAAACACGGCTCAACATGAATCGTCAAGGCGAGTGCATCGGAGGCCACGTAGACAGACGGAGTGATGGGGAACAAGGCTAGGTAGCATTGATTTGTGACCGAACAATTGGATCTCAAAATGGCTACTAATCTGCACTGAGTAGAGAGGAATTTACCTTTCTCCCTGCACAATGTCCTAGCATCCACCCTATACCCGCTTCAATCGGCATGAGCTTCCCTCCCTTTACACTTGCATGCAGCTACGCATGTACGTATTTACCTACGTCCGTACGTATGTATGTATGTATGTATGTATGTATGTATGTATGTATGTGTGTGAATGTTTAGGGCATCAGATAATTTACAGGCGATTATGCGTCCAAACACCTGTAAACATGCATTTCAACGTTCAAATCCACATCATGTAAAACAGTTGCACAGCTTACCGGTAGATAAATCCAATCTGTTCCTTGGACGAAGTTCTTCCCTTCCGTTGTCCCATGAGTCCTCTGTACGTCACACTACAATGTGAAGCAGCAGGCATGTCATGGCAGTGAATTGATTACAAGTGGCCAAATTCCCCCCAACTCGATCACATCCGATCGCTGAACCGTGGCCTTGACTCTGTCTTCAATGAGGTTGATATGCGCTGCCCGTGGTGGTGGAAGCACGCCTCCACCACAAGCTCTGCCACCAATACCAGCTGCTACGAGTGAATGGAGCAGCAGTGAGTGCAGCGCCTTACTCAAGCATCTGCTCTACCCATTCGCCTGTGAGTCAGCAGCATAGGCAATGCCCTTGGTGCGGATTCGCCGAAGTAGATGAAACGGCGTCACGATCGGTTCATTCCTCCCTCCTATCCGCTGCGCATGTACGTGCTCACTCGACTGTGTTGTAAGCGAGGCAAGTGCTCACTCGACTGTGTTGTAAGCGAGGCAACTGAGAGACCTGTCTCCCAGTGATGGCATTGCAGCATTGTGAAGTTGAAACTGCCCTGCCGATAACGCAGAATCCCAAACCTGTTACCTTATCTTACTGCTACTACAACTACTACTACTACCACTGCTGTTTCTGACTTCGGTTGTAATGCACCCCCCGTCCTCCATCCATGAGGAGGGATGGGTATCCATTTCATGAGGACGTGGAGGACTGACAGGACTGCACTCCATTCACTCAGAATGCACACATCCCAGCCCACGCAGGAGTCGAACAGGTTCCTTCCTTGTTCCTACGTGTCAACTCGCAGGGGCGAAGATACCAGTCAAGTGGGAGGGGATCGCAGAGGACTGCGGCACACCTCATTCAGCTCAACTTCGTCTTCCATCAACCAGCCATCATGCGACCTAAGTTTCTTACCTCGAGTACGGAGTGATTGCATAGCTGAAGGCACCAACTAACACCTTTGTAATAAGGGGTGCATGAGTGGTAGAGAGCGGTTGAGTCTCACGCAGTGATGGAAATGAAGAAAGGGTTGAGCGAGTAAGCTGGGTGCAGTCAAAACGAACTTGTGCAGACCTACGCACAATTGGGTCTTGTAATGTATCGGTTGCTCAAGTCTCGCTTTCGGTAGATAGGTGCCTTCTTGAGAAGATCTGTGGCAACAACGCTCATAAGGGAGGGGCGAGGGGGTCATGTAATACATTCTCTTTGACTTAACACTCAAGTTGGACATAGAGGCTACTCGGATCATGCACCACCACTGCACAATCGTGAGGTGGATTGGCATCCGGGTCTTGTCCACAGTCCCGAGCCGCACTCTTCGTCGGAATTAAGCACTTTGCCCGAGTACTCTGTCTGCCTGCCACGTCTTCAAAGATGTCTCCAGGCCCAACATGCATCCCAATTGCCAACAAGCGGTCAGAGTGACGTAGTAAAACACACTCACACAGTGTGAGGGAATAAGGCTAATTGCATTGTTACGCGAGACGACAGGCGTTCTAGCAACGAAACACTCGATGCAACTACAGCCTCAGTGTGTCCACCAATTTGGATGTGGGCAGTCACACTAGGTGAGGTGTGCTTCCACCAAACGCTTAACTTATGATGCAGGCAGTTAAGTAGGGAGAAGCAAAGGTCTCATCGTGAGGAAATGATAAGCTAGCAATCATGAAACAACCTCAAGGGATATTTCAAACCTAGGGGAGGTCGGTTATGTACCACAGCATGCTGAGTGGTTCTTCCTTATTCGAAATGAGTCCCACACGCCCTTCGCTGACTACTCCAATTGCCGTATTTTCGTTATGCGCTTCTAAACGACACCTGGCAGTTATGTGTGCAAAAGTGCTTGAAGATGGCTGCCACATGTCCTCTCGCAGACGAGGACAGAAATGTGGACGTCCTCTCCCACCCACGTCAACATAGATTCACGCATTCCGGTTATGACACGGCTTGATACTAGTCTAAGTGAGCTACCAGCCAATCCACGATGGTAGACTGCCACATACAGCATCTTGTAGGTGCAGAGCCAAAACAGCATTAATGCGCAAATGCTCACTCACCCAGCAGCAATGCTGACATTGTCCATGAGCCTGGGAAAAGCTTGTCCCGAGGTATCCCTTATCTCCTGCACGAACACGCCATCGTACCCGCCGATAATCTAGCCACGCTTATCACGCCAACACAGCGAGGATACCTACCTTACTGAGGATGTCCATCACTTCACGGTCTTCCGACTTCTTCTTACCATACACCTGCACGTTGAAGCCAGCCACTTTCACCTTCTCTTCCGAGGGTGCTGGCAACCCCAACAGACACACAGCAGTCAGCAGCAGTGGCAGTGGCAACAGCATGAATGACCTCCAAATGTGTTCCCAACATGGGCAAGCTGACTTGAGGCTTGCTATTTATCCTGCCTGTACGTGCGGCACAGTTGTGCTAAGCTGCGGATCGCCACGCATTGTCATCATTGGCTAGTGTCATCGGGTTCGCCAGTCAAGTGGCGAGGCTATTGGGATTTCCAGCACCAAGACTGATGCACTAACTCTCCTGATACCCTCTCACATCATACCGCTTCTCAACCACCCAGTCTCCTGCACGTGTGACGAGGTGCATTTGGTGAGGGCTGTGAGCAGAGGTCAGGAGGCTGTCATCAGGCCAACGTGCAACAATAATAGGCAACGTCTTCATTTGCTTTGTGTGCAAACCACAACTCAATTCATCGAGAGTCAGTGTATCAGCTAAGTGTGTGGGTGAAAGGGACAATGCCTCGGTAGCTTTCCTCACGTCATCTGTTAGTGGTGGATGGGAAATGGGCGCAACACCGTGGACCACAGACGATACTCCACCCACCAGACTAAGTGCTATCCAAAACAGAGACATGCAACACACGTCATGATGAGTGCGACACATGCCATCTTCTGTTCCCAGCCATGTGCATTAAAGCATTCACTCAAGTAATCACATCTCAATTTTCCATCCGACAGTGCCAATTACCAATCCTGGAACCGAGTTGATCTCAGAAAACAGCACCGAGCATCCTTTGCCACATGGCGAACCGTCGATTAATCTGACTGCCTGGCAGATTGGGCAGCGCATTTAGAACCACTATGAAGGAACGCACAACAGGCGCACTGATGGACGCACTCGTGATTGTCGGCCCAATACAGCTGTACTTTTGGACGGAAGCACAAATTCAAACGGCATGTGCATACGAGTCGCACCTGTCACACCACGCTCGCTATTCAACCCACATACCCACCCTGGAAGTACTGATGCGAAATTAAGTTGAAGCGTTGTTAAGCAGCTTCACTTCGAAGACTTCGAACTATGCGCTTTCCATAGGCGAGTAACACACCTACTCAAATCTGGTCAATGCATAGGTGACGATGCAAGTGGGAGGGTCGAAAAGCAAGAGAATGTGCACGATTGTGGGAAAGAGGGGAAGAGGCGCAGTTATCACTGCTTCATTCGCGAAGCGGCACTGGCAGCCAAGTGTTGGGTGAAGGTGAGACCTGTGTCGTAACGCGCCTGACGAGCAAAGTGTTGAGGCATCCAGCGTTGTAGAACCTTCACCGTCCCATTCAGCTCTACCACCCACGACCCCATCTCCGCCTCCACGTCCGCACACACCAAGTGACTAGAGGCAATTTGGAGGAAAATTGGCCATCCTGCAGTCTCCAACTACCCACTCTGGCTGCAGCAAAGCAATGAGCTATTTGCTTAACCACAGTATGACTTTGTGCGCGATAACTCTGCCAAGTGAGCGGATAATACAAACCAACTAACATAACATAACATAACATAAAACATAAGGCAGACGGATTGAAGCAAAAGCTCACCTCTAGTCATTACATTTCTCCCGCTGTTGCCCTCAGTGGGTGGATGGGTGGGTGGGTGGGTGGGTGGATGATCGTGCCGCCAAAAGATCTAGCATAGCATCCCGTCTGAAGACAACAGTGACCCTTTGGCACCACGTGAGAACCCTCACAGGCAGAGATGTGGCTGCCCAGTGGACCACATGACAGGCCCCATCAAAGGGATATCCATTGCCATTATGAAGAGGTGAGTGCTTTGGCAATTGGAGAAGTCAGATGCTGTGATAATAATGTCGGTTCACATTCATTTCTTCTCCGTAGACCGGTGGGTCAGCGATGCGGCAGTATTGTAAGCCTACGACTCGCCTTCCACTCAATGTCACTTCCCATCTTTGCTGAATTAGCAATCCAGCAATGTGAGTCGAACCACCTCTACATCGGGAAGGATGGAACCCACCGTAATATCGTGTGGTTCACTTCTTTGCAACCGAATCAAGAAAATCGTCTGTGCTGCTCACACGCTGCAATGAAGGCAGTCCAACATAGCCACTTCCTCACCAAACGTTTTGTGAATAAGCCTTCACATTGGCTGACTTATGGCAACGCTGCCATTTACCAGTGCCAACACCACCATCACCGCCAAAACTACCACTTCACGAAGGACTGTAGTCCGCCTACGCCGAGGTGCAACAATTGGCAATACTAAGAAGAATAAGAAGAAGAAGAAGAAGAAGAAGAAGAAGAAGAAGAAAAAGAAGAAGAAGAAGAAGAAGTTAAGAGAGGTCACAAAAATGCGCCGCCGTTTGTTTAGCTTCTATGATATGATTGCTGGCCCAATGACCCAGCTCTTCTTGACACGCCCAAGTCATGGGATACCTCCACATTCAAAGCCCGCTATCATTTTCTATGGAACTTTACTGACAATACAACAATGCCACCCCTTTCGGGTGTCTCATCAATGTGCTACTCGGGTAGGCATCTTGCTCATGAGCAGAACCATTGGTTACTCCTCTAGTTGCATTTCGTAGTGCTTCCCACCACCCTTCTTCTTTGTCGATGAAATCGTAGTCGATTTCTCCATTCGTGAAATGTCAAGTGTTTGAAGTGTTTGAGGACCTGGTTGCTGGTAGGGACTGGCAGAGGCAAGGTGCTCCCCCATCAGTACCGTGTGCAAGATCAGCCACCCGCATCAGTGTCACCGGCTGGCTGTAGTGCATCTTTCCCATCCACACATCTGTGAAATGAAATTGCGACAGGCCCATCATGAAAGCATTGGCGAATCCTACATTCTTTGTGGGATCCAGCGGTGGCGAACGAGGGAACGGAGATGAGTGTAGTTTCGGACTAGGTGGATGAATGGTCCCAAGATGCGCCCTAATAGCTGCAATCGACTGTGAATGGGTGAAGGACTGGCAGCCTGATCCCACCATAAATGGTTTGACGGATGTTTCTCATACTGATGATGAGTGGATCACAGATGACCGAATGAACACCCCGATGGGTGGGTGGAGGGTGTGTTGCAAGGCTTCAAATTGAAATGACTGCACCAACCATCACTGGATTGCAGGTGAGTGGATTCGGAATCGATAGGACCTGTAACCATTAGCGGTGAATAAAGGAATCCCCTTCAGTAACAGGTTGGTTTGATGACGCCTACACAATTTCATACGGGACAGTGGATGCGGCCAAATCCATAGATGGTTTTGTCACCCACATCAATCGAAGGGGAATCGAGAAGACATTAACTTGAGTATACCGAGGTTGTGCTGCTTCACTGCTCGCTCAACACCCGCAGTGCGTAGCCTCCCACCCATTTCTACTACCACATAACCACCACCACCTCCACAGGCAGCCGAACAGCTTGCGGTTGCAAACGTGCCCCCAACGTCTTTCCACGCATCGGAGGCATCAGCACCGACAAAGTCTTATGCAGCAGACCCAACTCCTCCACCAGTGCCTGTCGTCGCTGACCTGCAGATCGCACACACCAGGCAGAGAGTTCTACTGGTAAATCATGAGTACAAACCGATTGCCTCACATCACAGAACAGCAAAACAGCGCCCGATTGCAAACCACCCTTACAAGATCGCCATCACTCACGAATTTGGCACTCCGCCTCATCAGCTCACGTTAATTCTGTCACCGTCTCACCAGTCCTCGGTGTTTACACTCGTTTTCACACAGCCGCATGTTTAATAAAGGCTTCGGTGAAGACAGCCCTTTCTTCCACTTACACTTCCACTTCCACTGCCCCTTCCCCACCCCACTGGCCTATGTGCTCCAAAGTTCATTGGACGCGTGAATGCGCCACCGACTAGCACTAAGAGGAGTCGCTGCATGACACCGCCTCTCCTCAAGGTAAACGCTCTCTCTCCTATCGATCGCGTGACTGCTGATGCCATATTCGTTGGAGGCTAACGACTTCGTATTTTCGTGATAATCCTCTCACGGCCGCCACTCCACTTCACTGATCTGCCGCCACACTTCTACACTCTCAGCTCTATTCCATGCTCACACCTAACGTGCTTCCACACTAGGGAATGCCCTGACGCCGTCAGCAATGCCCCTCACACTGTCATCCCATCCAGATGGCAAGCAACACCACTCACCTACTTCCTACTAACAAGCACAACAGTAGATGGCCTTAGTAGTGTCTTTCAGGAATAACCACCAATAACGCTAGAACATGTGGTCCGAACACAGACCAACTGTTTGCTGCAAACAATGCCACAAGCGGACCTCTCCCACCACTCAATTGCCAGCGACAATCTCAGCTTCTAATCCACCACACAGTCTTCGTTAGCAATGAAGTCGGCGATGTCCTTCATTTGCGTCAATCCGTGCAAGGTGACTGCC
Source organism: Taenia saginata (assembly GCA_001693075.2). NCBI lineage: Eukaryota > Metazoa > Platyhelminthes > Cestoda > Cyclophyllidea > Taeniidae > Taenia > Taenia saginata. The sequence goes on from LWMK02000016.1 coordinate 1,228,681, forward strand.
TCTGCCACGTCCGTTATGGGGACATTGGACACTGCGATGCACCAACACTCAACACCCACCTTGGCAATGACACCAGCGTCGTGAAAGGATGTCGCCACTCCTGCACGCTCAACTACCATTCCGAGCCCCTGGCCTCCCACACCTTACGCAAGTTAGCAATGCACCTTCTTCCATACTGGTCTTCCACCACATCGTCTGACATGATGACTTGAGTCACCCCACCCCACCCCACCACACCACACCACACCACACCACAACACTACACCACACACATCGCCAACACTGTCCCCACACCTCTAATGAACCTCTTGAACAGGGGACAAAGCATAGGGTGTTGAATTTGAAGTACAACAGAAAATACACTCGGATTGAATGATTAAGAGAATCAATGGACGCGATGGTTCGCTGCAGCAATTGGGGTGAGAGAATATGCTAGCTGAGTGGCTGGATGGCTAGGACAGCTGGACACACACATCGACAGATGGGATAAGGAGAAAAATGACTGAAAGGGTGATACACGAATAATGTGTGGATGTGTGGTTGAAAGAGGGTCCACGTAATCGCAAAGGTGAGCCGGTTGAGGAATGCCTACTTCTTAGACAGTTGGAGGGTTGAGTGGGTACATGAATGTAGCCAAGATGGATGAGTGAAGAATTGGGGAGAAAAACGTTGAGTGGACTGATGAAGGGGTGAATGGCAGGACAGATGAATCAATGAACAGTCGAAGGAGTCTCCCTCGTAAACAACTCAAGACATGTAGACGGAGCAAGAGGTGAATGAACCTCCCCAGTCAATCCACATGAAAATACGGGCCTCCACAGCGAGAGCAAGCGAATGCAGAGAAGGAGTGCCAACCGTCGAGTTTCTACCCACCTCCCGTTTCACAAGGCCAAAGAGGTGGACGAGCAACTGCCACTCGTGCTACCACCGCTGCTGCTGCTGCTGCTGCTGCTGCTTGCTCACAATCTCCGCGTTCCTACCACTCATCAGGTGACGAAACATGCGTGGACCGATGCCTGCAGTCAAAGAGAATGGGTGAATAAACCATCAGCTCAGGGTAGATTGACTAGATAGAAAGCGGATGGACTGTAAGGTAATTCTATATGGCTGAAAACGGGTAAACACCGGAGCAGAGCACCTGACCCAACTTGCTCATCTCATCTACAAGCCAAAAAACTCCACACCGGCAGCAACACCTCCACTGCGTGCTATTGCGTCCATTGCCACCTCGACGAAGCCGCCCAAGGCGAGGACGTAGCGGCTGCCAAATACCTCTGCCGCGATGAGAACCTGCGTAGAGAGATTGTCAAGGATCAGACGGGTGTGGCTACGCAATCACCCAAGCATCCCCACCAATGCCTATCACCACAACTACACACAATCCTAAGAAAGCCGAGCTCGTACCATGCTTGCACTCCAAACCACGCAACGAGGAATGAATCGAGCAGCTCTAGTGCTAGCTGAGCGCCTCTGTCACCCGGACGGCCGAGTTAGCATAGCACTTCTTGCCGAGGCGTGAGGGTGCGATCGGCCTCCTCCACAGTGAGCCACTCGCCCAGTCGCTCGCTCACACACCTACAACTCCTCCCATCTCCTATGCAAAAACTAACGCCTCATTTGTGCACTTGACAAATGGGTCGCGCACCCGTGAACAGGCTGGGCAATGCACTACTCTACACCAAGGTTCCATACCACCCTACTACCCTCTCGCCATTCTCCAACCAACATACATACAGTGTCAGTTGAAAAAAAAAAAAAAAACTGATGCCATCGCAGCTCATCTGACTGCCAACTTTGAGCTTAGCTCCAAGCCCCAAGTGAAAATGAGTACTGCACTCCACCGTGGAGAGGGAATATCATCAGCATAATCAATCATTTTGCAAACCGCGACTTGGCTTAACCCCACTTGTCACAGACTGCCAAGGACCGCATGCAGCATGCATACCATGCAGCGATCAAGGAGGAAACCAAGCTTATAAACACATGAAACCGGTATCGGAAGTGACATCCAAACGGTGGCATTGAGGAGAAGTGTGCCAGCCTGTTCACAATGCAACAACTTCAGTCAGAATAAGGACCGAGATCGCAAAAAAAGAACCACTCACCCAGGTGGAACGGTGACCACGTTGTTCAGCTGAACCGGACCAAGGACAAAGTTGGCAAAAGGACAAGCATTTTCAGCCTCCCAAGCAGCGGCTACAAGAATGGCCGAGTCACAACGTTGAGCACTACTGATACAGCACACGACTCTGGCGGACAGACCCACACCCTCCAAATGTGACACATCGGTGACCGCACAACCCTCCCAAGGACAGGGCTTATCCACTGAGTGTCCACCAGGAAAACGACCCAAACACCACTTCCCGCTGACCGTGTCTTTGTCCTGGACAAAGTCAAAGCCGTCCGCTACGCCGATCGCAACTTTCTGGCCTGAGCAGACCCAATTCCATCTTCACAATCTGATCATATCGACAAGCACCATGACAAGTCAGCAACGAATGAGTGAATTTGGCCAACAAAACACAGGAAACGTTCGTAAGACCCAGATTGAAGCACACGGAAAATTCAAACGACTAGACTGGAATGCTAACCTGCCTTTGGCTTTGGATACTTCCGCAATATTGTACTGCGATACTGCCGAATTCCCGGTTCTCCTGACATACTCATCTATAAAACCCGAACCGAATCCCACAAAAGTGCAAATACCCGAGCATATCAATGATCCATTCCTATCATCCCTGCCTCCAAAAGAAAATGCACACCTCCTTTTGGAATCTCGACCGATGGGCATTGGTGCCAACGAATCAACGCCGACAAAATCCACTGCCGCACCACTGCACGAGGCGCTGAGCCAGTAGAAATGCTAATCATGCAAACATGCCGTGTCCTTGGGAGAAGCATCATCAATATCGTCAACAAAGTGACAACTACATGTGAGAAGTTGTGCGTAGATGGTTTAGATGACTGCGTCACACTGTATAAACCCTTTCTAACTCGGTTATTTTTTTCGCTTTAGGTTGATTGGCAGTTCCGTGCTTCAGCCTATGTTGATAACCAGAAAATGTACATTGTGCGCAAAGTGATTACGTACACACAGAAAGCTGTTTTGACAGATATAAACAGAACTTGCTGCAACCGGACAACTTACTCACAGCGTTCTACTTTGTCGCGCAGCACTAGCTCCTTGAGGCCAATCCCAATCCTTCTTCCCCATGCTAACTGCGCCTAAGCATTTCCTGTGAACCAACATTGTAATGCTTTGTTTCTTCGAACTGCTACCGTGCACGCACCTGAATTCCTAATCCTTGTCTTCGCGACGACGACGGACGAGGCGCACACATCGCTGCAATGTTCACATTTCGGTGACTTGATAATGCCGAATTAGGAGGGGAAGTCATCTGGCAGCCTTTGCGTGCAAGTGCCCGTGCTTTGTGTTGGTGACCTGCTGCTGCAGTGAAGACAGCCTCGTGACATGGTGGCAATACAAGTGTTACTGTCACCTCAAATTACCCAAATCGCAAACATCATCAACTTCGGCAGGTTTTGGTTTTCCATTCCAGTTAAGAGATTGCTCGTGCTCAAGCACCTCCTCCTCCTACTCATCCTCATCCTCATCCTTATCCTCGTCCTCAAAGCCTCTCATCACGCCAGCCACGGTAAAGCCTAACTCAGAAAGGCAATTTCCTCGCTAGATCACATCATGTAGCACGATTTCGTGATTCAAGCAGAGCTTTTGTCACGACAGTGCCTTCTTTTCACCTTCCATGTGTGCAGTATCGGGGAGGAGGTGATGCGAAAATCTTCGGTGATTTGGGTGGGTGAATGAGTGGGTGAGATGGGCGCCATCACTTCGACGATAAGGAGTCATCCGAATGTTGATCAGCAGCGTCAACTCTAGTGGGTCATGAGTGAGGGGTTGCCAGTAATCCAGCCAAATGCTATGCAGCACACCTCCCTTGATGAGAAAATTTGGTGAAGATGTGCATGTTTGAAGTGCTCTTTCCTCTCCACACCTCCCTCGCCTCGCCTTCTGCCATCGGTCTCCCTGACATTCCAGTGCCTCAGACCTTGCATCTAGTCGTCAAAACGGTACTAGCGACAGGCTCAACTAGAGTGATTGGCCAACCGTCAAATGAGCGCGAACGCAGAGGAATGGCAAAACCATCAAGAGACACGCAGCGAGCCGATCTCTCAATCTCACCCCAGACACTTCTTTCGCCACATCATTAGGCCTCTTTCTTTTATTGAGTGCTTTGTGCTTGGGGGCAAAGAAGCAAGTCCTCATAGATGTCCGATCGGTGTGGGTGAGGTAGCGTACCACAGCGCAGCAATGGCCAGCACGCACTACCTCACTGCAGCACATCTGCTGTGGCCTAACACCGAATGCAACCAGGTCACCTGACTGATGACTATACTCATTCAACGCATCCTTCTCACGCATTGCTTCCCAACGCGCCGTGAGGCATCAGGATTTGGGTTCGCTTCAGTGAACCGATGCACGATGGGATGCTAGCAATAAAGTAACCCACCTTTAGTGTCATCTCTTTGTAGTGGCCACAACAGCCTCAAGTGTGCACATAGCAAACTCTGTTGAGCTTGCAATTCGAAATTCATGACATTTGTGCTTGAAATTCATGCTGTTGCATTTGATATAATCCGTTGTATTGCTGGCCCACCAATGCAACTCCGCAAATGTCACCACAAGCGTAACATTGAATCAACCATGTTTTACCGTGTTACTCTTGGCACCCAAGCCGCCTCTTGTTTGAGTCACCGTTTCTGTGACCACGATTGGCGCTGCTTTCTAGGGTGACGAGACATTCGTTGGACTGACAGTGCTGCAGGCTCAGCATCGCCTTGTGGAATGACGGACATTGGTAGTGCTGTTTCGTTGCTATGGGTGGACGATTTTCCAAGACGGGAGTGTGTGCATTCTCCTCTGTGTGTGCGGATGGTGAAATGGATTATTCATATGCTTGCGCACCTTTATGGGGTTTGGTTCAGATGCACCACATGAGTTGCCAGAGGAACCGACAATTCAGACAGCAGCAGACAGCAGCTTCCGCAGATGGCGGACATTCGCCCTCGTCTGTGCTCCAACTGAGCGCTAATAGTGCTCCACCGGATCACCTTCTCTGTTTGTCAGATCTACGAGGCAGCAGAATCATCAGCAAAATGGGTACACTTACAGTTGACAACGGCCCCGAGGCATCCATCAGTTGCCCACCCTTAGGCGCATGAGATTAAGCCCAACGTATTGCTCCAACTGAGCAACGCGAGGCTCAGACACGCAAACAGAAGTGATGCAAGGAATGTATGTCTGTCGGACAACACCGCAAGCAAGTCACTGAAACATGGGAATCACGATGGTGAGACTGACACATGGGTTGTTGAATCGAGGAGGACAATTTGAAAAGCACGTGCGGGACAGCGTGCAATCAGCGAAGCAGGCTGGGCGACAGTGAGCGGGAGATGTGAGGCTTTGTGGCTAATGGAGGGAATTGCCCTTCTGAGTTAGACTTCACTGTGGTTGGCGTGATGTGAGGCTTTGAGGGCGGTCTAGGCAAAGCGGCACGTAGAAGCACAAGTTAAGGCGTTTTTGTGGATCATTTCCACTGTTACTGCGGTGAAGGGAGTGGGGAGCAAAAGAGGCAAAGATGGAGTCTGGAGTGCAGTCATTAGTACAAGGTGTTGGATTGGAAGCGGGGAGGTGGGGGAGAGAGATGAGGATCCGCGTTGACATGTTCACAAGAGTAGCAGCATGGAGATGCGATTAGTGGCTTTAACACAATTCGAGGCTCAGTGACCACATCGCACGCTTTTCCGGCCTTCTCATGTCTCCTGATTAAGGGGTCAAAAAGATCAAGCGATTCCACACAAAGCGTGTTCTTTTTGAAATGTTGAGCGTTCTCCCCTAATGCCGTAGGCTGCTTGAGGATGAGGCCTCAATTTTGCATGTGCATTGGGGTTACTGGCATACCAGGTAGGTTCACGTCACGACAGAGCAGTGTAGGTGGTGCAGTGTAGGCAGTCTGAGTGATGACCTCGTCAATGTGAGTTGGGGTCTTTTAGACTGGGGGACACGCCGAAATGCAGGACTCTAACCTCGTGCTGTGTAGCACGACTTCCATGTCTCAATGATGGATGCGAGCAGGTCTGATGGTTGGAGGTTGGGTCTGCTTTAAAGTGCACGGTATTTAAGGCACGTTGGAGACAACTGTTTGTAAGAAGTATGGTTGTAGCTTCCAGAGGCTCCCTTTAAGTTGGAAGAAGGCATAGTATTGGGGCAGAATACATATTCTGGAAACAGAGGACTTGGGGGCTGTTGGCACGTCCCGGAGGCCGGCCAACCGGCTCAGTACAATTTGGCCACCCCAGTGACAGAAACCGGCTGTTCGAATAAACAAAGCATTACACAGCCCCTCTCTTCTTTCCAGCGTCGTACCCGACGCTCCCCACGGTCAGCCTCCCATGTCAGTCATCACAACGTAATCAGTGCTGCGAGAAGCACCCACGAGCTAACCGTGCCAATCATCCAGATTCGAGCGTATGCGTCCTTGTAGCGCCATCGATTCCGCGTAGCACTCGATGCAGCAAATGCGTATTCCTTAGTCCTCTCCTCCCACGATAATGCGGCCCAATGGAAGATGGGGGTACGAATCCAAGTTTTTGGACGAATGGAGATACACGCAACATAAGTTGTGATTCCAGGCTTCTCCGATGCCGTGGAAGATACGCAAGGGTATCGTAGAACCCTGAGCGAAGGGGCAATCGGGCCTCATTGGAACAAGATGCACGTGATCCAAGTGTACAAAGCATAAAACGATGCTATCGAATGGCGGCCTGCACATTCTACATCTGTTGATGCACATTTTGGCGAAAAGAGACAAGTTGCCTGAGAAAAGGAGAGACAGATTACAGAGGATGCTTGACCACAACTTCACTGATCCTTCTTGGCAGTTGCACTGGACTTGGAATTCACGGCTATTGTCGCTTCAGTTGTTAATAGCTTCATTGCGGATCACGAGATAGAGGGAGACGCCGAAGCTAGACGTCGATCTCAGCATTACTGTTACGAGATACCAGAGGTTCTCCCATCCATAGTACATGCATGCCTCATACACCGCCAAAGTTTGCCACAAGCGGTATGGAGCAGGATAAAATCCATCAAAGTTGGGTCCGCTTTCCGCAGCCACCAATGTAGCGTACAGAGGCTCCCTTTAAGGTCGAAGAAGGCATAGTATTGGGGCAGAATATATATTCTGGAAACAGAGGACTTGGCGGCTGTAGGCACAGCCCGGATGCCGGCCAACTGCCTAGGACAATACGGCCACCCCAGTGACCGAAACCAGCAGTTCGAAGAAACAAAGCATTACAATGTTGGTTCACAGGAAATGCTTAGGCGCAGTTAGCATGGGGAAGAAGGATTGGGATTGGCCTCAAGGAGCTAGTGCTGCGCGACAAAGTAGAACGCTGTGAGTAAGTTGTCCGGTTGCAGCAAGTTCTGTTTATATCTGTCAAAACAGCTTTCTGTGTGTACGTAATCACTTTGCGCACAATGTACATTTTCTGGTTATCAACATAGGCTGAAGCACGGAACTGCCAATCAACCTAAAGCGAAAAAAATAACCGAGTTAGAAAGGGTTTATACAGTGTGACGCAGTCATCTAAACCATCTACGCACAACTTCTCACATGTAGTTGTCACTTTGTTGACGATATTGATGATGCTTCTCCCAAGGACACGGCATGTTTGCATGATTAGCATTTCTACTGGCTCAGCGCCTCGTGCAGTGGTGCGGCAGTGGATTTTGTCGGCGTTGATTCGTTGGCACCAATGCCCATCGGTCGAGATTCCAAAAGGAGGTGTGCATTTTCTTTTGGAGGCAGGGATGATAGGAATGGATCATTGATATGCTCGGGTATTTGCACTTTTGTGGGATTCGGTTCGGGTTTTATAGATGAGTATGTCAGGAGAACCGGGAATTCGGCAGTATCGCAGTACAATATTGCGGAAGTATCCAAAGCCAAAGGCAGGTTAGCATTCCAGTCTAGTCGTTTGAATTTTCCGTGTGCTTCAATCTGGGTCTTACGAACGTTTCCTGTGTTTTGTTGGCCAAATTCACTCATTCGTTGCTGACTTGTCATGGTGCTTGTCGATATGATCAGATTGTGAAGATGGAATTGGGTCTGCTCAGGCCAGAAAGTTGCGATCGGCGTAGCGGACGGCTTTGACTTTGTCCAGGACAAAGACACGGTCAGCGGGAAGTGGTGTTTGGGTCGTTTTCCTGGTGGACACTCAGTGGATAAGCCCTGTCCTTGGGAGGGTTGTGCGGTCACCGATGTGTCACATTTGGAGGGTGTGGGTCTGTCCGCCAGAGTCGTGTGCTGTATCAGTAGTGCTCAACGTTGTGACTCGGCCATTCTTGTAGCCGCTGCTTGGGAGGCTGAAAATGCTTGTCCTTTTGCCAACTTTGTCCTTGGTCCGGTTCAGCTGAACAACGTGGTCACCGTTCCACCTGGGTGAGTGGTTCTTTTTTTGCGATCTCGGTCCTTATTCTGACTGAAGTTGTTGCATTGTGAACAGGCTGGCACACTTCTCCTCAATGCCACCGTTTGGATGTCACTTCCGATACCGGTTTCATGTGTTTATAAGCTTGGTTTCCTCCTTGATCGCTGCATGGTATGCATGCTGCATGCGGTCCTTGGCAGTCTGTGACAAGTGGGGTTAAGCCAAGTCGCGGTTTGCAAAATGATTGATTATGCTGATTTTTTTTTTTTTTTCAACTGACACTGTATGTATGTTGGTTGGAGAATGGCGAGAGGGTAGTAGGGTGGTATGGAACCTTGGTGTAGAGTAGTGCATTGCCCAGCCTGTTCACGGGTGCGCGACCCATTTGTCAAGTGCACAAATGAGGCGTTAGTTTTTGCATAGGAGATGGGAGGAGTTGTAGGTGTGTGAGCGAGCGACTGGGCGAGTGGCTCACTGTGGAGGAGGCCGATCGCACCCTCACGCCTCGGCAAGAAGTGCTATGCTAACTCGGCCGTCCGGGTGACAGAGGCGCTCAGCTAGCACTAGAGCTGCTCGATTCATTCCTCGTTGCGTGGTTTGGAGTGCAAGCATGGTACGAGCTCGGCTTTCTTAGGATTGTGTGTAGTTGTGGTGATAGGCATTGGTGGGGATGCTTGGGTGATTGCGTAGCCACACCCGTCTGATCCTTGACAATCTCTCTACGCAGGTTCTCATCGCGGCAGAGGTATTTGGCAGCCGCTACGTCCTCGCCTTGGGCGGCTTCGTCGAGGTGGCAATGGACGCAATAGCACGCAGTGGAGGTGTTGCTGCCGGTGTGGAGTTTTTTGGCTTGTAGATGAGATGAGCAAGTTGGGTCAGGTGCTCTGCTCCGGTGTTTACCCGTTTTCAGCCATATAGAATTACCTTACAGTCCATCCGCTTTCTATCTAGTCAATCTACCCTGAGCTGATGGTTTATTCACCCATTCTCTTTGACTGCAGGCATCGGTCCACGCATGTTTCGTCACCTGATGAGTGGTAGGAACGCGGAGATTGTGAGCAAGCAGCAGCAGCAGCAGCAGCAGCAGCGGTGGTAGCACGAGTGGCAGTTGCTCGTCCACCTCTTTGGCCTTGTGAAACGGGAGGTGGGTAGAAACTCGACGGTTGGCACTCCTTCTCTGCATTCGCTTGCTCTCGCTGTGGAGGCCCGTATTTTCATGTGGATTGACTGGGGAGGTTCATTCACCTCTTGCTCCGTCTACATGTCTTGAGTTGTTTACGAGGGAGACTCCTTCGACTGTTCATTGATTCATCTGTCCTGCCATTCACCCCTTCATCAGTCCACTCAACGTTTTTCTCCCCAATTCTTCACTCATCCATCTTGGCTACATTCATGTACCCACTCAACCCTCCAACTGTCTAAGAAGTAGGCATTCCTCAACCGGCTCACCTTTGCGATTACGTGGACCCTCTTTCAACCACACATCCACACATTATTCGTGTATCACCCTTTCAGTCATTTTTCTCCTTATCCCATCTGTCGATGTGTGTGTCCAGCTGTCCTAGCCATCCAGCCACTCAGCTAGCATATTCTCTCACCCCAATTGCTGCAGCGAACCATCGCGTCCATTGATTCTCTTAATCATTCAATCCGAGTGTATTTTCTGTTGTACTTCAAATTCAACACCCTATGCTTTGTCCCCTGTTCAAGAGGTTCATTAGAGGTGTGGGGACAGTGTTGGCGATGTGTGTGGTGTAGTGTTGTGGTGTGGTGTGGTGTGGTGTGGTGAGTGGTGTGGTGTGGTGTGGTGGGGTGGGGTGGGGTGACTCAAGTCATCATGTCAGACGATGTGGTGGAAGACCAGTATGGAAGAAGGTGCATTGCTAACTTGCGTAAGGTGTGGGAGGCCAGGGGCTCGGAATGGTAGTTGAGCGTGCAGGAGTGGCGACATCCTTTCACGACGCTGGTGTCATTGCCAAGGTGGGTGTTGAGTGTTGGTGCATCGCAGTGTCCAATGTCCCCATAACGGACGTGGCAGAGGCAGTCACCTTGCACGGATTGACGCAAATGAAGGACATCGCCGACTTCATTGCTAACGAAGACTGTGTGGTGGATTAGAAGCTGAGATTGTCGCTGGCAATTGAGTGGTGGGAGAGGTCCGCTTGTGGCATTGTTTGCAGCAAACAGTTGGTCTGTGTTCGGACCACATGTTCTAGCGTTATTGGTGGTTATTCCTGAAAGACACTACTAAGGCCATCTACTGTTGTGCTTGTTAGTAGGAAGTAGGTGAGTGGTGTTGCTTGCCATCTGGATGGGATGACAGTGTGAGGGGCATTGCTGACGGCGTCAGGGCATTCCCTAGTGTGGAAGCACGTTAGGTGTGAGCATGGAATAGAGCTGAGAGTGTAGAAGTGTGGCGGCAGATCAGTGAAGTGGAGTGGCGGCCGTGAGAGGATTATCACGAAAATACGAAGTCGTTAGCCTCCAACGAATATGGCATCAGCAGTCACGCGATCGATAGGAGAGAGAGCGTTTACCTTGAGGAGAGGCGGTGTCATGCAGCGACTCCTCTTAGTGCTAGTCGGTGGCGCATTCACGCGTCCAATGAACTTTGGAGCACATAGGCCAGTGGGGTGGGGAAGGGGCAGTGGAAGTGGAAGTGTAAGTGGAAGAAAGGGCTGTCTTCACCGAAGCCTTTATTAAACATGCGGCTGTGTGAAAACGAGTGTAAACACCGAGGACTGGTGAGACGGTGACAGAATTAACGTGAGCTGATGAGGCGGAGTGCCAAATTCGTGAGTGATGGCGATCTTGTAAGGGTGGTTTGCAATCGGGCGCTGTTTTGCTGTTCTGTGATGTGAGGCAATCGGTTTGTACTCATGATTTACCAGTAGAACTCTCTGCCTGGTGTGTGCGATCTGCAGGTCAGCGACGACAGGCACTGGTGGAGGAGTTGGGTCTGCTGCATAAGACTTTGTCGGTGCTGATGCCTCCGATGCGTGGAAAGACGTTGGGGGCACGTTTGCAACCGCAAGCTGTTCGGCTGCCTGTGGAGGTGGTGGTGGTTATGTGGTAGTAGAAATGGGTGGGAGGCTACGCACTGCGGGTGTTGAGCGAGCAGTGAAGCAGCACAACCTCGGTATACTCAAGTTAATGTCTTCTCGATTCCCCTTCGATTGATGTGGGTGACAAAACCATCTATGGATTTGGCCGCATCCACTGTCCCGTATGAAATTGTGTAGGCGTCATCAAACCAACCTGTTACTGAAGGGGATTCCTTTATTCACCGCTAATGGTTACAGGTCCTATCGATTCCGAATCCACTCACCTGCAATCCAGTGATGGTTGGTGCAGTCATTTCAATTTGAAGCCTTGCAACACACCCTCCACCCACCCATCGGGGTGTTCATTCGGTCATCTGTGATCCACTCATCATCAGTATGAGAAACATCCGTCAAACCATTTATGGTGGGATCAGGCTGCCAGTCCTTCACCCATTCACAGTCGATTGCAGCTATTAGGGCGCATCTTGGGACCATTCATCCACCTAGTCCGAAACTACACTCATCTCCGTTCCCTCGTTCGCCACCGCTGGATCCCACAAAGAATGTAGGATTCGCCAATGCTTTCATGATGGGCCTGTCGCAATTTCATTTCACAGATGTGTGGATGGGAAAGATGCACTACAGCCAGCCGGTGACACTGATGCGGGTGGCTGATCTTGCACACGGTACTGATGGGGGAGCACCTTGCCTCTGCCAGTCCCTACCAGCAACCAGGTCCTCAAACACTTCAAACACTTGACATTTCACGAATGGAGAAATCGACTACGATTTCATCGACAAAGAAGAAGGGTGGTGGGAAGCACTACGAAATGCAACTAGAGGAGTAACCAATGGTTCTGCTCATGAGCAAGATGCCTACCCGAGTAGCACATTGATGAGACACCCGAAAGGGGTGGCATTGTTGTATTGTCAGTAAAGTTCCATAGAAAATGATAGCGGGCTTTGAATGTGGAGGTATCCCATGACTTGGGCGTGTCAAGAAGAGCTGGGTCATTGGGCCAGCAATCATATCATAGAAGCTAAACAAACGGCGGCGCATTTTTGTGACCTCTCTTAACTTCTTCTTCTTCTTCTTCTTTTTCTTCTTCTTCTTCTTCTTCTTCTTCTTATTCTTCTTAGTATTGCCAATTGTTGCACCTCGGCGTAGGCGGACTACAGTCCTTCGTGAAGTGGTAGTTTTGGCGGTGATGGTGGTGTTGGCACTGGTAAATGGCAGCGTTGCCATAAGTCAGCCAATGTGAAGGCTTATTCACAAAACGTTTGGTGAGGAAGTGGCTATGTTGGACTGCCTTCATTGCAGCGTGTGAGCAGCACAGACGATTTTCTTGATTCGGTTGCAAAGAAGTGAACCACACGATATTACGGTGGGTTCCATCCTTCCCGATGTAGAGGTGGTTCGACTCACATTGCTGGATTGCTAATTCAGCAAAGATGGGAAGTGACATTGAGTGGAAGGCGAGTCGTAGGCTTACAATACTGCCGCATCGCTGACCCACCGGTCTACGGAGAAGAAATGAATGTGAACCGACATTATTATCACAGCATCTGACTTCTCCAATTGCCAAAGCACTCACCTCTTCATAATGGCAATGGATATCCCTTTGATGGGGCCTGTCATGTGGTCCACTGGGCAGCCACATCTCTGCCTGTGAGGGTTCTCACGTGGTGCCAAAGGGTCACTGTTGTCTTCAGACGGGATGCTATGCTAGATCTTTTGGCGGCACGATCATCCACCCACCCACCCACCCACCCATCCACCCACTGAGGGCAACAGCGGGAGAAATGTAATGACTAGAGGTGAGCTTTTGCTTCAATCCGTCTGCCTTATGTTTTATGTTATGTTATGTTATGTTAGTTGGTTTGTATTATCCGCTCACTTGGCAGAGTTATCGCGCACAAAGTCATACTGTGGTTAAGCAAATAGCTCATTGCTTTGCTGCAGCCAGAGTGGGTAGTTGGAGACTGCAGGATGGCCAATTTTCCTCCAAATTGCCTCTAGTCACTTGGTGTGTGCGGACGTGGAGGCGGAGATGGGGTCGTGGGTGGTAGAGCTGAATGGGACGGTGAAGGTTCTACAACGCTGGATGCCTCAACACTTTGCTCGTCAGGCGCGTTACGACACAGGTCTCACCTTCACCCAACACTTGGCTGCCAGTGCCGCTTCGCGAATGAAGCAGTGATAACTGCGCCTCTTCCCCTCTTTCCCACAATCGTGCACATTCTCTTGCTTTTCGACCCTCCCACTTGCATCGTCACCTATGCATTGACCAGATTTGAGTAGGTGTGTTACTCGCCTATGGAAAGCGCATAGTTCGAAGTCTTCGAAGTGAAGCTGCTTAACAACGCTTCAACTTAATTTCGCATCAGTACTTCCAGGGTGGGTATGTGGGTTGAATAGCGAGCGTGGTGTGACAGGTGCGACTCGTATGCACATGCCGTTTGAATTTGTGCTTCCGTCCAAAAGTACAGCTGTATTGGGCCGACAATCACGAGTGCGTCCATCAGTGCGCCTGTTGTGCGTTCCTTCATAGTGGTTCTAAATGCGCTGCCCAATCTGCCAGGCAGTCAGATTAATCGACGGTTCGCCATGTGGCAAAGGATGCTCGGTGCTGTTTTCTGAGATCAACTCGGTTCCAGGATTGGTAATTGGCACTGTCGGATGGAAAATTGAGATGTGATTACTTGAGTGAATGCTTTAATGCACATGGCTGGGAACAGAAGATGGCATGTGTCGCACTCATCATGACGTGTGTTGCATGTCTCTGTTTTGGATAGCACTTAGTCTGGTGGGTGGAGTATCGTCTGTGGTCCACGGTGTTGCGCCCATTTCCCATCCACCACTAACAGATGACGTGAGGAAAGCTACCGAGGCATTGTCCCTTTCACCCACACACTTAGCTGATACACTGACTCTCGATGAATTGAGTTGTGGTTTGCACACAAAGCAAATGAAGACGTTGCCTATTATTGTTGCACGTTGGCCTGATGACAGCCTCCTGACCTCTGCTCACAGCCCTCACCAAATGCACCTCGTCACACGTGCAGGAGACTGGGTGGTTGAGAAGCGGTATGATGTGAGAGGGTATCAGGAGAGTTAGTGCATCAGTCTTGGTGCTGGAAATCCCAATAGCCTCGCCACTTGACTGGCGAACCCGATGACACTAGCCAATGATGACAATGCGTGGCGATCCGCAGCTTAGCACAACTGTGCCGCACGTACAGGCAGGATAAATAGCAAGCCTCAAGTCAGCTTGCCCATGTTGGGAACACATTTGGAGGTCATTCATGCTGTTGCCACTGCCACTGCTGCTGACTGCTGTGTGTCTGTTGGGGTTGCCAGCACCCTCGGAAGAGAAGGTGAAAGTGGCTGGCTTCAACGTGCAGGTGTATGGTAAGAAGAAGTCGGAAGACCGTGAAGTGATGGACATCCTCAGTAAGGTAGGTATCCTCGCTGTGTTGGCGTGATAAGCGTGGCTAGATTATCGGCGGGGACGATGGCGTGTTCGTGCAGGAGATAAGGGATACCTCGGGACAAGCTTTTCCCAGGCTCATGGACAATGTCAGCATTGCTGCTGGGTGAGTGAGCATTTGCGCATTAATGCTGTTTTGGCTCTGCACCTACAAGATGCTGTATGTGGCAGTCTACCATCGTGGATTGGCTGGTAGCTCACTTAGACTAGTATCAAGCCGTGTCATAACCGGAATGCGTGAATCTATGTTGACGTGGGTGGGAGAGGACGTCCACATTTCTGTCCTCGTCTGCGAGAGGACATGTGGCAGCCATCTTCAAGCACTTTTGCACACATAACTGCCAGGTGTCGTTTAGAAGCGCATAACGAAAATACGGCAATTGGAGTAGTCAGCGAAGGGCGTGTGGGACTCATTTCGAATAAGGAAGAACCACTCAGCATGCTGTGGTACATAACCGACCTCCCCTAGGTTTGAAATATCCCTTGAGGTTGTTTCATGATTGCTAGCTTATCATTTCCTCACGATGAGACCTTTGCTTCTCCCTACTTAACTGCCTGCATCATAAGTTAAGCGTTTGGTGGAAGCACACCTCACCTAGTGTGACTGCCCACATCCAAATTGGTGGACACACTGAGGCTGTAGTTGCATCGAGTGTTTCGTTGCTAGAACGCCTGTCGTCTCGCGTAACAATGCAATTAGCCTTATTCCCTCACACTGTGTGAGTGTGTTTTACTACGTCACTCTGACCGCTTGTTGGCAATTGGGATGCATGTTGGGCCTGGAGACATCTTTGAAGACGTGGCAGGCAGACAGAGTACTCGGGCAAAGTGCTTAATTCCGACGAAGAGTGCGGCTCGGGACTGTGGACAAGACCCGGATGCCAATCCACCTCACGATTGTGCAGTGGTGGTGCATGATCCGAGTAGCCTCTATGTCCAACTTGAGTGTTAAGTCAAAGAGAATGTATTACATGACCCCCTCGCCCCTCCCTTATGAGCGTTGTTGCCACAGATCTTCTCAAGAAGGCACCTATCTACCGAAAGCGAGACTTGAGCAACCGATACATTACAAGACCCAATTGTGCGTAGGTCTGCACAAGTTCGTTTTGACTGCACCCAGCTTACTCGCTCAACCCTTTCTTCATTTCCATCACTGCGTGAGACTCAACCGCTCTCTACCACTCATGCACCCCTTATTACAAAGGTGTTAGTTGGTGCCTTCAGCTATGCAATCACTCCGTACTCGAGGTAAGAAACTTAGGTCGCATGATGGCTGG
This sequence comes from Taenia saginata, assembly GCA_001693075.2. Taxonomy (NCBI): domain Eukaryota; kingdom Metazoa; phylum Platyhelminthes; class Cestoda; order Cyclophyllidea; family Taeniidae; genus Taenia; species Taenia saginata. Next base: position 1,245,004 of record LWMK02000016.1, read on the forward strand.
TTGATGGAAGACGAAGTTGAGCTGAATGAGGTGTGCCGCAGTCCTCTGCGATCCCCTCCCACTTGACTGGTATCTTCGCCCCTGCGAGTTGACACGTAGGAACAAGGAAGGAACCTGTTCGACTCCTGCGTGGGCTGGGATGTGTGCATTCTGAGTGAATGGAGTGCAGTCCTGTCAGTCCTCCACGTCCTCATGAAATGGATACCCATCCCTCCTCATGGATGGAGGACGGGGGGTGCATTACAACCGAAGTCAGAAACAGCAGTGGTAGTAGTAGTAGTTGTAGTAGCAGTAAGATAAGGTAACAGGTTTGGGATTCTGCGTTATCGGCAGGGCAGTTTCAACTTCACAATGCTGCAATGCCATCACTGGGAGACAGGTCTCTCAGTTGCCTCGCTTACAACACAGTCGAGTGAGCACTGAGGTTCCTCTCACACACGTGCATGCACAGCGGATAGGAGGGAGGAATGAACCGATTGTGACGCAGACACTCAAGTAAGGCCATCTCTATGCGGATTGCATTGAGCAGACTGTTCTTTGGGCAATCGCATTCCCTACTCATTTAAATGAAAGCCAGTGTAGCTGAGGTAAATTATGTTGGGGACTGCGGTGACTTAGCTGACAAAGGAATGCTCATGGGGGTGGTGCAGCATCCCATAGCCTCTGAGGTGGTTGAGGTATGCTAGCCACGCGGAGTGTATGTGGCATGAATGCGCAATGGTAGCAAGAGAATGTGGGCTCCGTGCCGCCATAGTGGAGGCCGATTTGCAATGGGATGGAAGAGAGACTCCATGCCAATGAAAATAGGTTGACACAAAAGTCAGCTATGTTGTAGAGGTATTTAAAGAACTAAGATTTTTATCTGCGATTTCTGTCTTATCGCCATAGAATTTGATCCTCCTGGGTGATATGAACGCCGACTGCGGTTACCTGTCCAAACGAGATAGAGTTGGATTGCGCTTACGAACCGGCCATCGGTACAAATGGCTCATTCAAGATGGAATGGACACAACCGTAGCCGAGTCAAACTGTACCCATGACAGGTTGGTTTCGCCCTCTCACATAACTCCAATCGACTCGACTGATTGAATGCCAGCCGTTTCTCTAGCCCCAATTTATGCCGCTGAGTGCACTCCCAGGTTCGTCGATCGATGATGTTGCTAGGTTGGAAACAACTCCGGTTGTGTGGACATGAATAATAACTAACCTTAACAAGTAAGCCGTATCGAATGTCATTCAAGCAGGAAGAGCTAGTGAAACAAGTGAGAAGGTGATTCCGTCTGTCAATCCGTAATTACTGCAGATGCGTTGTTTCCACTGTCTTTGCTTAATGAAATAGCCAGTTGTTGGCTGAAGGTAAAGTTTGAGACTGGATGTGCAAATGGAGTGGGGTTGCGCAAAGGAGGGCCTTGGAGTGCGTTCTGCCTACATTTTTTTCACTTCCGTCAGCCTATTTCCCCGTCCACCCATCCGTTTTTGCACATCAATGCATTCGATTCCTTACTCGGTGGTGCTGTCTGCGTTGTCTGCCCAACGCCTTCGTATCCTTGCAATCGCTGCTGCTGCTGCAGTTGCTGCCACATTATCGACACAATGTCAACAAGTGGAGTTGAAAATCACTGAACATAGAGTGGACAACGTTAAGATTCGAAGCTTGTTTTCTTCCTACACTTCCTCTTATTTTGACGTTATATTCGATTCTTGTCTGTAGGTAGTCTTGTGTCTGTGTGACCCAGCACTAGACCAGGAAGCGTTGTAAGCATTACTGAGGCGATAGCTCCAACAAGAACATGGCTTATTGTGGCAAACAAATACCAAATCACCCAAGGTTCACCACTGCATTCAATCAGCGCAACACGGGTACTAATTGGTGAGGAGATCAGGTTCCGTGAAGAGGTGAGGAGGAGCGAGATGTGAGACCAGAGAGCGGTGCATAATGACTGAGCAGTAGAAAACTATGGGAAAACTATGCAGCTCATCTTCTTGCTTCAGTTCAATCTCCCAGACTTTGTGGTACATTTGCCATTCATTTTACGTAGGCGATTTCATCTCTTCCCCACCTCTCGAGCAACCAGTATCAGTGTGGGTCGCCGTCTCGGTTGATGAAACATGGCAGATGAAATTGCCTCTTAGATGTTATCTTGTGCCAGTATTGGTGCGGTGCATGCCATTTGGCTTGGCAAAAGCCTGGTAAACACGTCTGTCACCGATGCCTTGAAATGGCAGCACTGCTGTGCCGCATTTCCACAACCGTTGCATGCTTTCACACAAATTGCTTGATTCATTTGTTAGTTACTGTCAGATCTCTTAGTGGGTGTAGAGTTTGTCAATGCTTTTATGATGAATCTTTTACTGGTCATTCCACAGATGCGTAGGTGAGGGTAGGATCAACCACCCCAATTTGTGATCATAATTACCCCGCTTCTTCATTCGTCTACAAATTCTAAACACCCAGCTCTACTCCACACTTGCATCAAACGTGCTTCTACACCAGTGTGCTGCATGAAGCCATATACTATACCTTGGGCACTGTCGTGCCATTTAAGTGGCAAGAATCTCAGTCATCTGCGCACGACAACTATCAGTAGAGAGCAGCAGGTTCACGTGCGTACACATGCTAACAACTAGCCCAATAATAAATGAAGTGTCAACCTTTCTCAGCATCGACGTTGGAAGACCTGAAGGCTGATGAAGATATAATGATCAGCTACTGTTTGACTACACACAGCAACTGATTCTAGATTAGCCAAAAACCCATCGACAAGAGGATGGACTGTGTGGTGAACCAAAGAGACTGTGGGAATGGAAGTGAGCACACTTACGGTAATAGCTGCGACGAGGTCGACGAATGGGGCTCTCCCTACAACACTAGATGTAGGATCATTCACCCGCGGCAGTGCCACTGTCTGGATGTGTTTGATCATTCCCTCACCCACGCATCTGTGCAATAAACTAGCAGCAGGATCATCCTGAAGACATTGACAAATTCTCCACCCATTGAGAGATCCGACAATGACGAATGAGTGTATCGCAGATGAGTATCTTTTCAGACTAGGTAGATGGATGCATTCAAGATGGGCTCCAAGAGCTGCCATCAACTCAGGTGGATGAAGGCGAGAATGCATGGTCACACCACAGGTGGTGTGATGGCCGTTTCCGACACAGGCGGATGAGTGTTTTGTAGACGACAGAATAAATAACTGTATGGATGCATCAGGGATGAGTGGATGCACACCTGCTTTTATAGTATGGATGGGAATAAAAATGCACTCATTATCCATCGATTGCTTGCAGATTGGTGGATTCGGAATTGATAGACTATGGGATTAGAACCGGTAGATGGAGGAATCCTGTGCAGTGATATTGGCGGAAGGGGACTGAGCGGATTAACTATTCCTAAAAAATGTCACACCGAATGAATGGATCAGGGTATGTCCACAGATAGTTTGTCATCCACACACATCAAACGAAAATGGAAGAGATATTACCTTGAGTGCAGCAAGGATGTGGTATTTAAGTGGACGTCTGCCATCCACAGTGCGTAGTCTCTCTCCCATTCCAACGACCAAATATTCGCCACCGCCACCTCCACCACCATCACTGACCAGCTGAACGGCGTACAGTTGCAACCGCGCCCGCAACGGCTCTCCGCGCATAGGAGACACTAGCACCAGTGAACCCTTATGCAGCACACCCAGCTCCTCCAGCAATGCCTGTCGACGCTGACCTGCACATCGCACATAGTAGGCAGTGAGGACTACTGATAAATCATGAGTAACCAAACCGACTACCTCACATAACAGAACAAAACAATAATCACTACTACAAACCAACTATACAAGCTCTACTTCACGCACAAATTTGGCACTCCACTCCAGCAGCACGTCTACCCGTTTACACCAATTCTGTCATCAGCTCACCAGTCCCCTACATTTAAACGCATTTTACACACGGCCGCATGTTTTGCAAAGGCGTCGGGTAGAATTTACGCGATACACTGCGGTGGCAGAACGACACCCCTTCCGCCATGGCGCGTGTGCTCCCAGCCTCTTAAGTCCTCCAGTGAGGTCCAAATGTGAACCAACCACCGACAAGCAACAAAAGGACTGGTTGTAGGACACCGCCTAGCCTCAATACAAACACCTTCACTCCTATCCACCGCGTGACTGGTGATGGCAATTTCGTCTTACGACTTTCGCTCCTCTACTGCTGGTGGTTTAAATGCACTCTGTAATTAGGGGGGAAGATTGATGACCTAGAAGTAATCGAAGCAACTCCGGCTTCTATTTTCCTCCACTAATCGGCCCTCACACCTCTACACTCTCAGCTTTCGTTCCATGATCACACCTAACCTGCTTCCACACTAAGGTAATCCTTGACGCCATCAGCAACACCTCCGACACTGCCATCCCATCCAGATGGCAAGCAGCACCACTCATCTGATTACTGCTGACAAGCTTAGCATCAGATGTCCAAAAGAACGTCTTTCGGCTCCACCCACCTAAACCGAAAGAACGTATGGCTACAACTCAGGCCGACTGTTCACTACAAACAGGGCCACGAGCAGACCTTCTCCAGTACTCACATGTCAGTGGGAAACCCTGGTTCAGCTTCACCACACTGGCTTCGCTAGCACACACACACACACGGACGTGCCGCCGATGCTGCTGTACTTGGTCCATTTGCCTGTGGTGGCTGCCTCAGCAGAAGAGTGCATGCCGGTTGGCTCATTGCTTACTTCCATGATTAGCGACATCTCGTGAATGATGAGGCTGCCGATGTCCTTCACCGGCACCAACCTGCGCAAGGTGACTGTGTCTGCTACAGCTGTTAATAAGTCATCAGAAACTGAGATGCACCAACAATAGACACGCATTTTGCAATGATACCAGTGAAGGCAAAGGGTGCTTCCACCCTCGCACATTCAAATACTATGCACCTAAACTGGTGTGCCCTGTCACACCGTCTGGCATGATGAGTTGAGTCACCGAACCACACACACTGTCCCTCCACCTACGAGCGTTGAAAAGCGACGTATGTCCTCCCCTCAACGTTGGCGTTGGCATTCTACACAGGTTCAGCTCAAAGTCCAACCGGTTTACGTGGCCGCGATCTGCAATGGAATTGTCTTTGGTCGCATTAATCACAACTGCTGATTTTGCGGCGTAGAGATTGAGTAATTCAAACACTGCCTTTTTTACGAGCTAACAAGTCTGGGTTAAGAAATGAGCACACAGCAGTTCGAGTGACCAAATGCCACGAACCCAGCGAAATTGTCTTCGTCTTCCTCTTGTGGGTCAACGTTGCCTCGTGATTAGTCACCCTCAATGAAGACAGCACGGTGTCATAGTGTGATAAAGGGATGCCAGTCAGCACTCACGAGACAAACAGTATCTGACACATTGCATGGACCTCACAATTCAGATCAGTCTGAATGCCCCGCCAATCACGGCTGTCCTTTCAGCACGTCACCACAACTCTCCTCATTGCAACGCAACTCGCACTGCACGTCCACCAAGCACCCGGTCTGGGTGACACTTAATTCATTGGACTGTAGCGAGGGCCAAGCAGACGAGGTGTGAGACAAAGGCACGTGTGCTCCTACTAGCACTTTTCAGTTGATTTTCGAGGTTTACTTATACTGGACTTTGGTGAGTCAACGGAACTCAAGTCAAGCATCCACACATCCACCCATTCAAAGTGGTCGGATCAAACACTCTTTAAAAGTTAAAGGAGGCAGAAGAAGGAGTGTGCGTGCAAGGCCATATGAACGCGTTGGTTTAGGCATTAGGCTTCTTTGCACAAATTACGCCGTACATTGCAGATGACTTGCTTCACCCTGCTATCCCACATTCGTAACTCCTTCAGCTACCGCTTTGTCATTCCTTCACTTTCTAGCCTGCATTAATTCACCCTTCGATACTACATCGATGTTAATCTACAAAAACTCTAAGTCATCTCACCAGTCACTTGTCTTCAGCATTGAACCGATGGCCATTACTTGTAGCCTACAACGACTTTTCTTTTCCGAAAATCAATGCTTGAACCTGAAACGACTTCAACAAAATTCACGGTATTAATTGCACTCACGTGACAGTAGGAGACCAACCACTTTCAAATTCACGTTGTGGTCATGGCAACCGATCAAATGTTCGTTGAAGGCTGAGTGAAGTGCAGTCGATTGGCGCCAAATCATTGCCAGTGTCATAGCAGCCCATGACTCAAAACAGATTCGTTGCTCTTCGTTGCACAAACACGTGCTAGTGAACGTATCAAAGTAGTGTGGGTGGACGAACTGCAATAGTCAGAGCGTTAGAGAGAGGCATCACAAGGTGTGTGGATAGAAGCCCGTACTGCCAAGTGAGTGTGATGTTTGTTGCACGCGAAAAGAGCTACTTTCTCCAGAAACAGAAGTCTTTAGTCGATGCGACTCAACGCAGTGAATAATAGTAAGGTAGGCGTTTGAGGTGATGGACTTGACATTACCGGTGGCTACAGGGCAAGAGCAAGTGAGTGGTGGCGGATCAAGTGCTACTTGAAGGACTCAATGCAAATCAACATTCTGCAACTCATAGCAAAACGGCACTGCCAACAGAGCAGGCGTGGCTTTTGGTGTCACTGAGCATCAAATCAGAAGGAAAGTTTGGGGTTGAGGAGAGGTGGGACTTCGTTGAATGTGCATGATTTAAGGAATGAGGAGAAAAGAAGCGGTTACCGCTGCTTCACTTGCAAAGCGACACTGGCAGCCACGTGTTGGATGAAGGTGAGACCTGGGTCATAGCGCGCCAGACAAGCAAAGTGTTGAGGCAACCAGCGCTGTACAGCCTCCATCGCCCCATTTATCTCTACCATTTACGACTTTATCTCCGCCTCCACGTCCGCACACATCAAGTGACTACAGGCAAGTTTGGGGGAATTGGCCATCGTGGAGTCTCTAACTACTTACTCTGGCTGCAGCAATGAGCTATTTGTTTAACCACAGCATGAGTTTGTGTGTGATCCCCCTGTTAAGTATGTGGAATGATGCAAACCAGCAAATGGAACAGCGAAATAAAGGTGGATCGACTGCAGTAATAGCTTACCACCATTCCCTACATTTCTCTTCTACTCGATCTTAATCTTACCTTACAGTATTAGGATTTCCAGCCACAAAATTCAATTGCAAATCAGATCCGCCGATTTCACCACCCATACATTTCTCCACTGTTACTCTCAGTGGGTGGATGGATCATCGCGCCGCCTAAAGATCTAGCTTAGCACCTCGTCTGAATTCAATTGAGACCCTTTGGTACCACTTGAGAACACTCACCGTCAGAGATGCATCTGCCCAGCGAAGCATGTTTAAAGTCATCACAAGCCTCATCAAAAGCACATTCCATGACCATTTTGAGGTGGGTGAGTGCTTAGACAGTTGAAGAAGTCAGACGTGGTAGTAAGAATGTGGTTCATATTCATCTCTCCTCTTTAGGCTAATGGCTCAGCGATGCGGTAGTATTGTAAGCCTGTGACTCGCCTTCCACTCAATGTCACATCTCATATTTGTCAACTTAACAAGCCAGTAATGTGATTCAAACCACCTCGTTATCAAGAAGGATGGAATATACCATGATATCGTGTAAGCAAATTCTGTGCAACCGAATCAAGGAAATCGGCCGTGTCTTTTTATACGCTGTAATTAAGCAATCCAACACGTCGGAATCGGTCTAATGGAATAACCGTCTACATGTTTATGATTTTTTCCCTTCTCCAATCACTACACCAGCAGCACTCACCTATCCGGTCATACCGTATGAGCCACTACACCCTCATCCCACTCGTACATCAACAAAGCCACTTCCCAACCAAATTTATATGATTTAGCCCCTACATTGGCTGACTTATGGTAATGCTGCCATTTGCCAGTGCCACCATCACCACCACCTGCAATATTTCGCGAAGGACTGCATTCAACCTACACCAAGGCGCAAAACTTTGCAATACAAAGAACGAGACAGGAGGAGCCAAGAAAATACATTACTGCTTGATTAGATTCTACGATATGATTGCTAGCCCGATAACTTAGCTCTTCTAGACACCCCCATGTCATGGGATATCTCCATAATTAGATTTCTTCATTATTTTTTCGTGAAACTTTACAGTCAGCGCAACAATCCCATCCCTTTTGGGTGCCTCATCAATGCACTATCCACTTAGGTATCCTGCTCATCAGTAGACCCATTGATTCCTACCTTTAGTTTGAATACGTAGTACTTGCCACCGCTTTTCTTCACCGATAAAATAATGGACAATTTCTCAATAAAGGAAATGTTAGCTTTTCCCGAAAATGGTGCTTAAAAATTTAGAGGCTAGTAGCGACTCATAGAGGTACCGCCACCTCCACTAGCACTACCAATGCCTCCACTGCCACCTCTCTGCAAGCGGTACACCTCGATGTTAATGGCAAAGTCTGCACATATGAGCGCAATCTACCTAGAGAGAAGATATAATGAGCAGCCACTCTGTGACTGCACATAGCACTTGATGTTGGCCCACCCAAACAAACCCATCAACAACAGAATGGACTATGTGGTGGAAATAAATGTCTCTATAAAGGAAGATCTGCAAGATTACATCAATATCCGTGACGTGGTCGACGATTTATGCTCCCTCAACAGTACCAGGTGGAAGGTCAACCACCCGCATCTGTGTCTCCGTCTGGATATGGTAGATCTTCTTCCATCCACGTATCGGTTTAGTGAAATAGCAACAGGCTCATCTTGAAAGTATTAACGAACTCTACATCCTTTAAGAGAGCCGACAGTGTCGAACGAGGGAACCGGAGATTAGTATATTATTTCGGCTGGGTAGAACGATGACCACTTTGTTCAATTGAGCCAAACCAATGGCAAATTGGGAAAAAGGACAAGCGTTCTACCACAGGGATGGCTGAGTCACAACGCTGAAAACTGTTGATAGAGGACACGACTTTGGCGGACAGATCCACACCCTCCAAATGTAACACATCGGTGATCGCACAATCCTCCGAAGGACAAGGATTATCCACTGAGTGTCCACCAGGGAATAGACCCAAACACCACTTCCCGCTGACCGTGCCTTTGTCTTGGAGGAGGTCAAAGCCGTCTGGTACACCGATCGCAATTTCCTGGGTTGAGTAGGCACAATCTCGTCTTCAGAATCTGATCGTACAGATTAATACCATAATAAGTCAGCAATAAATTGGTGGATTTAGCCAACGAAACACAGGATATGTTCGTAAGACTCGAGTTGAAACTCACAAAAATTCAAACGACTACGCTGGAATGCTAGCCCGCCTTTGGCTTTGGATACTTCCACAATATTGTACTGCGATACTACTGAATTGCCGGTTCTTTAACATACTCATCTATAAAACCCTAACCAACTCCCACATAGGTACGCAAGCATATCAATGATCCATTCCTATCATCCCAGGATCCAAGGGTAAATGCACACCCATCTTTGAAAACTAGACCGCTGGACGTTGGTACCAGCGAATTAACGCCGAGAAAATCCGCTACCTCACGAAACACTGAGCCAGTAGATAGGTCAATCATACGAACGTGTGGTATCCTTGGAAAGCATCATCAATATTGCTGACAAATTGGCAGTTGAAAATGAAAAGCTATGTAAAGATGGTTTAGATAGTTATTAACACTACAGCAACTTTCATCCCTTATTTTGGTTGGGTATTGCCTTGCTTATTTACATTGGCAGCTCTGCATTGCAGACTATGTTGCTTATCAAAGAGTACAAAGCACTTTATGCTTAAATAACTAGTTACGCGCAAAAAACTATTATGGCAGACATTAACAGAACTCGCCGCAGTTGGACAACTTCATCGTAACGTTGCAATCCACTACGCAGCACTAGCCCCTCAAGGGTAATCCAGATGTAATATTATTCTTGTTCGAACAGTNCATCGTAACGTTGCAATCCACTACGCAGCACTAGCCCCTCAAGGGTAATCCAGATGTAATATTATTCTTGTTCGAACAGTCGGCTTCGGTCACTTGGGTGGCCATATTGTACCAGCCGGTTGGCCGGTCTCCGGGTCGTATCAACAGCCCCAAGCCCCTCAATTCCAGAATATATGTTCTGTCCTGGTACTATGCCTTCTCCTACCTTAAGGGAAGTCTTGGGACGCTACACCAGATCCTAGTTCCCCATGGTATCTGAGCCTAAGCATTTTCCTGTGAACCACCACCCTCCTTACAAACGGCTGTCGCTAACGTGCCCTAAATGTTGAGCAGCATTAGACTCGCTTGAATCTGCCATTGAGACATTGCAGACGTGTTGCAGGGCGAGAGAATTCAGTCCTGCATTTTGCCGTGCCAGAAAGTCCAAAAGACCCGAGTTCATACTGACAAGGTCATCACTCTGATATCCTATGCTACACCACCTACACTGATCTGTCATGTTCTGAACTTAACTGACATGCAAATTTCTCAAGGCTCTGCTACTCTTTGCAAATGTGATTTCCATTCGTCGAGTGATTTCATCAAAAGATGTGGAGAATCTACTAATTTATGCTGATTTCTGCTTTCCTTAGGTACTCTTTTATTAAAAATGTTAAAATACTCACAAGAGAGCAAGGAAGTAACTGTATTTATGCTCATCGAATGCAATTTAAAATTCCTCTGAGTTTAAACTTGTGTTTTCCGACGAATAATCCTACAATACAATTATAGACACCATAAATAAGGGTTTAAGAAGGCTTAGGAAACCATTATGGGAATTGTGCCCAATTCGACCAGTTTTGCTGTACATTATCAAGTGCTTGCGGATAAATGGTCGAATTAGTTTTAGCTGTTATCACCGAAGCAAGCTCTTGCACCTAATACGTGAGAAGTATGCCTCGATGAGCATCATTGTGCTAATTTTATTCCCCATTCTCCGGTGCTCAAGTAATTTATCCTGCTTTTTTCTCTCGCGTATTTGTTTCGCTAATTTTTTGATAACAGTTTGCCTAGTCGAAGTATGCCTTTCCTACCATCTGCTGTAATTTGATTTGTAATGTCATCGAGCAAAGTAAATTAGCCGCATCTTTAATTGTCCATAGACCTACTCTTGTTTGTCACAGAAGTTGCAATTAATTTTTTTTTGGCGATGAAACAATGAAAACCACGATGGTAGTTGATCAATGATCAAAGCAGAAATATGGCATTGACCGTGAGCTGCATTTCATTTAGCCTTCAATGGGTAACGTAGAGTCGAATAAGGATGGCTAATCGGAACTGAGGAGGTTTGGTGTACATAGTAATTTTGCCTTAAAGTTTAACCATTTTCGAGCATCGATTGCTTTAGAAGTTTATGTGATTGAAAGTTACATGTACCTGAATGCAGCTGACTGTTAGAGTTGTCTCTATGTCCATGCGTCAAGAAGCTGTTATAGTAACCGGAGGTAAAGGGTTAAAGGATAGATGGTAGGCGATTGGAAAGTAGCCAGAAGAAGCAAAGGCGTCGGACTGCAAGGTGGACTAATTCCACGAGAGTGAACAACACCTCCTATGCAAAGTAGTCCAACCCCTGAGCCAACGTGTGCACGTCATTTTGCTCTCTGCAATACAACGCGTTAAGAGGTTATAGCACCATCGTGTGTTACTCCACACTTACTGCAGATTGTATTCATTTTTCCAAAGTGATCGGTGCTAAAGTAGAAGCGCGTTTGTAGAACCACACAAACTTGAACATCTGGAAGTTGGTTTACCCGGTGAACTTGGTTGGCCCTTTGTAACCAAAGTTTTGACACCCTTAGAATAAATACCTTTCCCTACTTCCTATTTCACACCACTTCATCAGCGATTTCTAGAGTAGCATCTTGTCACCAATGCGCTCCTACATGCATGCTTGATTTTTGCTTGGCAATGCTATGTAGAGCTGAAGCTCGACTCCACTTCGAGTGGATGCACGCGCCAAGTAATTTAATCAAATAATATACTGTCTTTATAACTGCCACACAGCATCTAATTTGCTCTCTTATTTACTAGTTGGATTACCCATGTATTTTATTGCCTTTGGTCACACCAGCTGCCCGTGCTAAATAACCCACAAAAGCTTGAGCAGGAGCTCCCCAACTCTACAAAAAACGGCAGTCATCACTCCTGCGTCATTCTGCAGCACCATCAATAGCCGACGAGAAGAAGGGGACGCTGAGTCACCGCAGAAATTGTGCTTTATGTCTGGACCGTGTCAATGCGTCTGCCAATTGCGCCTATACTTCTTGAAGTGAGCTTAGTCTACAGGTTAAATTGTGTACGCTCACTAGCCTTAACCACAAACACAGTAAGACCGTGTACCACGCTTGAATTCGAAGGCCTACTCAATAGCATTGGTTGTTAAAACGCATAGCTTGAAGGGGAAGTTGCCAAGATTGCTACCAGCGATTAGGCTGGCTGACCAATACGCACAGGCAGGGAAAGTTTGAAGGAGGAGGCAGTGGAGGAGCAAAGGAAAAGGATATTCAAACAGGGTGAGATGGAGAAAAAGGAAAAAATGGAACCATAATGTATCTAATGTTTCATCCATCCTGCGAGTTGTTTGCATTGCCCGTTACTTTGCCGCGTTTTGCAAACTGGAGGCATATTGCATCCAGCAAGTGCTCTTCAAACTGCCACTCAATCAGTCCTTTCCTCACCCTGACCACTGCGCTTGTGCTGGTCATACACAAAGAGGTATGGCAATTGTATTAGTATGGCTTCCTTTAATGGCCCTATATATAGCTGTGGTAGTCTAATTTTTATTGCCTCTGCAAATACTAGGGTTTGTGCTGTTGGCGCAATAATGCTGGCTTTGTTGATCTTTACAACAGAAGTAATTTCTCTAATGCTGCAACTACCTTCGCAAATACCACTATTGTGTGCTGAAGGAAAGGCTAGAAATGTGTCGAGGGCTGAGAAGCAAATTCAAGGTTCACTACTTTTTTCTGCTGATTGTGCCATTCATCGGCAATGGAACAGACTTTTCACTTACCTCAACGCATTGTCGCCACTGCATTACGCTCAAACGCTATCCATATTCATCTATCTGGTTACTTATCCATCTACACACCTGTCCGATTGAAATGAAGACAGGAACTGATTATGAAAATAAGATAGCTAGTTGTCAGCATGTAATGCATCTCCGGACAAGTGCCATGGAGATGCATTAAAACAATAGCTATCCTAGAAATCACTTAGAAATTTAAGCTTACTAAGACTGGTAAGAGTTGTTTGACCTGCACATACGAACACAAGGAAAATAAGTAGACCTCTACGAAATTGCAAGAGAAGTGGTGGATGTATTCACGTCGCTATTATTACCACGGAAGAAGGACGAGAATGTTAAGCATTCGCGCAATTGTTGATGCAAGGGTGGTGGGCAAATAAGAGAACTGAAGAAGGGAAAGTGATAGCTATTGGTTAAACTTACCTTTAAAGGATCGGAGGTTACCATTAGTAGCAGACGCTCAGTCAGTGAGTGCCTTTCCCAATCGAATCGCTGTCTGGGGCACGAGTGAGCCACCGCATAATCTCTCTGCAATATTGCCACTCTCAGTTCCATCTGCTGGCAGAAATCACTGAGAAACGGCTTTTCCACTTTCTACATTTGCCAAACTTTATCCTTTGAAGCAATGTGGCTCAGAATGGGGATGCAATATGAAAACAGCACATGTAAGCTAGGCAAAATTGAAATCCCAATGCTCACGGCTTCATAACGGGTGTTAAATAAACCTCCTCACGGCGGCAGCTATACGTTTTATCCAAAAGTTAATATCTCCGGTAGGTTAATCCCACTGTAGGTGAACAGGGAGTTGAATCATATGTTGAGTCGGTTACAATGCTCTGAAAGCAAATGCTGAGCTTTCCTCCCTATCTGAGTGATTGAAGTCACTACAGAAGTGGTTTGAACATTTATTCCCATGATGATCCATGAGATCGACGCAGATATGTTACTTCTAAATAACTGCCGATAACATGTACTGAAATTGAGGCCTATGTCACTGTTCCCGTTTTCGCTGGTGCAGCAAAGGACTGCGAAGGAAGAGCAATAATCCGTGTTGAGAAGTGTAGAAGAATGAAGATGGCAGTCACTTATAACTTTAAAAAGTGAACGATGGTCAACTGCCACATCTGCTCGGGACTGTCGTAAGGGCACAAATAATTGTAATCGAAGAAGCCAAGTTAAATTGAAAATGCCTCGCCTTCCTTTCGTCTTTGTTGTGACATGCGCTTGATTTATACTTCTGTCTTCTATCTCTTTTATCACTAGTTGTATTCACAGTTTGCTTTCTTGAAACCAAAAAATAAATGAAATGCCAGTGCATGTTACTCTTCTGTCCGATGGTGTAATAGTGATACAAAAAGAGGTGATATAGGGCAAATCGCAAATGAATCATGCTACTACTTTCGAAGTAAAAGTAACAGTACAGTATAATATTACTTTCCCGCTTTCATCTTCGATTGAGATGAACGCTAGAGAATTGTTCTTACGCTGCCACCGAGGCCCAATGACTCATTTAATCTGAACCAACTCATCTTCACATGCACGTGTCTTGTGTGAAACTCCGTCCACCTCCATGAGACAGGATTTCACAGGCTTCACACAATCCTCCTCATGGCGTGTCATTGACGCAGTTTCAACACTCGCACAGATGTTCGAATTCACTGTATCAAACAATGCATTTTATTCATCACTATTTAGATATAACGATCTTATTCGAATAACAAATCAGCGCACATTTAAATACAGGAATCTTCATAGGAATGTTAATCTCCTTTCAGCGTGCATGCATCACAGGTTCGCACTACAAGTTATAAGTATGATTGCAGAAGTTACTTGCAATATGTTTTACTGTATATGCATTGTTGACACACTCCGCGTTTGTTATGCCAGTGGAGGCGTATGCTGCTCACAAGTAGGTCAGCAAAAGACTAAGGTTACTGAAACATGAAACAGTCGAAGATAGCGCATGTGTTTCAACCAGGCAAGTCGTTAAGACACTCAATATTTGCAAGCGGCAACTTTTTAAGAACTTTGAAATCTGAAATCATTTAGTTTAAACAATAATAATTGTTTGCAACAGGTACTTAAAGTGAATAAATTCAGTAAAAATTAGGCAAACATTACGAAGCAAAACCATGTTACTCACTAGTTAATGCCCGAATAAAGCATTTTCTTAGAAAAAAAACATTCGTTTAGATTTTTTAATGCTCAAAGTTGTATGCATCGGAAGTAGTATGACACTTCTTTGCCATTGATAAAACAACTGGGGACAGTTGTAACTTCGTGGCGCTAGCAATGATGATTAATTTGTTTAGAAAACCATCCTTGAAATTTTCTAAGCTAAATGATTTGGTTCATCTCACCAAAACATTGTTGTGACATGCCAATAACGCAGTATTTTGTGGGAATCAGAGCACTACTCTTACTTTCTTGTCCATGATTTATAAAGCCACCGAATAAGGCGTGATGCTGCCATTTCTCCTCGTCTACTCGCAGTTGCTATGAGGGCGGCAAGAGTAGCTATGTTGATAAAAAGTAAACATAAAACGTAATGAATGTGGAGCCAAGAGAGTAGATATGTAGACTCGAAAACAGTGTTTCATTGAATTGCTTGATTGTATCTGCTTACTATCTAACCGCTTTATTAAGCCTTGGATGGTAAACTTACTCCCATTCTGATGTAGATTTAGTGGGAAAACCAGAAGTACACCATTGATTGGGTATGTTTACATCTGCAGCTAAAAATGTTAGATAATTGCCATGAAAAACCTCAGTATTGGCTTCATGATAACAAGAAGAAAAGGAATGCGATGTACCCTAGTGAAGAAAACACAGGTGGGTAGTACTTTACATACAAAAAATTCCAACATACCACAGAACTGTTGCGTTGCACTTTGTAAGAATTACTGCCTAACTTCATCAGATGGACCCTCACGTTATCTACTTGAGCTGAGCACTAAGTAATATCAATGCCTAATCCAGGCAGCAATCAAAATGTGCATTACAATATTTCGTGTACCTTCTGGCAAGACATGCAGTTCAGTAATTACTACTATGTACTGCAAAACACTGTGTAAGTCTGATGGGGAATGGCTGGCATTAAGTCAATATGCACAGCAAACTGCAATACTCGATTGCACAACTCTGTAAGAATAACATCACTCGGAATGACCGAATGATATCTGCGCGAATGGGCAGATAACGATCACAACCATCAAGGGAGAGTGCTAAATAACTGGGGTTGGGAGGGGAGATGGAGCGCAGATCACGATACTCGAGAAGTGGAAATGCAAGAATTCGGTGGCATTCTGCTTTGGTAAGCGTATGGTTTTAACGCTTATTTTGTGCATAAAACCACACAGTCGACAATCCAATCTTCTCGGCTCCTATGGTAAAGGAGTTGGAAAATTTGTTTGGAAATTGGCCCGCTAGTTCTCACTCATTCATTCATTCAATGATTATTGGCATTTATCCACCTCCTTTCATCAAGCGATTTGAGAAGCACATGCTGACAAACTATAGACACTAAAGTTTGTGGCCTATGTATTATCCGTTGGTGCATAGGCGTGAACTGCATTAATCTGGACACTAAATAGCGGCATCGGTGAAGTAAAGCCATGTCTAGGTGGTGAAGACTACTAAAAAAGCAAAAATCACATTTCACAAATTATGTACATTCACCAATCACATATTTTGGTGTAATAGTCGACATCTACGAGTTACTGTGAGAGTCGCCAACTAACTTTAAGCAAACTTCAAATACATTCGCTTTATTCTTGAAACAAAAACCCCTTTTCTATACCAACAAATATCTTCATTGCTCTTGATCGGATCCATCTATGTCAATAGCCTGTTTCACCACATGCCTACATGAACAGGGTCAGCTTTGGTGAATCAATACCAACACTAAACTTCCCTTCATAGGAGTTTATAATGCTTCCTACATATGGATGAACCCATTTTAATCCGGCTATCCTTAGAGGTGTCTCACAAATCTCCGACAAGTACTATATACGCCACACTGGCGTCACCGTGGTCTCTTGATTTTAACAACACGACCATGTATGGGTGCAAAAGGATTCATGATTTTATCATGGAGACATACGTGACCTGCTACATAGGACTGTGTATGCCTGCCCTTACATTTTTGATTACATGAGCACCTTGAGCTAAGTGTTGATTGGGGCACTGCTGAGGATCTCACACAAATTCTTCCATGCTCCTTCTTGGTGAAGTAGGCTGCGTAGGCAGTGTCGTTCTTGTCCAAATGGAGCAGGCAATGTACTTGCATAATTGTTCTTAAAGGCGCCCAAAAAAGGGGAATCATACCGTGTTCGAATGCATAAATCAATGACCGAATGGAATCTTTCCGCTATTCTCTTTGCAAAAGTGGTTGCATTGTGCATGAGTGTCAGCGTGGTTTTAGGCAACCCAATCCCATTATGGTGAGCCAACAACGGATTACTTCCTAACTATAAAACACTAGCCTAAAAAAACAAGGCATGTGGTAGATTTATAAATCAATGCAAACGAAATCAGGAGCAAGAACACTTCATTTCCCTTTAAACCGAACTATCGTGTCATAGTGTGAATGAAAGGACATGTAGGCATGCCTAGTGCACCCTACGCACTAAACTCGCTCCAATCTATCAAGCCTTATATCACGCGTCCACTTCTCTACGTGGCTAAAGTCGTAGTGCGGTGTAGTATGAAAAAGCGGGAAATCAGTTATATTCAGTGTAGCATCTGAGGGTCAGCACTTTACTCTGTCGCTTCGCCTATTCTCAATACCATTTTACCATTTAACCTAGATCGGTTAATCGGCTGGCGCCCAATGCGTGTTGCGCTATAATAAGGAGAGATACTGCATCAAGTTGAATTAGCTTTGGTGATTGGCAGGATTTCGAAGCTAATATAAAGTATAGGATCCATACAATACATTGGCATCTTTTTGCTCCGTTGAACTGTGCAAGAATGAGGTGAGAATGATGGAATGGTTGCACTTTCGGTAAACCCGTGATATCAAGGATTTGGGGCTTTGCATCTAACACTGGGTGTTGACTGGCATTTCCTTCATCGCATTCTATTGCCATACCGTCTTTATTGAGGGCGACTGAACACAAGGTGACGTTGACCCACTTGCAACGGGAGAGTAGGGTTGTTGCATCCATTCCAAAGCCTGGATCTAAACAACTATTTAAACAACACGGCAATTACCGAAGATATGAAGTCCATTTATGGTCTCCAAATTTCCGGATCGGATGCCATTTCACATCTCGAAGAAAGATGTTTTTGAAGGATTGCACCACACTGCTGGTGTACCAAGGATGCCCGCATTCCCAATCTGCTACTGTACTAGCATTGTTTCCACTCAATTATCAAGCAGTGTTGGCTGTGCTCCTTCATTCAGTGGCGCGACGACCTCGTGCTTGCACTACGGTGTCCGAGTTCACGGTCGAGGCAAGGTGTATCGACGTAGGCTTTGCAACTGGATGTGACAGCACACCTTCCTCCCAAGTTGTAAGGTAGAGCAATATGATTCGTGTTCTAATAAAGTATTTCTCGAATGAACACAATTAGTGTAGCAATTAATTTTGTAAGAAATGTAAAGCATTGGGAAGCGGTCCATCCTTCCCTTGTGTCAAAAGTCATTCGCTACGTCCAAAAATGCCGCAAGAGAGGATGTATGAAACGATCGCCAAAACAAGTCAAAACGCGGTAGCACTGGGGTTGGTTTGCAGGACATTGTAGGAGCAAGTGGTAATAATCTAATCAACTGCCTCAAAATTGCAAAATAAACTACAGGTGACAGCTTTCATGCAAGTATAATGGATTCATTAATGTGTTTTGTTTCCTCCTTATTTTCGCAAATTGCCTTCGAAAATTCAAACATGAATCAAGCATATACCTAATACCAGCTTGCAATGTATGGTACTGATAACTCTCGCTGTACATCCCATCTAATATTGTTGCTCTTCTTCAGTAAAATGTTGCACTTGAGGTGACTCTACACCTGAATGAATTCATATCTTTAAGGCTTTAATGAGCAAAGCATCTTACGCACCTTCATATTAATATTTTTCGTCAAGCGAAAGTTGCAGATCAGCCTCAATTTCCATTTTCGATTCGAGTTGGTAAGTTCTGGGAGACGCATCACCTACCACTGACACTTCTCGCATTGGCGCCTGATCTCAAGCTCTTAATAAAAATTTAAAGCAAGCAAGGAACGCTTTTGTTTTCTGAAGCCTCTCTGGAATAAAGCAAGAGTAGCTTTATTGTCCTTGTACTTTGGCATAAATTGGGATGTTTTGCGAGGATGAGCTGGCAATAGAATCACTTTCTGGCGAACTTACTGCAACCCTACCACTTCAAACCGCAATATAGAGTAAAGCAAAACATAGCACATCCAAGGAGATTTAGCCATATAATTCACATTAAGTCAGGATTGATGCAAAATGGAAAAAGCAGATCAAAGTTTAAGTTCATAAGCAACTTTTTTTTCGGCTAGGAATAATTGGATAGCAGAAATTACGAGTGTTTGAGTTCTGCAATAAGATTAAATTGCTAATTTGCATCAGAGACATATTCGCATGGTAGAATCTGGGCACCGTCACCCTACTTCGGTTAGATTGAATGCAAAAATCTGCAATTATCATTCAGTATAACCAGCATTAAGAGGTAACGACAACCGCTTGGATGTGATGTGTAGCTTGCACGCATGCGCTAGCAACGTCTTCTAGGAAATACGAGCAAATATGATGGTTACCTAGCAATTAGGGTAGGCAGTCATGCAGGTAATTCGGCTTGTACTTGCGCATTCCCGGTTTAAGCAACCATGGTACAGACAAAGTCAACTGGTTTACCCGGTAAACTTGGCTGGCTCTTTGCAGCCGACGCTCCTGCACCCTTAGGGTAAATACCTTCTCCTGTTTTCTGTTTTGCACCAATTTATCAGTGATTACTATAGTAACAACTTGCCACCAATGCGCCCCTACATACAGTCATGATGCTTGCTTGACAAAGCATTGTACGACTGAAGACGCACGTGCATTGCGGATATTCGCATGCGTCAGGTGATGGAACAATGCCATCCTCCTTGTCAGCTCCATTGGCCATGTAATTCGTTGCTCCCTGTCATATCGGTTGCATGTGTTGAATAACTCACACATGCTTGAATAGCGGCCATACAGCAGCACTGCCAATAGCTGACAGGATGAAGAGGACACTATCTGAGTCAGCAGCATAGTTGTGTTTTACGCCTGATTAACATCAATGAGCCAGCCGATTGGATCCACAATTCTTGAGGTGAGTTTAGTTTACAGGTTGAATTTTGTAAACTCGCCAGCTTTGATTACAAACAGAGTGGGGCTGTGTACCATAAACGGCTTCGAAAGCCTCTCCAATGGTACCGATTTTTGAGCCGCACAACTTGAAGAGAACATTGCTAAGACTGCCGTCAGCGATTATACTGGCTAAACAATTTTACGCAGGTAGGAAAGTTTGGAGGAGGAGACAGTAAGGAAGAGAAAGAAAAGGATATTTTTAATAAGGATGAGATGGAAAAGGAGGAAAAAGGGAATGTTAGAGGCGATAATTTGCCATCTGTGCTGATTGATACCTGCGTCACTTGTTAATTTGCCTCGTTTTGAAATCTAGAGGCACATCTCACCCATCAAGTGCTCTTCAAATTGTCACTCAATTATTCCGTACCTCGCCTTTACCACTGCACTTGTGTTAGTCACTATAATAATAGGTATGGTAAGTATATTGCTAAAGCTTCCTTTCTTTGCCTTCTAATTACTTGCGGTAGCCTAAATTGCTGTTACCACTGCAAATCATATAGATCATGTTGTTGGCGTAGTACTGCTGACTTTGCTTACCTTTACAACAGAATGTATTTTGGTAATGCTGCTACTATCACTGCGGCTACCACCATTGTGCAGGTTGAAGGAAAAGCTAAAAATGTGACGTGGACTGAGAGGCAAAGTCAACGCTTACTACGACTCTTTTCCACCAGTTGCGCCAATCATTAGTAATGGAACAGACCTGTCACTTACCTCACCGCAGTGTCATCACCGCATTACGCTCTCGTGGGTGTAAAACGCGAGGTTCTGGATTGACTCACACACTACCCATGCTCATCTATCTGTCTATTTATCCACCTACATACGTCTGATGGGAATGAGTACAGGGGCCGTTTATAAAAATAAGATAGCCAAATAAGAGCACCTAAGTTGCCACGTGCATACCTGACACCAGACAAGTACCGTTAAGGTGTGTCAAAATGATAGCTTCTTCAGCGATGACTTGAGAAGTTGAGTATGTTAAAACAAGTGGAATCTATGGTTCGCAAGTGCAACCACAAGGGCAATGAAAAGTTCTGGGTGGAATCGCAGAGCTATTGCGAATGTAATCACGCTGGGGCTGTCGTCGTGAATAAAGGGTGAGAAAGAGACGCATTCATTAAGGGCTTGATGAAGAAGCAGTGGGACATTAAGGAAGCTAGAGTGGGGAGAGTAAATTTTATTAGTAGTAGACATTCAGCTCTTAAGGGCCTCTGTGAATCGCGTCGCTGTCAGAGGCATGAGTGAGCCGGTGCATCTCTTTGTAACACCGTCACTCTCGGTTACACCTGCTGTAAGAAATCAATTAGAAACGGCTTTTACTATATCTGCGTTTATCAAACCTTATATTTCGAAATGATTAAATCCAAAAAAATGATGCAATAAGACGTTAAAATATGTAAGCAAGCCAGAAACCTAAATATCAATGCTCACAGCCTCATTACAGTTGTTAAATAAACCCCTTTACGGCAGCAGCTGTAAATTATTTTCAAAGAAAAATTTCTTTCATTAGTTTACTCCACTGAGGACCATTAGTAAGCTGATCCACAATTACATTTAAAAATAGTGCTCTTGAAGCGAACGCCATGCTTCCCAATCTAAGTGCTTAATATCACGACAGAAGTGGGCTGAACATTCCTCTCTATGTTACTCGATGAAACCGACATGGATGTGTCACCTCTAAGTATTTGCTGATGGTTTGTGTTAAAATTGATGTTGCCGGGACTGCTTTTGTTGTTGCTTTTGCTAAAAAATGGTCGCTGTTCAGTGCAGTGGAAAATTCCGCCCGATCTGATTTAAGTTTAGTGAGTAAACTAGAAGCACACTGTTAAACAGGCATGTTCATATCTGCAGCCAGATGGCAGTTAAAAATTCTTTAAATTTTTGCAATTTTGTTGCTTTGGCTGTTGAGGCATATAATGTTTGAAATTCTGCAGTCGATAGCAGGATCTACCTGTCATTGACTAATCAACGCATCGCTGTATTCAGCACATGTCAAATAAGCATTCAGCAGGGCAATATTTGAGCCACAAAAAACCTCAGTATTTGTTTTATAATAAAATAATGAGAGGAATGCGATATATTTCGGCTACAGCAATATGCAGTAGCCATTTGTAACACTCCAGTGAAGAGCACACAAATGGATCATACTTTGCGCATGGAAATTTCCAACATACTGCGCTAATGTGGCGTGATATTTTGCATAAGGTAGTAACTAACCTCACTCAATGAAACCTCCCATCATCTTCTTAAAATAAGCATTAAATAATTTCAAAGTGTGAATTATAATACTTTCTACACCTTGCAGAAAGGCATCGCTCCCACTAAAATAACACATTAAATAATGGTTGCTATTATGTATTGCAAAGCCCCACGTAAATATGATGGGCAATGGCCGTCATTAAGCCAATATACACAGCAAACTGCATTACCGGATTGTGCAACCCTCCAAGATTGACATCGCTTGGAATGACAGAATGGATTCTGCATGAATGGGTAGATAAGGATCACAATTATAAAGGGAGAGTGGTAAATACATGTGGTTGGGAGGAGGAGTAGAACGAAGAACAGGCTATTAAAGAGGTACTAAGGGGCGGTCAAAACAGAGGCTTCGGGAACACAAGAACTCGTTGGCATCTTGCTTCGATAAACGCACGGTTCCATCGTTTAGTTTGTGCATAAAACCACACAGTCTACAGTCCAATCTCCTTGGGTCCTATGATACAAAATTTAGAAAACTTTTTTGAGAAATTTGTCTGCCCGTTCTTACTCATCCATTCATTCAGTGGTTACCAACTCATCTACTCAGGCATTCATCCAATTGCCTAATTTCTCGTTTCGTCAGCAACTTTGAGAAGCGATCTTGAACATTTACTGTACAACTTTTTCATTTATATGCACCGTGCATGTAGATGATGCATCAATTGGCGACCTATGTGTTACTCATCGACGCATATGTATGAACTGCTTGAAGCTGGACACCAGGTAGCAGTGTCAGTGCAACAATGCCTTGTTTAGGTAGTGAAGACTACTGAAATTGAGGTCTAGCTAAGAAAACACGAATCACGTTTCTATACTTATGCACATTCACCGATTACTTATTTTTGATGAAATGGTCAATGCGACCATTTTCTAGGATAGCAACCAACTAGCGATAGGCGAACCATAAGGGCGTCCTCTACATAACCAACAAATATATTCAAAGTTCGCAACCAGATCCCTCTATGCCAATGATCTATTTCACCATATGCCTGCATAATTAGTAAAAAGTCGGAAGAACTAGTACCAACTAGAAATTGCACTTCCGATTAGTTTATGATGCATACGGGGAATTTATCGTAGGCCTGATAAGCGCAGGCATGCACGACAAATCTAGGCAGCTACTACATACGCCGCGCTGGTGTAAGTGTTGTCTCATGATTTTAACAGCATAGTGTGGCTTGCATCTACAGCCATGCATGCGTGCAACACTTGCTGAAAGTAAGCATTCATGGTTCCCATTTGTAGACATACTTGACCTGTTACATAGAACTATGTTTGCCAAACATTGCATTCCTTACTAAACAAACTGTTTACTATTTTCCATATGAAGGATGGCTGCACTCACGCGCACACCTTGTGCTAAGTCTTGATTAGGGCAATGTTGAGAAACTCACGCAAATTTTTCCATGCTCCTTCCAGGCAAAGTAGGCTGCGTAGGCAGTGTGGTTTTTGTCCAGATAGAGTAAGTAGTCGGTCAATTCACGAATCGACTTGAAGTCGTCCACATTGATATATGAGTGTGGAGGCAGTGTACTTTTATAATCCTCCTTGAAGGCGCCCAACACAATGGGGATCATGTCGTGCCTGCACGCAAAACAAGTGATGAATGACTCACTAAAACGTGGACGGACGAATCCACTAACACGATGTTTGAACAGGATTTAAGCAAAAATACAAGAAGAACCTCATCTTGGCATTTCGCAAAAGTGGCTCTAAAGACATCAGATATTTAATGTTGTTAATGAAAACAAGCTACGGTTTGTGTGTGAACTGTCAAAATTTAGCGAACATAGTAGGATTTAGGGTAGATACGTGAATAGACACAAATAAAATACGGCAAGGCAAGCACACACTTGCTTTAAATCGCATTGATGTCTTGTATTATGGATTGTGCGAAAGGCTGATATACCAGGTGTCATCCATGACGGAGTGCAATCAGCAAGCCAGATACATGCCTCACCATCGTGCACCATGTTTTGCTCTCACCCCTTTTGGCACAAGCATCTGCTGTTTGTCGTAGCAAAATGAGACCAGTCTTTTTTTAACTTCAAATAAAGGCTTTGTGTATCTGTGGTTCATCAACCCTCTTACAGCATTGCATGTCGTGCTGCCGACATCACATTCATGTAATGATGGTGCCTGAATATCCACCTTTCAATTATCAGGGACTAGCTAGCAACTGCCCTCATTGAGTTGCTCTCTTTCGAATAGCTCGTCATTGAGGCAGCTACACGCAACCAACTTTGCTATTTGCTCCCCAAATTTGGGCTGGTAAGGTGGCCGCTTTGGGGTGGGGTTTAGACTGCAGTTAGGCGAATTAAATAGGAAATGATACGCACTGGAAAGCATTAGTATAGACCTTTTCCGTTATGTAATTCCGACAATTGGAATTCTCGAAAGAGAGGTAGAATTTGTAGTTAAGCGATAGGAAATGGAAAGGATCGATATTGCTGGGAAATTGCTTTCCACTTCGTCCGTATACATCCACCTGCAAAAGTGAGCATAAAGTGATTTGATAACCCGGCACAACTACAAACAAAGAAAAATAGTTATCGCAGATGTTAAAGTGAGGAAAATGACAGCTCATGAGTGCCATTAAAGGACACAGATTCGGAGTGAAGTGCCTTTGCGACAGTCAGGATTAGAAGCAACACGCAGTTTTATCACATGAGTACCTATTATAGAGTGATACGGATATTATCTTGCGATAATTTCACAGCTAGATTATAAATTTGGAGAACAGGTATAACATACTAAAACAAATATTTAGCCGAACATCCGAAAGCTTTTATTTGTCGGTGTCAAAAGATGCACCATTGAAAACGGAATCTGTCCTCCTAAAGAGCTATTTACTTGGTGCCTGGATCTGTCGCCTGATGATGCCATTTGGTTTGAGGACATTAGTGGTTGACTAAGCCTTATATTCCAGTTTGTATGAAGTCACGTTGTTTTATTTTGTGTTATCGTCCGTTCGTTTCTTAACAATAAATACATGATAATATACAGGCTGAATTAAAGTTGACTTCTGAGCTTCCTTTAACGGTCATTTATAAGTAAGACGACCTTAGTGTGAATCACGTGAAACAACGCTTTGCGTTCAATAGCACTGATAAGCAAGAAACTGACAAACACGCAGCAGCCTTACGGGAACTAATTTGGCGATCGCATTTGCAAACTCAACTCGATTATTTGAGGCGTGGCGATTGGACACTGCCCAGGCGATCAATTTTCTTCTTCCCCAATGGTGAGGAGGCAGTAGATGCACGTAGTTCTTGGAAAGCATCCGTGCAGTCTCTTCCGCGGTGAATATGTGCTTCGGATCCTCATTCCGAATGAATACAGCGTATACAGCGGGTACTGGGGAATTCGCCATGTACGTGATGAAGAGGTCAATCTTAGTAAGAAAACCAAATTAGGCTCTACTTTCACCTCGATGCATTTGTCAGACCCAAATAAATTAATAAGTCAGAAAGCAAAAGCGAGGGTGGTTATGGGAAATGGGATTTTCCATTTAACCGGCACGCGAAATAAGTTCGCTTAATCACAATCTTACATCATTGAGATTTTGCACTTACTTTCTCTTCATTATATCTATTTTTTTGTCTTTTTTCAAATGTTCAAAATTTTCATTCTGATTTATCATAAAAGTAATGATTTAACTCATCCTGCATTTCTTACTTTCTCCTCACATTCCTCTCCGAATACTTCCTGTTTCTCGCAACAGATAAGAGCACACGTGTTATGCGTCCTTCAATGTCTCGTGTAAATTCGGCAAATTGAATGTGGTGGAATGTCGTAAGCAAATTATGGATAATGATCGACATACTGCTTGAAAATATGTTTATGACGCCAATTAACTTAGGTGTAAGCAATGCGTTGTGCAATACTTACTGGGTTGAGGTGTGAAAGGAGGAGAAAGAGTACAAAGTGAGGACTTTCTCTCGTTTCGAAGGCTACAAGAACTCAGTGGGCATAGGGGAATAAACTGGGAGGTTTTGAAAGGACATCAATTTGTATAACCTTAGGCGCACACTGACCACTCCAAAATGCACAGTTTATGGGGATCTCAATCTCATGCCGATTTTATTTCTTGGATGACTGTCATTTGGTTATTTTATGCAAACAAGTCGCACAATCAATTTTTAAGGTGGAAGGAATTTTAGACATTTGTCTGCTGTACCTGAGTACATATATGGGGCTATTAAATATCAGGCTATCCTGAATTCATAAATCTGAAACTTATTGTAAATTCGAAGTGCACATGTATTTGTATTTCTCAGTGTGAATTTGGAAATGACTACAAATTATGCACATTGATGTGGTAAATTATTAGCTCAGCAAGAAAGCATGTTAACTTTGGACTGATGGCTTGTTAACATGTTCACAAATGATCTACTACGAAATCAGACGACTATTTTCTCCTAATGCTTCCGTTATTTTATTCCATGCAGTCACTTCTAGAACAGTCAGCCCGTCAGTAAACTCCCAATGCAGTGGTGTAAGCACTTGTTCAGTCAGATGTTTGTTATTAGTGAAAGCGGGTAACAATGCAAGCCGCTTCTTATGACTGAAAGGCGTTTACATTGCCAAAATGTCAGAGGTTCTGTCGACGTTGCAAAGAAAACACGGCATCGACTACCAAATGGTAAGAATGGGAAGAATGCGACGTACCCTGGTTACTTTACTAGAGGATAGACAGTTGTAACACTCGAGTGAAGAGCATACGAATGGATGAAATTTCACCCATGGAAAATTTCGACACACTGCACTACTGTAGTGTAACATTGTGGAAAAGGCACTAAATAACCAAGCATCAGTTAATTAAGTTTGCAACTGAGATAAAAGGCAAAAAGTGGATTCTTGCTATGAAACTGCGTTTGTTTGATTAATCCAGATGCGCATTTTCGGAAATGTTGTGTTTAAGATAAGCATATCGAAATAGTAAGTTAATACTTTCCTTTGCATAGCCATCTATACTGTGCGCACTTTCATTTAGTCGAGGCGCTCATCACTGCAAGTAGTATTTGAGCCTTTACCTTACATAAGATCTTTCCCTAAGGAAACCTAGTCAACACAAAATATCCAGACATACCAAACCGATTTGTCCACAAATTAGGCAAACATACCACTTATTTTACTAATTATTTTGCACACAGGTAACGTCACACAAACATTTTTCTAGACTTCAACATTTGACTTTATGCCCCTTGCTTTGCCTGCTCAGCATTTGATTTGAAATAAAAAGTGGATACTACATGCGCTCCTTATTCTACTGATACTTACATACATATTATACAATCCTTGCTGTCTGCGCATTATAAAAGCATGCACTGAGAATTTGAGCTGAGGAATTTCTTCAAATTTTCTAAGTGACCGCCAAACCCTTAGTCAAAAAGGCATTTGATCTGTGTAGTGCTACTAATTGGTCGTAAGCAGCACTTGAAATATTTGGCTTTTGCCAATTCTAGGCAATTCATGGACTTACTTTCATGTTGGCTGTGAAAGTCGATGATTTGATATGCAAGCTCACTTTCATTTCAAACATTAGATTAATTAATTTTGTTAAATCAGCAACAAAATTCTTAAAGGTGATGAAGTCATTTTTTTTTGCTCACACAGCCCTTTTGAAGAGTTGATGGGACGTCAAGCCACACTGATGGGAACAGTTGCATCACATCAACAATACCAGCGCTCCAAGTTATCCCGATGTCCTCTTTTGCCACAAATCGAAAGTTAGTAAACCAAACGTTAAGAATTTTTCTTTGTGCATAAAAAGTTGCTTCAATTAAACGTTGACTGCTTAACATAACACCTTAACAACGGTAATTTAGTAGTGGTACCTGTAACATGGACACCGGCAGCGAATTTTCAGCGCCACATTGAGTTTTATCTTTAAAATTAGCTTGTCAATGGTGAATAGCTTGATATGATTTGATTTTAAGGCTGACTTCTGCCCCGTTATGCTGTAGTTAAAAGATTGCATTTATGATACGATGGTAAGAAATCATGGGACATTGGTAAAAGTATGCCTTGAGAAGGTGAATCTTTCCTTCTACCTGTCATTCTCTGCAATTCTAAAGAGCATAAGGAGTTAGTTTACAGGGTCAGCATAATAGTTGATCATTCATAAATTGCATGGATATTTTGTGTAAAACGCCTACTCACCACAAAGTTAACGACTGTGCGTGGGCGTGTTTAAGCTACGCACGTTGAAACCTACGCAGAGATTCGCAAAATACCTAAAATGAAGCAGATGTGTGTGCTGTAGCAGCAAATGCATATAGGCGCCCGTTCACTTCATTTCACCGCCCAAATGCTCTTGATTTTCCAAGTCTTTAATACATTTGATAGTTAGGACTAAAAGACAATGCTGACTTAGCGATTGGAGGCGCGCCTACCCTTCAATGCAGTGGTGTGAGTAAAGTGTGCTTTAAGCTTTCACTTGCTACATAACTTACTGAATAAATAATGTTTAAAAATCATCATCGAAGAGATCATTTATTCACTGAGGTCACTTCACAAATAAATGAGTTTATCAGCATTGGAAGGGAAATTGGTGGAGATGAAAATCATGCCATTAGATATGACCGCGATTGTTCGCATACGTTGATAGTCTACTATACATGCTTGACCAATGTCTTTGTGATTAAATGAACTAATTACTTAACTTTAAAATAAAAGACATTACATTGAGACAATAGCAAGTAGACTTCCTCAATATATTTCTGGCGTCACTGGACTACTTATAATCACACAAGCAGACATCATTTGTCACATTAAAAAATTCACTTTAAAACTGTGATGCTTTGCTTGATGTGACCCATGCTCTGCCACTTTATAAACGCAAATAAAAGTACCAGCGCCTTTGATATGTTGGCCACTAATGCACATTAGTCATTTATTTAGCTATCCGAATTTTGCGCTAGTACATGTACAAGGAAGGACACCACAATCGTAATCGGCTGTCACTGATTTGTTGTTTTGACCCAAATGATAGTACTTATAGCGCTACCCTTTGGTCACTTGACAGCTCTACGATACACTCGCCTTCTCACTTACTTCCTAGACATGCTTTGACCTCAGCACAAGTCTCGTCAACTTTAAACCAGTAAACAATATCAAAGTTATTTGTAGGAATAGAAGTCAAAATTTTCGTGGACATACATTGTGGAGGAAAAGCATTGCACTTGTGGTAAGCAAACCCTCAAAGCTTGAAAACTCAGTTTGAAGCATCATCATCTTTGAATATACAAATAGGACAAGAACTGCACCAATGCAGTTTGAGCCCACTAAGCCAAGTAGAAGTGGATTCAACTCTAATAATCTAACACGCGGCCTAATGTTACATATTCACCACCACATGAACAATTGGATAATTTAGCTGGGAAAAGTTAGAGCAGCAGGGCACAGCAAATATTTTCTCTTACCCCACCGCTCTTGTTTCCCCACAGCTGACTTGGATTGTGCGTCTAGCATACCACCTCACATAAATTTGGTTCAGTGCTTCTTAAGTAAGGATTCCATTTAAGTGAAGCGCATTGTGATGGACTAGTCATTATAAATATGGAGACAGATGAAGTGGGACTTTTTTAAATTCATGGAGTTTAAACACAAATTATGCTTGACGTTGGGTATCAGTATGCCAAGACTCCCGGTAACACAAAAACATACAATGGCCAAGATGGGATGACAGTTGGTGAAATGCAAACAGACCTCTAATTCCCATGAGCACTCTTGACCTGAATCCCTCCAGATGCCATCTCTACAGCTTGAAATTTCACTGTGCCATAAAGAAACGTGTGTAGAAGTTTTGCAAGAGAAAATGAAAAAGAGAGATGATTTTAGCATGAGGTCTGATTCCCACATGGTGTTGTTTAAACACCATCACCGTGTTTTGCTGCTGAACTCTCAACGCCACAGCGCATGCCACTAAACATTGGGATAGTTAAACAAATTTGCAGAAGGCATTTATCTACATATTGCTAATCGCAGGAAATATGGGGGTACAGGAGTAGTTGTTCTGTAAAGTGTTTTTCCAATGGCATGAAAATATGTTATTATCTGGGTCTGAATTAGCATTTCCTTCCACCTAAAGCTACACTGAAAACGTGGTAAATAGCACACAAAACTTTAAGAGACTTCTTGAAGCGAGATTGGAGTGAATGTTAAAAGTCCTATAAATGCTGTCTGAGTTCAAATGTGGGTAGGACGAAAAAGGGTAGCAGAATCTAAAGGAGTGATGCATACTTCAGCGAAGTTGAAGATGACCAGATCGATTGGTAACCCCCTTACGTCAATCATACGTATGTGTAAGTACCGAAAATGCAGTATTGAAGCTTTACGGAGAAGGGTTACCAATGCAAGGAGACAGTTGTCAACAAGGCATTATTACACCTCCAATTTTCCTCCATATGCTTATTGGTGTTTCGAAAAACACCTCCATGCAGCAGAGATCAACAAGCAGGATTATAAAATTTTTCATATTAATTGGAAAGACTTGTAATTGTTTCCGCGGGAAGAATACACCATTTACCTTACCAATGTACGAATCTTCTCGAAACATGAACAAAGCCACTTCTCCGATTGTGACCACTCCTACGCGGCTGCAGTAAAATAAAAGCCGTCACTATGGTCAACCAAGGTGTGCTGTGGTCTCAGTCACTTCTTATGGCATGATCTGAAGTTCTGCACACAATGAAGGATGGTTTATTTACATGTATGGATGCAAACATGACAGCACTTCATATGCCTCCCTGAGTGCATTAAGTTAAACTTGGATCGCTTTTAGTCCGTAATCATTCCAAATTGACAAGATGGTTGCAAACACGTAAGACGATGCTAACTTAGCATGACTGCACGCATCACTCACCTTGTTTAGTTGTGCAGGGGAGAGGCTGGGCGCATGGACAGGACTCTCCATTGTCTCGAAGGCGACGAGAACACCACGTTGCCTAAGGGTGATGCTTGCTTCTTCCGAAAACTGGGAGGAAAATACGGCCACATCACCTCGACCGAGATGTTGGGTGGTGTTCGTGAAGTTGCACTTGTAACGACAACCATCGGCGGTGGTAGAATGGTAGAGAAACTGTCGATCGTAGTAGATCATTGGTAAGTTTGTGGATGGGAGATCGGTCTAAAGTTGTACATTTTATATTTACTCGAAAGCAAACTTTGAATCTTCCAAAGCAATTGCAAAATGCATTGATTTAAATACGCTAGAATGTTAGTCAAAATGTTTAAGAATTCAAAATTCGTGATAATTTTGTAGTTTTCATTCTTGAGTGAGTGTGTAGGAAGAACAGACATGTGGTTTAGATCAGAATGATTTTCCTCTACTCAGACAGTTGTTTCTCCAATGTTGAAGCATGTAAAAGTGGAAGACATTCATGCTAGATTCTGAAAGAGCATAAATATGTCCTCTTCAGATTTACGGTGGATTGATAATTTTGTTTAAAGTTGTAACATTATATATTTTGGGAAAATGAGTTACTATTGAAACCGAATGAAGCTCTTGTGTATCACCTCAATTAGTCAATAGAGAATTTGAATTGTATCTTGCAAAAATTTAATGAAATATAGGTGAAAATTGTCGAAGCAATGCCACTCATATTCACTGTTAAAATGTTATCATGTATGATTATCTTAGTAGGTAGAATAACTGAGTGAATGAACACGCTTATTTCGTTGTCCGATTTAAGGCACTTAAAATGTAGCTCATAGTGTAATACGAGTAATAGAATGCCATTCATGTCTTTGTTTCGAATGGGGCACATTGAAGAAAAGAAAACGGTAGGTACAATTGAACATACTTTGTTAGCGGCATATTCAGTTATCCACTCCATTTGGTCGATTATATGATAATAGGGGAACAAGCCTGTGGATTTGGATGGAGAGCTAATAAAGGGAAGCTCACGTAACATCCGCAATTTTTCATCCACTTCAATGTTGTAAAGGAGTGTTGTCAATATCAGAATAGCAGCAACTAAGGCGAGTAACATTAATGAAGGCCTAGGTTTAATCATTCTTGAAATCCTCTTAATGTGGTGAACCAAAAGCGCTTGTGCGCCTTCTTATCAGAGTGTAAGCACACGGAAAAAAATACCTGATTGGTTTTACTCATGGTGAACGCTTTACGATATGCAAATGTAGATCCACATAGTCAAAGCCACACTGAACCTTTGCACACTGGCTTTAATTTTCCGTTCCATTTGGTGTCAGGGTGATTCCACGCAACCATTAACAGGAATTCGATGGTGGTAGCATGATACGTAAGGTAGGCAAAGCGATTACGCAACTCGTCAAACCTCAGCTGCCCCACTTGAAATGACTGACAACCAGCTTTTTCTTGCCATACCATACTATGACTGTACATGCGTGGAGGTATGATCGATGTGGCTTGGGTTTAATGCGGGGATGCCACCAAGAATACTCACATGTCATTTCGACAGTTCACATGTAATTCACTGCAAAAAATTGTGTATTCAGCATGTTGCAGTTTTGTTATTCAAAGAAAACGGGGTAGGAGATTGTTCAGTCATTGGTTCATACGTTCAGATACGACAAGATTCTCACTGTACTGGGAGCCTTCAAGAATGACTGTGCAAGTACATTGCCCCCACAACCGTACACAAATGTGGAAGACCACAAGCCGATCCGTAAATAGACCAAGTACTAGCTCTATTTAAACAAGAACAACACTCCCTATGCAGCCTACTTCACCTGAAAGGACAACGAAATATTTTGCGGTGAGTCTTCTATTATTGGCTGCATCAAAATTGCAAATATGAAAACTAGTAAACAAATCCATTCATGGATGGATAAATACGATTTTGACAAAGGTTGCCAAGTCTATCTACGCAGTGGAATTCTGGGGTCTTAATGCTGCCATTGAACTAATGATGCGCTCTGCGAATCCTGCATTTGCAATCCTACCTACCAGTCATTATTTATGTATCATTAAGTGCATGTGGATAAACGTGGGGATCCACAGAGTTTGAAGTCCATTGCGAACTCCTAGTAAAGGCCAGTTATGGGAGAACAAATAACTAAAGTAGAAGAGCTTAGCAAGGATCATTTTTAAACTGTTGTTAGTGATCGCGCACATTCCCGTCAATAGGCTCCGATTGACAGCATTGACAAGGTCTTCAGCATCAATAAATAAGGGGCTATATTCCAAAAGGCAATGAGGAATGCCTGCTGGGTGACATTATTCAACTCATGCACCAAATGGCTGCTCCGAACGTTCCAATGCAACAAATGGCACGTGTATGCACCTACGTCTTTTAGCAAACTTGATAAGTAATTTCTCAATCAGTCACGTCCATATATTCAGTCGTCTGCAACTTTACTTAGTTTACAGCTATGCGTCGATGAGTGAAACAGGGACCGTAATCAGTCTACATGCACAAAGCTTTGGGATTAGAATTGTTGCACAGCAAACACAAATGATTTCTACTCAATGTCTGTTTGAGTGAGTCAGAATTGACCGAATGATTGGATTAAAGAATGGATTTCTCAGTGCAGTGTTCCAACCTCTGCACCATATAGAGACTGAACAGATCGGTCTGTCGTATTTGCGGTTTCATGCACATAATAAACACTGGAATCGTGAGTTTGTCGAAACACAGATCTATTCCATCTCTTAAATGACATCATCTGCAGTCACACTCCCTCCCACGCCCTCTTCACATACGACTCTCATTTACTAACTCTCCATTCACTCACCCCATGCGATGTTGATTTCAGTGGTTTAAGTGATTATTTCGTGAAGTTTTCTGTGCTACTTATTAAATAACTTCTCAACTCTCGTCAACTCAAAGCGGTACTTTGAAGTTGATGGTCACTAACACCAAATTTCATGCCTGTTTTGTGGGCAAATTGTTGTGCAATGAGTTGCAGAAAGTTGGCTCTCAGGACACATTTTCTGGCTGATACACCAATGGTATGTGCTATTGTCGGCGACGGCAACGGCATACATTTTGGAAATTTTAATCACGAAGAACTCCATTGATCAGCATGCTTGCGCAAGTAATTGGAGTCCATCACAAACCCACCTCCAGTTTTCTGCATATTTATGCTCCCTCACTCTCATTGCCACACAAAACTCTTCACTCTTCCCATTTCATCATCAAATAATTGTGTGATATATCCATTGTGCAGTTATAATTGTTCCATGCATATGCATGCAGTCAGTAGGAAGTGGTTTTCCATAAAAGAGCCACAGTCTTTACTTGATGTGCTGAAGTTCCAAGCGTTTGTACGATTATTTTTAGAAGTGACTAAATCCATGATGTTAACTGCAGTCAGGATAGCTTGCCGAATCGTATAAGTGCCTCAAAATTACTGGCTAAAAATTGTATTGTAACCGTCACCACAAAATGCAACCAAACACATTGTTGTCGTCAATTCTACTCATTGTTTTCGACACTATCCTCAATGGTTACCCATAACTTGGTGTCCAGGAGTACCCAACTAACATCTATTTTGGTGAGAACGTAAGAAACGCTGTAAACACTGGAAGTGGTTAAAAGTAAATTGCGGTTAGGGATCGCCGATGCATATAGGAGGCAATCTTATGAGAGACATTCGAAATTCGACTGGTTGTATGAATAATTTGGGGCTGAATCCGCCTTATTAGTTATGGTCATTGTGTCTCATATGTAATGAAGCTCACCATGTAAGAGAACTTGTTAAAAACAGGAAGAGAGACACCGATATCCATGTGTGTAGGGTAAAGAAATGTGCCAGGAATAGATTCGGTTTGACGATGTGCTTTGCGCTGTTAGCGGATGATGTATTACTTTGCCCAATGAAGTACATTTTTGCTCACCTTTGGCAGCAGTCCTGGAAAACTAGCAAAATGTCTCACAATATCCTTTGGGGACATCGTTCGGGAAGTTGTATCATTAATGGGAGCGTAGAGATTAAAGTTAGCAATGGTATTGGCAATGAGAAATACACGAAATGATTTTAGTTTTGGAATTAAGGCATAATAGTGCGACAAATCATATTTGCGATTGTCCTTGTCAGTTATTCTAACCGAACGTTGAGTTCCGGGTGGCTGGTAGTGCAATATACTGAGGCGCAAACAGCAAATCGCATATTGTTGAGAAGGAGTGATATTGGTCTGTAGATCCAGTAAGACATCTACTGCATATCGCAGTAGTTGAGGGTAACAGTAGCTAGGGTCATGTTCTGTCTCGAGTCTTTAGACCATTGTGCGACTTATCAGCTGACGTCGGAGCAATGACTTCACGGACAGCCAAGCAGACATGAAAGGGAGCATGATGATGTGCAAAACAACTATGCTTACAAGTTACTATCACCCTATTCGAATAAACTGACTGGATAAAAAGTGCTTTTTTGTGCCCTTATCAACCATGTTGAGATCATTAGTTCATTGTGGTTCACATTGCCTTCTTAAGTCAACACTTTGCCCTTGGAAGTTTATAATCAGGCAAAGTTGGTGAACATCGCCATTATTACGAAGGTGGATAAAAAGTGAGAGCCTTATATCGAGTAGAAGCAGAAGGCAACTCCAATCACTAAGGGCCTTGAGACTTCAAGATGAAACATTAAACACCATCACAAACTGCAGTAGTGTACCAAGATGTTCCGTTATGACCATCATCCCACATAAGCACTAACTAACTTCAAGTGTTGGGTTGGCGGGGCTGTGACATTAAACATTTGAACACTTGAAATTAAGCAGCCAATACGCACACCCCACGTAAGTTAGGAATCGTCAAGTCGTCGACTCTTGCCTCAAACGGTAAGGCAAGTCCTTAAGTTGTTCCTGTTTTACAGAAACCCATGTTTTAAAGACAATTCCTTCTTGGCAAAAAAATTTGCTAATTGAGATGACTCAATGGCAATAGACGCGACCCCTTATCGTTCCCACTCTAACTGGTAGCAGCGAAATCAAGCCTTTGCAACTGGGTAGAAGTGTGCCCATTGTGTGAAGCCACTCAATGTTGCGTGGCTTCCAAATTCCTTCATTTTCTTCTTTCTTCAGTCAACTTCTTTGATTCACATTCGATTCATTTGTGGAAGCATCATTAAGTAGAAACTCCCATAGTGCTTTCAGGCGTTTGCAGATCCACCCACTTGAGAATAATGGCCTAATCGTACCGAATGATGTATTATAAATCCAATGCGACTGCCCACCAAGCAATGCTGACGATATTTACCCAACTATTTGAAATTGCCTCATCACTTACCTCTAAATGAAATACATTTCAAACACAAACTCATAACAGTCCAACATCTCTGGATTATAAATGACGCACCCAACCATCTTTTGAGTGATTCGAGTGCCAGATTTTGTCCTCGAGTCTAATTTGCCTATGGTCTCACTCTGTGTAAAAGGAACGAGATTGGACCACGATGCTTCTAACCTTCGACGATTCGACTGTCACGGCGATATCATTGCGCCCTTCTCACGTCGCCTACACGAGAAGATGGTTCACCAGACTTTCAGTGTTTTGGTAGACCAATTGGCCACACTACCACATGCCTCAATGTGTATTTGGAGACGACTCAAAAAATACTCTATGCCTATGTAGAATCTCTGTACAAACATTGCAGCTATTTTGATTACATACATTCTTACAAAAATCAGTTTGGCATAATCAACATGAAAGAATAGGCATGTTGAAGAGCATCAGGAATGCTTCTCCTCATTTGTCCGTCCCGGTCGCCAAATGCCCAAATGTGTTATACAAGCCAACGCAGCTGCCTGTTCGGCGAATCGTTTTGTAGTGGAACTGCAAAGTGAAATGGCGCTTGGAACATGGCAACAACAAATGCAATAACTTGTCTTCTCAAGGCTAATGCAACATTGAGGCCTCTATAAACCTAGAAGACGTGCTGCAGAGGGGTCATTCCAACGCTGAGGCACTTACGCGATTTTATGTGCATAACTTGCTCCATTCACTGTGACGATGCTTGAGAAGGTTCTCGACGCCTTATTCTCAACCTGGGAATAAATAATGGGATATACAGCCCCTTGTTCTGACGTGTAATTGAAGACACAACCACATTTAAAATTATCTTGAAAAAGAATACCAACAACAAAAATGAACCGCAAGGATGGTTGGATGAGCAGGAACGACTAACCACGGCCAATAAGAGTGGGAATTTTCTAAATATTATGCAAACCAATGAAACCAAACCACTTCTCAACCAATGACACATCCAACCTTAGAACGATCTCTGCCGTTTCGCGCTAGGATTATGTACGATTATTGAATGCAAATACTTGAGAAAACATGCTGAGATACTGTTGTCAGGTTGCTAGGTTACTCTACTGCCAAAATGTCAGTAGATACATCAACTTACCGTAGAATATGTGGGAAAAGCGATTCGCCTGCGTTTGCAATGCCGCATAAGGATTTGCTTGGGCAAGTCACCTACTTCTGGCCACTCATGTCTGACGAAACCGAGGGGCAGAGTGATCACATCGTTCCCCTCCTTCTCCCCCTCCTCTTCCAAACGCGGTTTCTTCTCCAGCGAGGAGATCCCATTCGTTGAAATCTCGTCCAGAACACGGACACGGTCATCTGAACAGAGTTGGGCACTTTCGATAACCTCTTGTGGTAGGCCCCAGATCTCGCTAAATGTGAATGAAAAAGGTCAGCATCAGAATTACTCTAGCCCACCGGCGAAGTAAGCAAGAAATGTAGTAGTTGCGTGAATATTCTCAACACTACTCGATAAGTAGTCCCTTTGGCTTTATCAAATGTAACGGAGTACAACTACGTCAAAAAACTTTGTAGTTAGATTTGCAAACAACTTCTACTCTAGCATCCACGAATGAATTGTATGTGGATCAAACAATTCAAATGGTTATCGAAAAATTGAAAAAAACTTGGAGACAGCGGGAGTCGACACTTCCCACACCCAAATGATTAGTACTTCCAGGTGTTGGGAGGCGTTGGCAACACTGAGTGACTTCATACAATGGACACACTTCTACCCAGTTGCAAAGGACTGGTTTTGCCGCTACCAATCACAGTGAGACCAAGCTAAGCCAAAGATCATTGAAACCGACCAATAACTTGTGACTACTTTCGACGAAAATACATGAACAAGATGTATTAACTGGGCCTCAAACGCTGCTACAGATAATTAAGGATCACTTCAATGAGTGTCTGCAAGTGCACAGATCGGCTATAATTAAGGCTAACGACAATAATAATAACATGCACGAAGTTCACTAGTATCTCAAGGCATTAATAAGAAATTCGCATCCTACTTTCAACCGAGAGTAGGTTAGCACATAATGCCTCCCTTTACTCATCTGACAAGGACTTATTTGTCGACCAGTATGTTGTTTTACGACATGACTCTTCAAAACCGCCTACTACTCTTGATTCAAATGCCACACGGCAGCATGGAGGTCCATTCGTGCCGCCCAAGCTACCAGTAGCCCAACCCTACTGTGCTTCTTTGAGAACGCTACCTATGGGCTCATACATTAACGTGCTGTCAGCGATAGCCTCATGGATACGATAGCAGAAACGTCAATCGTGAAGTTTCACAGACGGTGTCTGGAGTGAGGATTCTAGCGTTATGCTCGAGAGCTGTTTCTTACGTCACCATGTAGTAGTGCTCCTTTCCACCAGCACATACCACATCTCAGCCATTGTTTCAGCCGACCCTGTCTTCACGTACTCTGCCGAGCTAGTCTTCTCACTGAACATGCGTTGAATGCAGTGCTTTGTTCCGCTGATGTTATGGTCATATTTCACTGCCTGAGTAGTAAGGAAGAAAAGAATGGTTCAAAATGGCCGCAAAAGCACATGCATCAAGAGCAGATACTCGAAGGTGTAGCGATGAATATGTAACAAAAGGTGATGCAACAATCTCAAAAGGCATATGCTGTGAAAAAATGCCAACAAACGTTAGGCATAATGATGGCAGCGGTCAACACTTCGTATTGAGTAAGGACCGCATTGCGGAGCTGTTAGCACCCATGCAAAAATAGAATTGTTTCACTCTAGTTCATAGTCCCTTACTCCTCACAATGACATATTGCTGCTCTTTACTAGTTCACACACCTTGGCGATCAATGCCTACAAAAGACGTTTTGTTGGTTCTAGTGATTTAACACGCTTAACGATAAGAGGATGCATTAATTTTCATAGAAGCAAACTAGCATCATTGAAAAGTACGCACACATTGTGGTGCTGATGAGCACACTATAGAGGAAGTCTTTTGGAGTGTGAAACCAAAGGACTAGAGTAAAGGCAATGAGGGTAGCCAAAATTTCTAGCTAATTAGATGCTTATTCATAAAGACCAAAAACTGGTAGAGGCACTCACTAGCTCAAGATACTCACAAACGAGTTGCACATCAGAGGGCGGTAGAGCGTCGAGTGGTGGTGGTGCGAAAGTGGCCGGGTTCCACATGGCCGCACGGGCAATCATCACGCCCGCTGCACCTGTCGCTTGACGGAAGAATTCAATATCTTCGTACAGGCGGATTGTATCTTTGGAGCCGCCGCTGCGGAAGAGGTGGAGGAACGGTAGTATTTAACACGATAGTTCAACTTCCAGACAGACAAAGGCTGCTGGGTCTCAAACAAACCGAGTCAAGTGTACATACTACACCCATCACAACGCTTATGAACAGCATTGAGCATTTTCTCCCTGTACTGTGGTCTCTGTGGAGCTAATTTTAGTCAAAAAAGAACTTGAAACTTCACATCTCCATTATGCTAGAAACAATAGATACCCACATTACAGAGCCCAATAACAAAGGACTTACAATCGCAAAATCCTACATGAACTTTCTGGAAATTACTTCGTACTACTTTTCAGGGCACACGTGTCCCCCATTGTTTCAGAACATGAGAAAACATTGAGCGCTCGTAAAACAACTGACGTCCTACTCAACATCTAGTTTCGTACAATGAGGGATGCGTTAAACATGCATGATGTTCCGTTAAAATTAATCTATGCCCCACTTGCATCACAGCCACCTCATCCAGTAAAATCTCAATGAACCAGTCTAAACATATTGTGATTACACGAAATGATGGGGAAGACGCGCTATTCTCAAACGATACGAATGAGTTAGATCGCATAGCCCAGGGATCTCCTTGCAGGGCTGCAAACGTAAATGAGTCAATTGGTGTGCATAGGGATATTTCACAATGACGTCATAATCATGGAGTAATAAGTTTTTTTCTCCCAGCGAATCATTTCCACAAACTCTACGCTGCTTTGACAAGTCATGCATCCGTTTTCACGTGTAAACAAGAAAGTAATTCAGACTGCATGGCTAAAAGATGAGGAGTTCACAAAAACGTCAGTAGATTGGTTGATGTCACAAAAGAAGCCTCAGTGCTGGTATCACAGTGGCAAAGTGAGTGAAATACAATGCGCCCTGATTACTTCGAAAGGGGGAGGCAATTTGTTAATAATTAATTGAGCAGCATGTGGATTAAAGGATTTAAGCAGAGACACGAACGATTTCTTTTTGAAGGGGTCAGTAGAAAAATCGACCCTATCCACCAACATTTGGACTTCAATACCTTTT
This sequence comes from Taenia saginata, assembly GCA_001693075.2. Classification (NCBI taxonomy): domain Eukaryota; kingdom Metazoa; phylum Platyhelminthes; class Cestoda; order Cyclophyllidea; family Taeniidae; genus Taenia; species Taenia saginata. The sequence goes on from LWMK02000016.1 coordinate 1,286,151, forward strand.
TTGAACAAGAACTAATAAGATTACATTGCATGGAGAAACTGTGTAAATAACAGAGAGGGCGCTCACTTTGCGAGGATCGGGGTCTTTACAGCTTGGGCGATAGCGCGAATGACATCGTCGTGGTTTGCGTCGTGTGGACGCTCTTCGCGTGTCCGCCCATGAACTGCGATCGCAGCCACGCCTGTCGACTCAATCAGACGCACCAGTGACAGCGTCTCCTCTGTCTGCAACCGCGTGAAAATGAAGGAAGTCATGATTCGATGAATCCAAAGGAGAGAAACAGAGAGGAAAAAATACCACTCATAGCTTCTTTGGGGTTTGTTAAAGTGAGGCACAAATACACCTGCAACTGTAGATTCTGAAAACGATCTAAGTGACAAAAATGATGGCGGAGTTGCTTCAAAGATTTATTCCACATGTACTCAGAGCTTAAAAACAAAAAGCTCACACTTTCAGCTTAGAGCCAATTACGCACCGTTACGAAAACTCGAAAAGTAGGTAAGACTGCATTTTAAATAAGTTAGGATGTGTCAATGCATACATTCGACTTCCTTCAGTGATCAAAACTAAATTAATTGTGTGCCGCATAAAAAAAGAAGAAAAATCAGCTTGAATTCACAGAGGACTTATTCAAATGCACAAATGTACCCGAATAAGTCAGCAATCTTGACTATCGAAACAAAGCAACTGCGGACATAAGCAGCAAGGGGATTTCAAACACTCAGACCATCAATAGAAATAACCTATGAGCCGAAACATTTCAGTGGTTTGAAAACCAAGGATGGAGGTCCAAAAAAACATGAGGTCAAAGTTGCATGAACAGAAGTGTTGCTAACGTACCGTGTTAAGGATCCTTATCTTGCAAGTTACAGGAACATGAAGGGATTGAACGAGTTTGGTCAGAATCTAGGGGGAACAATATGCGTTCAAGCACTAAACAACAATTGTACCTCATTCAGTCAAGCACTAAGCCCAAATGACTGAGCATCTGTTGGATTCTAATTTGAGATATAAGCAGCAGCAAATTGGTGCTAACCAACCTCGTGGTTTAGCATCAGTTCTGTCCGACGAAGGGAAATCTACATCTACCACTGCGATTGTTCATGCAATCGTTACTACTACTATCTAAACATGTGAGGATATCAAAAGGGAAGGTGAATCAACTAACGGCTTTTATCTTCTCCGGAGTCCGCAAAAGAGCAGCACCCATACCACCCTGAAAGAAAAGGAAGCTCAGGTACTTTGGGGACAATGCGTCCAATCATGTGAAGTGGTGAAAAATACTGAACTGAAAAAATAGGTCCAATAATTACACAAATGCCTCACTGAAAGACCACATTTACCTTTCAACCAAGTGCTCAACCATTCCAAGAGAAGTTACGCCAAAAGTGAAATAAGTTCATAAAAAAGCCGAAGCGAGACTAAGCGAAAAGAATATCTGGCTAGTTATCAAATACCCCGGAGTGGCGATACAAATTCAAAAAGTGAATGCTCAACCACTGTTCGCATAAAAAAACAACGCACTTTGATTGAATAGTGCTTTGGACAGCCCATATTTACATCGATTGCAGCGACATCATCTTGACTAAAACAAAGGTTGAAAAAGAATAAAAAGGGTGAAATTTAGATTCCAAATTCGGCTAAGATCGGGTAAAAACTCACACTTTCTGTGCAGCCATCAGGGCTCGTGTAGCATCTGCTGTGCCCTAAGTAAAACAAAAAGAAGTGCATTCAGCTTCCGCTTCATCAAAAGGATGGTGTCGAACTGAGGATCGCACTTACAAGCTGAAGTATGACTTTGCCCTTCTCCTCGGGTGACGTGCGAAACACAATCAAACCGTCATCGCAAACATAATCAATGGTTCCCAGTTTTTCTAAATGCAATAGAATTATAATGATATGTTTGCCCGTGCATAGAACACAATGGGTATTATCGACGCATTTTAGACTCACTGTTTTCAATGCGAGTTGTTCTGAGAAGCTTGTAATCTATTATTTCCTATGTGTAAAAAACAAGTTAGTACAATCAAAACAAGCTACCGCAGTCTAGGTATTTCTTTGGGTAGCAAGACACAATATCCCAATTTTGAAACAAACATACTTCGGTATAGACGTATGTGGCGCCGTAGCGGAGAGCAAGCAAACGCATTGGGTGCGTAGAAACACGAACCATAGGGGCGAGAGCGATGGCTCCGTCAAAATTCATGGGGCTCTATGAAGGAAACAAAAGGACGAAGCTAGAATTGAAGGTGAAGACCGGTGGTAGGAAATTGAAGGGAATGGCTTGGGACAAAAGCTTTATTAAAATCATTCAGTTTACACATCAGCCCCTACATCGTCCACAACAAAGACGCGAACCAACAACAGGTAAGAGCGCGAATGGATAAAAAAGTTTCAGTAGATTTTCATTCGCTGGAACGGCACAGACGTCAGAGATTGAAAGTGTTTTTGCACGAGTGTATACCAACGCAAGGCACCGAAATGCTTTTCCTTCTCCTCAAAGGACATTTTCAGCTTGGATAGGTTGTTAAAAATCCATGCACTCCTACCAGATGGCCTTCGATACATTGGGCGACAATTATATCAATGGCTTTCAGCGAATTGCCAGTAATGAACATGCGTGACACTAAGTCTTTTGAAAGTGCCTAAGAGTTCCCAGCAAAATTAGGCAGATACCACAAGTTGGCCTCTCTGATTTGCCTGATTATCACTAAACGCAGTGAATTTTTGCTTCCATTCGAGATACTGATAAGTTAGAGCTTTCTCGTAGTCGCTCGTGGCTTGAACTGGTTACGGAGGTCACCTTACCTTTCAGCGAAGGATATTTGCACGAAAGATCATTTAGTGCCACCAAATCTGCTGCAACCATCGAGTTCCAAATGCCAAATAGATCAAACGAGGTATAAGGCTTTAGCCAATCATGTAGACCGCACAAGCGGAAAAGAAATTAAAATAAGCACTGAAGTATGAAACGAGGGGCGGTAAACTCGAAACAGATACAAGTTCAGTATCCTACAAAAAGACGATTAATATTTGCGGTTCAGAAGTAACCACTGTTTGCTTGCTTTATGTAAGGAAATCTGTTTAAGTTGAGGTTGATGTAACCATTGTCTTTATCTTGCTGGCTCTTAGAACGCTTGTACAATTAATTGCTTTAATATTTGTTTAAGTATTACTTATTTGATACCATCAAGTTACAAACTATAACTTACCTAACACCTTTTAGCTAACCCTAAATCAAGAACTATTACAAATGTATTGTAAATTTTAATTCCTAATTAGACACTATATTAACAAAAATTCATAGTTCGCTTTGGTTAACCTGCATTCCCCTATGACCTTGAACTTGCTCCTGTGGGTAATCCAAGCTGGAGGTGATCTTTGATTTTTGAACGGGGATGACGGCAAAAATGGCAGGCAAAATGGCCAAACAGCTTGCTGGAAGTGGAACTGGTCAGAGTTTTATGGACAGGGTTACGCAAGCCAAATATAGCTTGGCTGGATCCGCACTGGGGAAGGTCGTTGCTAAGGCCTCAACGGAAGAACTGATTGCCCCTAAAAGGAAGCATTTGGAAAGTAAAAAGGTGCCATTTATGTTTTCCCTTTATAGACTTGACGCGGCTAAGTAATGAACCAAATGTTTCTATACCCCTTCTTGTCAACTTTTTATCTGAAAGAACTCATGAGAAGTCCTGGGTTATTGTATTTAAGGCACTCATAACTACGCATCATTTACTTAATTATGGGAATGAAGTATGCACCCATTGAGATACAATTTGTAGAAAATCTCACAATACATGGCTTCGAACAACTGCCGATTCAATCTTCCTCACTTTAACGATAAATCAAGCTCTCAATGTAAGATTTCCTGATAAATTTATATGTAATAGCTTATGAAATGTCGCTTTTCATCCGCAAGTATTCGAAATATTTGACGGAAAAAAATAAGTCATATCAGATGATGGCATTCGATTTCTGTAAAGTTAAGCGTGGGTAAGTTTTGTGTGAGTTAACTTCAGGACCATTTTTGACTAAGCACGCATTTTTTTATCTTTTATCGACCCTAACTGTTAACATGCTCATCATAGTCTTTACTTGCCACCTTTTTGCTACTACTTGTTGATCTTGATACCATACATCAATTTTTGTGTCTTTCAAATCATTGACCTCTTGTCGTGCGTCGTTCGTTTTCCCCTTTTTGTTAGTTGTAGAATGCTCATGTATATTTATCAATGCAAAGTGCAAATTGATAAGTCGGAATAACTTGATTTTAGTAAAGACGATGGCGTCATGCGTACTATGCCAGCTGATAAGGTGAAGCATTCGTAAAAGTGCACTAGCGCCGTGTGCTACATTCTGTCGTTTGGCATTGATTGTTGTACAAGTGTGTGCTTTTTTGCTCCTTTGATTTTTTATTCTTGACAAATCGTGTTGATTGTAGTTGTTGAAAGCCCTTCCCGTTCTGCGGGACCAACTTTACGTTCTCTTCGAGTTCGAGGTATGGTGGTTGCATCATTAATGCTGTCTCTACGCGTCTTAGGCCACCGAGAAGGACCTCAATAATCTGATTATTAATGCAGCATTCATCCTACTTTACAAGGATCTCATACGGTTATTTGCTTCCTATAACGAAGGCATGATGAATCTCGTTGGTGAGTTTCTATTTCTCTGTCATTTTGATTGGTTTACTCTAAAATGGACTGTTTTACTTTCACTACAGAGAAATACTTTTCAATGAAATCTTCCCATTGCAAGATAGCTCTCGAACTTTATCGGGATTTTCCCAATGTGATGGCTAAAGTTGATGAATTCTTGACAGTAGCAGAGGTGGGTACACACGTTTTTGAAGGCACAAACATTTTAAGTATCATTGTTGCGTGTTTTGATGTTACATTTCCACAGAGTCTTGGAATTGGGGACAAGGAATCGATGGGATTACATCCTGTAAGAAGTTTTCTTATGCATATTCTTTTTTGGTTCGATGCCTCAGTTTCGTCCGACGCGCTATCTACCTATTAAAGGTGCCTCCGCAAGTACTTGAAGCAATGGAACAGCATCTTGCTCTCCTGAAAAAGAAGAAGAAGGCCGGGTGAGAACGTTTTCGCCCAATTGGCCTTGCACTCTGTTATGTCGCAGTCTACAGACCTTCTGTCTCTCGCAACCAGTCGGTCGTTCTTTTTGTCATCTCTATATTCTAAATTAAATTCTCTCTCATATTACACAGTTGTATAAGACTCTGGAAGGCTACTGGGGTAAGTTGATCACATCTCAATCGAGGGATTATTGTCACATTTTCTCTCTCTTAATCATCGAATTTGCATTGGGATTTTTTAGATTTTGTAGTAATATTGCACCAAACTCTTTTTTTTCTCGTCGTAAATTGAAAAGTTATCCATGTTCCATGCTTTTATGCTCGTTTTCTTCTCATGTGGCATTTTCATGGTAAATGCAAAATATACGCATTTTTTTAAGTCAGGCTACTCGCGTTGCATTAGGCTTTCTATGAAAAATATCCATAAAGAAGTACGAAATAGAAATGCCGATGCAGCCGATTTTTTGAATTGCTGAAACACTTGGTAGTAGACTTAAATTGGGTTACATGCTCATGGTGACTGAAAAGTAAAGTTTGCTTGACTTTCGCAAATGAGCCACCTGCTGTGAGCCTTAGTTTGTTTAACGTTTCAAAAGGCATGCTTTTAATCCTACTCCCTATTTATTAGCTACGACACGTAGGTGGTATTGAAGGAGAGAAGGGTGGTTCTCTTTGATTCATTACAGCTTAGGTTCTGCTTGCTTTGAATATCCAACCATAGAAGTTGGCAGACTAATTATCCTTCCGAAAGCTATTTGTCACAAGCATTTTCTTCTGTAATTTCAGATGTCGTTTTCCCTGCTGAAGCTCAGGCACATTTTTTCCCTTATTTTCCAATTGGCCACACTGATGGCAGGGAGAAACTGGCGTGTGAAGCAAGCATCACTGATGTAGTAAAGAAGCAATGGATTGTGGGGTTTTTTTATTAAAAAGAGGAATTTATGAGAAGGGAGGTCCCCTTCAAATTACAAAAGTAATCGAACCTCCAATCATTGCTTCACCTCCAACCTTAGCAGCGCGCAGTTTTGTACACTTCGTGAGGACTGAATTATCCTGCCTAAAAGTTGTTTCAATTCTTACTCATTCCTTGCTCAAAAGTCTGTCACTTTAAAAAGTAAAATGGAAATCTCGAATTTGTTGGAATTCGAGTGCCATGGCTTCCTTGCTCCTAAGAACGCCTAGACAAGGCAGTGGAAAGTTTCCCTGTTCAGGATTTGACTGGCTGTTGTTTTAAACATATTCGAATAACTTTCCACGAAAGCTAAATGACTCCTTATGAAAAGGGCAATGCCCATTGGTACGAAGCCTTGACACATCTTACCTGTTTGAGCACTCAAAGAGAGGTTGGGGCTCAAGTCAAGCTTTTCCTCAAAATCTATTTTAAATGACCTGCTTCTTTCCTCATTGTTGATTCATTAATGAGCACTGGAACATGGCTGGGACTGGAGTGTGGGTTTTTGGAGTTCGCTGGAATTCGGGTTCCGTGTACTTTCTCCCATTATGTTGCACATCACGTGTGCGTTGGGCATGTTCAACACTAAACACAGTTATTTTTTGCCAATATGATGACAATCCAGCATGTCTGTCACAACGACTCGACAGCTTCATTTTAAATAAATTCGTTGTGGAACTTTTAGGTTGCTAGCATAGAATTTATGCTGGAAGAATCGTCGAGAGTCGGGTCTAGCTTTCCTTTATTATATTATTGCAGTGAGGAAGGTGATTATGACGATGCGCAGGAGGAGGTGACGGCAGCAGCTGCGAAGCCAAAGGAGCCCGTAGCGAAACCACCCCCACCGGCATCGAATGTGAAGGCCAATGTTTCGCCTGCTCGACCAAAATCACCTGCCCGTCCGACCTCTCCACCAAGTGCACCGAAGCAGGCAGCGCCAGCATCAACGGCCAATAGCCTCCTAATTGCCGACCTCGTCGATACTGTGGTGCCTGGCGAGGGGGAAGCTCAGGCAACCGTCAAGGTGCTGCCTACGGAGGTCGTCGTCACGGGTCCCGATGGCGAGCGCACTGAACCTGCGGAGGACGAAGAGCAGACGGTATTGGAAGAAGGACAAGAGGAGGAGCAGGAAAAGGAGGGTGATGTAAATGTAGGGGAGAGAGAGGAGGATGAAGACGGGGGTGAAGGGGTGGGTAAGTGAACCCACAACCGCATTTCACCCGGTGACACCTTCGGTTTTGCGATGTGTCTTCGATGTCTATTGTGCTAACAATTTTTGTACTTGAATATTAATGGAGATAGCTTGAGTCTAGAGCGTTTCATTTAATGACGTTGTATTAACATGACATAATGTGGGTCATTAGACATTTTTTTTTACAAATGGGAGTGAATTCATGCATCTCGTGTTTCAACTTTTTTGTTGTTGCTCTCAACCTCTACTTCAACCGCACTCACCCGTGATTTCTATCTTGATTCGTTCATTTGTAGCATTTAGTCTTCCCTCCTTGATGTTTTGATGTTATTTAATTGTCTTGAGTCGCTTCGTCGAAGTAGACCAACAGGTCATTTTTGGTCTTTTAACTTATCCTGCTTTGGCTACAGATTTGATGTGCTTGAAGAGTTCAAGCTTTGAGACTGTCTGAATAATCCATCTTCTCGTCGAATGCTACTATTCCTAGGACTGTCACCCGAACAGCAACAGGCGGTTATTGCTGCGGCAACAAGTCATTTTATCCATTCGGCAGATCGCACTAACCAGGCAGTGAAACATTCGGTGACTCTCACCCCGCGCCAAACACGAAAATCTTGGTGAGTGTTTTTTCTGCTTTGGAGGCGCGTTTCTTACAGTTTGATTAATAAATCTAGTGACACTTTGTGAATTTCGCATCCACTTTATCATTATCGCATCATGGAGGCTTGTGATTTTATCTCAAATGAAAGGCGAGCATACATTGCTATCCGGTGTGATGGGAGATGTTTAAGATCGGTTCCATGAGAGGAGGGTGTTATTGTCTACCTTAAGGAGAAGTCTGCACTTATAGTCCCATCTCGATGTCAATTGAATACATTCGTGTTTAATCGCTTTAAAGCTGCGCTTTTTCTGGGTCGACAAATTTATTCAAGTATCTTTTGTTACATGGGCGCAAGAGGGGACTCCAGTCAAATGAGCTCTCAATTTCATGCTCATATACTTCATTCACTTGTGCTTAGAAATTTCATGCTATTCCGAATCGCATTTTTGTTATGGAAGTTCTTATAACACACTCTAGTCGATAGGTAACTTATGCCGTTATCTTCTAGCTGATGATGCGTCAAATCCTTGATCTTTCGAATATTACCAAGGTCAGTATAAAAGCATTGGGAATTAAAACTCAAAATACTCTTTCGAATCACCAGCTGGCTATCATCGATATTGCAGCTATAACCACAGAGCTCAGCGATGCTGGAAATTAGTTATTTGATCTTGAAGGAACGAATCAGGTAGCTCCAACCGCAGCGCCTCGCCCTCAAGGCCACGTAGCCCCTCACCTGCACGACCGCCACCCCTTCACACAGCCTCCCCCGCTCACCTTGCCTCTTCCCATTCTGGCCGTTCCACCCCAGTCCACGACAGTTCTGAACCTGAGGGTGAGTGCTCCATCTCCTCGCTCCTGTAGCGTTGATGGACTAGTTTTGCAGTTTCTGTGACCCACCTCGCTAATCGGAAAACGAATATATGTGCAGTATGTATCAAAAACGGTTCATTGGGCTAGAACTATAGGCATTTATCCCTTCTTAAAAATGTGACTTTCTGTTTTCCACAGTGGTTTGAAAGCTCGAAACATCAATTCCAAAGAATTTTATCCTACTTTTACTGGCCGTATTCTCGCTGTTGTTCTTTTTTTGACTTCGTAGCACTTGGGCAATATAAAAGCGTTCCTTGATGCAAGTTCAGATTAATTTACGGTTCATTTAGTATCCTTCTAAGTTTGGCTCCTACGAACTTTATACCTGCCCAGAATGGCCATTTTTAGGCGCAATTTGGTTGTCTTGCTATTGTTACATCTTGAAGTTGCAAGGATATGGTGAATTTTATGGCTGTTTGGCTTTAAAAGGTTCCTTTTTCTGCGGAAAACTTCACTTCTGACCAGCATAAGTTGCAACTAGGTAATGCAATTCCGGTAATTTCGCGTGATTACGAGTTTTCTGTCGGCGCTGTATTAAATTCACTTTCCATAGACTGATATTGTTAAACATTTTCCTCATTTCAGAATTTAATTTTGATTTTGCGTAGTGATATTGAAATTCGTTTTATTAAATAAGGATTATGGGTAATGACATCCTATAATTTGCTGTTTAAGGTATGCTATTTCAAATTTAACTCAATTTTTCACAGTTTATTATTAGGATCTCCAAAAATGACCACAATTAAGACGACTAATAAACATTTTTTAATCGAGAGAAAAATGTGCACAGATATGTGCTTTGCATGAGATGTTTTGTAAAACAAACCTACTACTTTCAAGTGATACAGCCTTTTCTGTATGTCATAAACTAGACATACGCGAACGTTCGAGGCAATAAAACAAAGCTTCCGAATTGTTGATTCCTCTCAAGTGCATGACATCGAGCTGAGATAATTGCCCCAGGACCAAATTGTCATGCCTAGCGCTGGCATGAAATGCTGTATGGACAATAAATTGCTTTGTACTCGAAATTTAACGAAAATTAACCCGGATTTAGCTGTTATTAAGGAAGGGGCGAGAGGCTATTTAGATTGGTAAGGCGTTACAAAAAAAGATGAAATAGGAACTCACCTTCCCCACATTTTTGTTTCAGTAATTTAAGATACAATTGGCACTCTGGAAAAATACGACAAGTGGCTTCTACCTTTTTTGTGCTCTCTCATTTGATTTTGGTATCATATGCAATTTGTCTTTTAGTGGTGTTATTGTACCCTTGTGCCTTGTGAATTCCTTTCCCCAGTTTGTTTCCTTACTTTCAACAAAATAAGAATCCTGATTCATTATCGGGAGGTGCGCACCTTTTTAAACAAAAGGCCGCCCTATATAATAGGAATAAATTTAAGACACGAGAATGCTGCACTGTGTTTACAAATCACTTTGGAACCTAAGTCATTGGAATGACTTGTTTTGGCGATCAAATGTCAGCTATTTGGCATCATTGTCGTAAGAAACGTACAAACAATTTTTGAATTGCATTTCTGTGACATCTTTGCTAACCGAATAAACTTCATGCTTGCCTTACTAGGCTTGAACTTAATCCTAAAAATATTTGCAGGTGCATCAGTTCTGATCACTAAATAGTGCCAAATTTTTCTGCACGAATGACCCCGCCACTGTACTAGCACATTTACTAATTTGTATGACATTTAACCGCTTTAAGTACAGCACTTTTGGAACCGACTTCTCAGTTTGAGAGCTCAAATTTCATAAATCTCTGGGTGTATAAGTGCAAAATCGTAGCACTACTTTGATCTGTGGCGAAATTTGGCTCCGATACGTTTCCAGAACTGTTCTCCACCGGCCTCCACAGCGCGTGGCCAGGCCCAATTATAAACTGCTCTGTCGGTACCGATGCTGCGGCAAGCGCAGCGGCGTCGTGGCTATCGATCGTGGGAGAGCGAGCGAGGGCGCGATAAACTCCACGCGCGCACCCTTGCGCGTGTTCGTGCGTGCCTTTACTCGCCTTCCCACCGTACTCCTTCTATGGGCATTTACCAGAAAATCTTTGAATAGATGTACTCGTCTTTTCGTTTGCTTCACTGAATTATTCGGACTGTTTTGCATGGCTTGATGACTCACACGTCATAATCTCTTCTGCTGACTCCTTTATTCATCCGTTGCTCTGATTCTATCGACTCACTTGATGAATTATTAATTGAAATTAAATTTACTTGCAACTTTCATAGATATTCAGTCCCATGAAAGTTCGAGATAACTGTATTTGTAGCTTTAACTTCTGGAATCCTAGATGTTTGCCCTTCTTGGATCAACGCTGAATCTCGTCATATGAGATATTCAGCTCTTTGACTACATTCCGGTAGTGTTTCCTGCCCATTTTACTCAACCGTTTTTCCAACTCGAGTGAATTTGCTGATGAAGGCGATAAATTATCGTCTCGATTTTTAAATCAGCGAGCATTTATAATCATCCGGCCTAATAATATGAGTTTTTGGGGTAACTTTAGGCACAAGTTTAGCTTCGTAAATTGTTCTGGAAAGTGTCAGGTTACACAGATGAAAAACCCAAGCCTTGTTTTTTTGGTTCAAATCTACGATCTGTTATTATTCAATTTCAAAAATGGCTACTCCTCGTAAATGCACTAGTTGGAATTGTCAAGCTGTTCATCGGAATGTAGAGGAATCTTCCCTTTCCTCCTCTTCCCTTCTTCCTGTGCTGCTATTAGGAGGCCGAGTGTTACAGGACGTCTTTAATATGACTCATTGGGAAAAGCGTAATAAGTGTATATCTACGTTGAGAGTGTATTTCACTCCTGGGAGCAACCGAGATCGTCCGTGACCAGGTTGAGATTGTCCCCCCGCATCTGACCCACAAAGCGCATTTAAACAACATATTTATTACACGGGAAGTACGAGGCTCCGTGATCAACCACTCCTTTTAAACGATGAAGACAATGAAAATCTCTCATGTTGGTCTAAGTACTTATAAACAAAATCTATCTGCATGTACTTTAACGGGTCAAGAACGACTGCTGTTGTCCTCCTAGCCTCATGCTTTGTCTTTCCTACAACACCTGAAATGCTTAGTACAAATAGATCTGTTTCTAGTTAAGAACTGAAATTTATTAAGTAGCTGCCATTGAGAAAGTAGAATTAGTAACTGTTCTTTGTCGTCAAAAGACATTAATGGGAACATGCTACCTTGTGTACTATCACTTTGCCATGGATGCAAAAACTGCGCAACGTTCAATCAACTTTTTGGTTAAAATTTAAATGTGATACAGTTCTTACCCTATTATAAGGCTAGGTTGCTTTATTGGATAAACCTAGCTACTACTCATTCGAAATGTAAAAATATTACGAGAATGGTTATTTGTTTTCAAGTCCAGACAGAAAGAGCATCTCTCAGAGTTCCTGTATCATGGCAATTGGTTCCGTATTCTTACTCGATTTTTCTCTTTCAGATAGCTTTTTTAAGACTAATGGAATTCGTGATGGTGTCTCTTTTATCAAAAGAGTCTATTGACAAAGCTTTAGCATATCTTGCATAGACCTTTTCACCTGAACGATCTTCCGATGTTAAGGAGTTATGAACCATAGTGGTCAGTAAAAATAAAACTGCTAGATGTTTAGCAATTTGTTTTTTTTGTCTGTGTGAATTCAAAACTGTCATGTCCATAGTGAAAATTGGAGAAAAAGCTATTCACTTTCAACTTCAGAAATCCAATGAAGGACATTAAAACCAACTTCATAAAGCTTTAATGTTCACAAATATCTGTTAAGAAATTGATGGAAATGCCTATAAATAAATCGCTTCTATAAGGTCACAAACAATTCTGACAGAGTTCTCTCTGTTAAAGCCTACGTGAACGATGGAGTCCTTTTGTTTCCAATGATTTTTATTTTTAGTTAGCTGATTTTGGTTCGATATCCGCCCTTTCTGGGTATTTTTAAGGTTTTTAATGATGTCCAAGAAATGCCTCTCGTAAGATTGTGCCCAAGGGCTCTTTAGTTATGCTGAGAATGTGTAATCCACTCCTTCATGGTGTTAGGAGTCACGAATTTCTTCGCATTTCTAGTGTTCGCTGTGTGTATTCAAGTTTTGGGCAGTTCTTCCTGCGCGTTGTTTGATGTTACTGACCATTGTAGCCTTCTCTGACCACACTAAACTGTGAAGGTATATGGTTAGATTTGCATTTATGATTTAGAAGTAAAAAGTGGAACCTAAAGGATGAAGGCAATCAGACCACCGCATAACCCTCTTGTTTTCAGCGTTGCACTAGGCGTTCCCTTTCGTCATTCTTCCATCTCGGCCATCACAACTTGGTGGAATTTTAAAAAACCATTCACGATCCAGAAACCGTAGTCATTAAATTTCTATGAAAATTAAAAGGTATTGAATATTGTTGTCAGTAGTGCAGCCCTTTTATACACTTTCGTCCCCCTTTGAGCTGTAATGTGGTGGATCTTCACAGATTTCCCTCTACTTAAAGCAATCCAATGCTCCACTTGGGATGGACTTCACAGACCATTCACTAGCTAGGGAAGTATTCGCCAAAGATTTGGGTCATTCATCAAAAAAGACAATAGAAAGCCGAGTCTTAGAGTTAGCATTCTGCATTTACACTTTGTTGCTTTGTTTCTCATGTCATTGCCGTCCATCTATCTATTTGAATTCCACTTGAACAATTGACAGCCTAGGCAGCCCATAATTGACGCTTTTGTGTTGTTTAGGATTAGTTAATTGTTAATTTTTTTCTTGCTTAAAAAGGTCGGGATAAATGTTGAATGCTTCATTCATTCCACAACCTCAGATTCGTCCGCCTTAGACGGATACTTTCTTCTCTGTTACTTATATTTGGTTATAGTTGGAGGAAATTATGATAGTTGCCCTTTTGAAGTGAATTCGTTTATCACCCTAAGGCTTCCTAATATAAAACATTCTATTATTTACCATTAGGGTTGGATGGTTACATGGATGAACTTTTGACAGCCTCACCATCAGAAAGGCATGGTTCACGGAGACTCAGGAGCCTAGGTGGTTGGACATGGGGTTAAACAAGTATCAAAACATTACGTCTATAACGCTTTGCATTTAACGTTGGGTGTAAAATCACCTGTAACTCTGTGGTTCTAATGTGTTGAAATTAAATAATTAGTAATTTGTTCTAACCCTACGTTTTAACTTTAGACACTGTCTCATCCAAGGAGGGTCACGTTTCTGATGTTGAAGGTGAGTAAATTCCTCCTCCTTTTATGATTTCGTGACTTGGAATAGTAAAGCAGCCGTTATCATTATGTGATAGGTTCGATGCTTTCTTAACAAACCTTTCCTTTCAACAGTGTAGGCTTCACTCTTTGCTTGCACTTTCCTGAACCTAATTTTCGACATTTTCTTGCAGAGACTTCCATCAAACAGAGTGAACCCCAAGTGGAGAACAAAAATAGTGAGTTTATTAAAAACAAGACTTTCGTGTTATGTTTTCTCGTGAATTCAATCTTCCCTTTCAATCTGTACGAAATTGGTGTTTGGATGTAATCATCCTATAGCTATTTTCGCCTATAAATTGCTACTCAATAAGAATTTTTATTTATGAAAGCTGCCTTGCGGAAAAATTGCGCTTGTCCATACCGAATATGGACCTGTTCAACTATTGATGCCAAATTTCAAGTAGATGTTGATCAACTAATTGTGAACTCTCAACCATGTATTTAGGTTTTTCTCTACGAATTTACAGTACTTACAGTAACCTGTTAGTGAGACAACAGGTGTCGGTTTAACGACCAAAACACACGGTAGATGCTTTTGGTGGCCTGGTGTTGGAATGCAGGTGCTTTATTTGACCTTTGACCTCGCTATCAAGGTTTCACCTACTTTGTTGTAGCAGATATTCAATCACCGTAAACAAGGGGATTGCTCATTAGCAGGCTACAGAATAAACACTTTTGGACTTGCTTTCACTATTTTGGGTTCTGACTTCTGCCTAATTGACTACCTGACTTGTCTTCGGGGTTGGAATTAATGCTAGAGAAACTTTCAAGTCCTTGTTTTTTTTCATATCCTTGTCACGCACTGTTGATGTTTTGAATCGTTAGCAGTCGCTTTAATGTGACAGATGTGATACTGACTCCCAAATCGAGTTTTTCTTAAGAAATTTGGATATTTCATACTGCAGTTACTTGCACGAAATATCCAATCAGCCTTCCTCACGAATAACCTCTTCAACTTTGTTTATTAGCCTCAGCCGACGTGGCTATCGACGATCTGCTTGGTTTTGACGATATTGTCTCCGCCAGCCCGGCAGGTCCTCCAGTTCAGCCCACAACAGCTGCTCCTCAGCCTAGTCACACTCCAACCACAGAATCCAAATCTCACTCAGGTACTTTACCTTTTTTGAATTAGGCCAGTCAAGACGCGATATTTTTAAATAAGCATTATGTGAATGACTACCCAACGGAAATGGAGATCTACCAACCAGCAAGTGAACTGGGAGCGCTTTTTTTTCTAACCCTAACCACATGCTGGGAAAATGCTTTCAATTTGTCCCTCTTTCGATAACAGCAACTGTATTCAGTTAATTTAACCATTTGTATATCGGTCTTCTTGACTGAAATGATTCTATCTGTAAAATTCAGTTTACATCTAGGAGAATGAGTTGCTATGACTTTGTTTGCGTAGCCTTGCAAGTCTGAACCTTTGTACTAAATCGCTCTCAGAAAATGCATAATTTGCAAGAATTGGAGGTTTTTTTTTGACTTTGCTCAGGTTGCAGATAATGTGTGGTAGGATTAGGTTCAGTTTCATAGCTCATGGCCCATTTTAAACTCACTTTGCTGAATGGCCTTTTCAATTCATTTTGTCAGAGTTCGCAAATTGCAGGGAATTTCTGGCACCATTATTGTTCGCAATGATTGCTGCGCGGTTCAATTCGTAGAAAGGATTGTTTTTATTGTCTGATGATTTATAAATTTGAGGTCATTTTTTGTTCCACCTGCCAAGATGCCACTGTCGCAAAGAATGGTGTACATCTAGGTTGTTTTTTTTTTGAAGTAGCTTGAGAATTGTTAGCAGATGTGTTTTATTTGACCGTAGTCTACTTGGAAAAGAATTAATGTCGCGAATTCGATAAATTGTGAATAAAGCATGTAGCCCTTACGAAATAAATTGTGTGAGGCGGCGATGCCTATCGGCATGATTTGTCATATGTTAATGGGTTTTTTTTAGGTGGTTTGGGTTTAGATCTGTGGTAGTTTACTTTCCCGTCCAATTGTACGGCTCTTTGTTTCTAATGTTTTTCAGCATTCTCTGATCTCGAGGTAAAAGGCGATTTCGTAAATAGGAATGCATACACTCCCACTAGGGCTTGTCGACATTGGTGCGTTGACGAAGTCTGTCAAATTATGACCTTAATCAAAAGTTATGGTTTAACGTTCGTTTTAACGCGCGGAGTTGCACGTAACAATCCAACTTTCACTAGACTTCATGCTGTCTTCCTGCGCGATAATCCCCGTCTCTAAATGATCCAAGTAATGACATTCTTCACTGTTAAAAATTTCGGGGATCCTTTGGTAGTGCTCAGAGAAGGTCTTGATTTGCTTAGCATAAGTCGTTGTTTTATGTAAACGCAACTTGACTTTTGGAGGGTATAGCACACGGAATTAAATGTGTTGATTATGCAACCGCGATTGCTTTCGTTCTTCGAAGAATCATTGAAAAGGGAGATCAGATAACTGGCAAAACAGTTATTAGGGTTGGGTCTATCCGATAGGCAGTTATATTAGGCACATCAGTCCATTAATTCGTCCGAGAAGTGAGGTTGGATGAAGGAGCGCCTTTAATAACTGATTCTTTTTAAACTCACTTGAATGAAATACTTATTTCCTTAAGCGCTGGACGACCTTCTTTCACTGGATCCGCTTATGGGTAATGAATCCGATTTCACTGTGTCTGCACCAACTCCTACGCCGAATTCAGAGAACACTGGCCTACCCCCTGGTATGACTTCTCGATTTTTTACCCAATCAACCTTTTATGCCCTTTTTCCTCAAAAGAACAATTTTTGGTGGTAGTTTTGATCTAAAAACTGGGAAATGGTGAAAACTCAGTCCATTAATTATGTTGGTACGCATTCAAATTGTCATAGGAGAATGGATCTTTTTGAGAATTGGCTATTAGATTGTTGATTTTCGTACTGAATTTGCTGTAACCCAATCCTACACTTTGGACTTGGACCGTAGCACAATTTCGTAATGTACAGTGTTGCTTCTTCAACTCCTAACGGATTTATTTAAATGAATCTGGTGAATATGATTTTGAAGGACTTCAGTAGTACATTTAACAGGAATGCTATTCGTGCTACAATTCCACTACATTTTCGTAAATGCATCCTATCTGAATAACGATTTGGATTTGTGTTAATGGGTAGCTACGGACTTTTGGCAGCTGTTTCCACACAACATTGCCGCCTATGTGGTGCCATTAATGTTGCGCTCTGCCTCTTCCCTGAAATCGGAGTAAACCAGGGTACTAGGGCAGAGTAATTGACATGAACGCACAAAGGTAGAAGACTACTGGAGCGTCCATGCCACGGCGTGGAAATGCATCCTGCGGGGAGTTGAGCACGCAGTTGGACGAATTATCAAATCACTGCACTAACACAAACCAAGAGTCGATATTTTTTAATGTACCTCTGGCTATATTACCCTTTAACCACTTATTCACCGATCAGATTTTAATGTACCTCCCTTGGATGCCACCTAAATTGTGCGTGCAAGCGAACCCAGGAAGCCCAAATGTCCATTTCTCCGACGAAAATACCATTTGAAATAGATGTTTCAGTTATTATTCTGTTAGAACACAGATACCACTTATACTCTGGATCGATTTGGATTGTGTCCAGCAGGAGGATGGTCAGCCTTTTTCACCCACATAAAGTAATACTTAGATACTTATTTTACCTTAATAGATAGAGCTTGTGCGCTAGTTTGAAGTCACAACAAATTAATTTGTAGTCGTATTTTGAATCACTAATGCGAAATAGTGCATTTAACGTCAGAAGTTTGTTTCACCATGTTTAAGATGAATTTGGCTAAATTGATCAGCAGTGTTACGAATTTTTCGCCAGCGAACAATTTCCAGTTGCGTAGATGAAAGAAAAAGGAGTTGGAAAGGGTTTCTGCTGCTCATTGAGACTTAAACGGTTTTTGTAGGTTGCACGAGGGTTTAATTGGTCCCAAAATTGATGGCGGTTTTCGATTACCGCAGTTTTTGGCAGGATTGCCTTCCTGTGTACATGTTCTGCCTCTTTGGTGGATTAGTTTGTGGAGATTACTTGTGATCGAGCTTTTTGTTGTGACGGGTCTCTTCCTTTGTTGGTTAACCATTGACCCTCGTATTCGCCACTTCCTCCGATTGCATCACTGAATTTCTTCCGCCAAGTAGAGCGCTGGGCTGATCAGATGCACAAACACTTAGATTGTAATTTTCTCTTGGGTGGAAGAGCATCAAAGTCGTGCAACTTAAAGCCTTTATCCTTTCAAGCGGACTAAGAGCTAAAATTGTGATAAAGATCAATTAAAAAGATGAAGTTAATTTTTGCTCCCTAATAAAATACTTGGGAGCTTGGTATTACCAGCTTTTTATAAAGTAATCAAGAAAGTTAGCGGGAAAATACAAGACTGCGGAGTGCCTTTCACCTTACGTTTTTCCTTTCTTCTTCTTCTTCTTCTTCTTCTTCTTCTTCTTCAAGAACATAAGTAGCAAAAGACGTTAGCTATAAAGAGCCAGGGGTTCAAAAAAACTGAAATCCCTCCCTTGCCATACGGTTGGAGGGTCTTGTAATTCCTGCCAGGAATGGTACGTCATCTCCTGGGTACGGTCACGTGCCTTCAAACACGTCATAGGCAATGCAGGATTTTAGAAGATGGTAAACAGAAAGAGCAAGCCCTGAAAAAATTCTTCACGCTTATCCTAGCTTTTTGGTGTATTATTCCAGCGGTTGTGAATAAACTGGTGAAAACAAATGGAAGACCATGACGTGTTCCTGCCTTTTCCCCTTAATTGACCCAATATTATTCCACCCTTCCAATTCTAGGCCTGAAGCCGGCACCTGCGGACGTGGTGATTCGGCCGGCGGTGGTGGAAAAAGAGGCGATTAAGAAGAAAGAGAACCCATTGGACCAACTGGACACCACTCTAGCCAGTCTCGCCTCTAGTTTGGGCGGCAGTTCGTCCAGCTGGGGCAGTGGCTCGACAAAGGTGCGTCCATATGCCCTAGTTTCTGGCATAAATCCTGTCCCTGCCGGTCATGGTGAGGGCCTTGGTCACATGATTGGAAGGATAGCATACGTCTTCTTCATACCCCAGTCTTTGCCACTGAAGGCTTGTTGAGTCTTGATGGCATTGTGGTCTTAAAGATAGGTCTTTATTGTGTTCTTGTTTATTGGCTCTTTTTGGGCACCCTTGTGTTGAGCACCGAGGCTTCTTTTCGGTTAATCAGCGGCAGTACGATTCATCAGCATTCCTAAACGTTCTTAGGTAAACAGGAAGATTGATTTGGTCTTTTACTACAAATTACCTCTTGGTTATTTTCTTTGTTGTTTCCAGTTCCTTAAAATGCTTGGCAGTTTCTTATAACACCAACCTATTCGAAACTTAGTTTATTTGAAGTAAAAGGACTTATTAAAGTTTGGGTCTTAAAGCGCTTTCGAGATGGCACCTCAAAAATAACTTTTTCGAAAAAAAGTAACCCTTCGTCCATCAAAGTCGGTCAAAAAAACTTCGCGTAAAAAATCAAAAGAGCTTGCAGTTACTTTTCTTCCTTTCTTCGTTTAGCGTACAGTCTGACATTTTTAAGGTTGTGGAAGCGGTTCGCATGTTGGCTATAGTTAAGGACACTGAAAAATAAATGTTAATTTTATCTGATTTTGTTCCTTCTTTTTAATAGTGCTTCGTAAGGGTTTTGCATTGATATAAAGCTCTTATTGTGCGTGCTAAGCACCTATGGCGCGGAAACTTTATTTCCTGAGCTGTATAACATTCCTCATTGCTGAAGCATTACCACTTATTGTCAGCCATTTCAGTGGAGGCAAAAGCGCCTTGGCTACGCGAAACGGTAGCTCAGCTGAACAAAGTTGGCTAGACTCTCCACTTTCTTAGTGCCTTATTTGTACAAATTTTAATATTACTTTAAATAAATAAGTAGCATGATTAAGTTCTTATGGGCTCGATGGCGTTTCCCTGCATGATGTTGTGGACGTCCTTTTTCCCTTCTGTTTTAGAATAAATAGGGCCCACCAATCACACCAACAATGGTTCAGCAATCCACGCTTCGTTGATGTTGTCTGTCCTTGCTATGTAGTCTGCACCCAATTCATTCAATCGCCGCCACCGCAAATTCCATGGTCGAAAGTGTTTTCTTTTTATCCTTGTTCTATCGCACTTTGAAGCATAATACCTCTATGCTGCTCTTCTCTTATCCTTTTCATAACCCCACTCAAATCAAGGGATAGGGCGAACGTCTACAGGGTTCTATTTACTCTAATTCGTCCAGCTGCTACCAAATAAAGGGCCTCAAGATCATTCTCGGAATAGCCAACAACGACGGCGATGAAACTCGTTTGTGAAAATTGTTTCTCAATCCACTTAACATTCAGCCACTTAGTCATGTGCACTTTGCTCACTGATTCAGTTTATCCGATAAACTGCGATTTGCATTACTCAATGTCAAGTAGCGGTAAAGAATTGATTCGTGGTAGTGATGGCGGACGAAATCCAGTCACCATTCCAGCCAATCACGATGTTGTTAAAGGGTCCTGGCTTAAGGTCGCGTCACACTGCGCAAATGGTGCGTCGTAACATTCGCTGACACGCATATCTTGTCTACAGAGGTGGAACAAAGTCAACGCGGTGTCAACATCGAAGCTAGCTCCCCTTGAAGTCGAAAAACTCAGCTGAAATAAAAGCCAAGATGAATGCGTGACTGAGGCAGTAGTCTGAGGCCAGATGCAACCAACAAACAGAACCAGTGCTGTCTGAGGCGAAGATGCTGAACAAGAGAAAATCCCCTCCCATTACTCTGATCGGCTCAGGGCTTGAAGGTCCGAAAGCACACTGACGTAAACTCCACTCGATACGAATGAATAGCTAACAGAGCCGGGTCCAGCTCCTCTGTAGAGATTAGTAGTTACCAACGGCCAAATCAACCAGTGTTCACGAAGGCGTAACACTGCTCCCACTCCTCGATGCTCACCATCGATTAAAACACATTAGAATAGCACTCGACGATGTAGTAGCGATAATATGCACATATTCCATGGCATGAAACCCAGGGGGAGTCCGCCCGATGCCCATTCGGTTTGAACAAAAATCAAACATCCACTTCTCCATGCGGACGATTACTTGTTAGTCTTCATAGCGTTGCCACACTCGTCCACAAATCTGACTGGAACCTAACTCCTTCCGAGAACGTCGAAATGCCGTCATTTGGAGTATTCACAGTAATACTACCTCTAGGTAATAGTGTAGGTATCAAATGAAGCCGGCGATTCTTGCCAGCTAGAAACACAGAGCTGTCAAATGCTAAAACCCGCCAATGCTGCTTTGCATTATAGTACAATCAGGGAGAATGGATAAGCTGGCCCATTTAAATAAAACCGGCAGATTGAAGAAAGTGTATACAGATGACCCACTATCGTGACAGGCAAGCTTGCCATCAACAGGCATGAAACCGACAAGCATTACCTGTTAGAGCCCTGGTGACTCATGAGACCACGAAACGAAAAATTAAGCCTCCCGGGCCAGGATAACCTGTCAGGTCAGACACGTGCGCAATAATCAAGGGGGTAGGCGAACAGGACAGGGGGTTTATAAACATAGCTTTATAGGATGATTTTGCACAATGAACAGATGGCTAATGGTGTTAGAGGGGACAATAGGGACTAAAAATTACATTTGTGCGTTATTGCTCGGGTTTACCAGATTGATACTCGACCAGAGCCTTCCGGAACTTCTCTGGATCTGACCAGAGCAGTGCTGCTTGATTGTTCATCGGACTCCTGTTATTTGGCTCTGCGTAAGAAATAACAAAGAAATTGGTACATTTGAACAAAGAACATGCACTTATAAATCGTCAGAATAAGGAGAGCAAATGTCACGTCCACACTATCGGTGAAAGCGACCCGACTCCGGGTTTGACGCACTGTCTAACTTTCACCAGACAAGCTCAACCAAAGAACGTAGTTTGACATATTTATCCTCTAATAACATGAAACCTGACAGCAAAAAACACCGTGCCATCCATGGTTTCAAATGCATGCTGACTGCCACCGAACCGAGAACGACCAACCATACCAAAAAAAACGCTAATAAAAGGTCAAGAAATGCGCCCGGCGGCACCCAAAGCCCACCTCGCAGGTCAATTTCCCCAAACACTAACACCTGCAAATATCTACCTTTAAAACAACGGTAGGGAACCAGTGTAATAGAAGTATTAATTATATAGCCAACCACTAAAACTATTCCATTTCCTAGTTGACGCATCGAGGAAGAAGCCCTCTAGTCAGGGATTGATGGGTAACAGATGAGCAAAGCCGAGCCGAGACCGAAAGAACTTACCACTGAGGAGACTTCGAATAGACAAAAGAATACTCTTCACAGTGTAGAGAGCTGACCATTCCTCTCTCAGAATGTCCAAACAGATGTTGCCACTAGTGTCGACGTTTGGATGAAAACAGCGTGATATAAAACGGACAACTGGAGGCTTGTAGGGATATGAGCTTCCAAATTCTAAGGAAAGTTTGTAAACCTCCCCTTCGTATACCTAAAACATAAAACTATGGTGCAAGAACACATAAGGTCCGAATTCGGGACTTATATGAATTACAAAATACAGTCTTTTCGGGTCCATGGATTGTAGCCAACCACTTCATAATATTGTCGTTCTCGGGAAATCCCGAGACCCCGGACTCTTCAGAGGTCTAAGAGATTGGATCAGCAAACAAAAAGACCAATCACCATCAGCTCCATCAATTCGATTTGAAGTCTAAAAAAGTTGGATCACTTATCTTCTTACCTTCTGGTAACGTTATCAGCAGCCATAATTTAGAATATTAACATAATCTGCAAAAAGCAAATATTAGAGGAGGCAAAATTCAATTCAAACACTTAGAATGAGACAAAATGGCTTAAAACTACTCGCTAAAACAATGTGATGGAAAAATGACAGCCAATGACTACAAAGCAGAAAGCTTTCGAAGACATAAAGACCCCGACGATGTAGCAGCACTGACCCAACGACCCCAGACACCCAAATGTCGCGCCTCTGAAAAAATATCGTACACCCCGCCAAGAGCGATTAAGCTTTCAAGTAGAAAGACTTAACTTAAAAATAGAAAAAAATCGTACTGAATAACTGACAAAAAAATTATTTAAAATTAAACAAATTATAATATTGCACAAAAACAAATCCACAATTTTTTATTTTTATAACGATAAGTAATTAAGCAACCGTAGAGGTGATACTAAAGCTTCAAAACTGTAAAGATTACTTAGTCCACTTCATCAAAAATATTGCACAGATATAGGAAACAAAGTGGTTGTTGCAGTAATTATGCTTGAAATTGCACTGTAATGCTTTGTTTGTTCGAACCGCCGGTTTTGGTCACTTGGGTGGCCATATTGTACTAGCCGTGCCAACAGCCCTAGTACTATGCCTTATTTTACCTTAAGGGAAGTCTCGGGACGCTACATGCACCTTGTAGGCGGGAGGCTGGAAGGTAATTTAAACCTGGCTCTGCCGAGTCTGGGGGTGCCTTGTCGTAAATATCTTGGCTCCGCTGCCGCATGTTTTTCCCATTTTTGTAGTACAGATGTCCAGTTGTATTAAACCTTCCAATAGCAGTGATAGAATGGAATGGGAGGGAGGGGTTGTCAATTACTTGTCCAATTGTGCATAAATTTACCTAGTATTGTAATAGTGCGCATGCACGATGTTTAGCTGATTGTAAGCTCTTTCTTAAAGGATTCAAAAGGTCTCACTGCAAAATCAATATGGTTGGGTATTTGAGGATAATTTAAGTCCCCGTGAAACAACTCTAACAAAATCACTGTAGCGTCCCGAGGCTCCCCTTAAGGTAAAAGAAGGCACAGTACTAGGGCAGAATATACATATATTCCGGGAACAGAGGGCTTGGGGGCTGTTGGCACGGCCCGGAGGCCGACCAACCGGCTAGAACAAGATGGCCACCCAAGTGACCTAAACCGGTAGTTCGAACAAACAAAGTATTACACAGCCCCTCTCTTCTTTCGAGCGTCGTCCCCGACGCTCCCCTTCGTCCGCCTCCCGTGTCAGCCATCACAACGTAATCAGTGCTGCGAGAAGCACCCACGAGCTAACCGTCCCAGTCGTCGAGGTTCGAACGCATGTGTTCCTGTAGTGCCATCAATTCCGCGTAGCACTCAGTGCAGCAAATGCGCGCCTCTTGGCCCTCCTCTGGGCTTGGAGTCCACGGCTAGTGTCGCTTCAGTTGTTAATAGCTTCCCTGTCGAACACGAGGGCGAGGGAGATGTCGAAGATGAACGTCGATCTCAACCCTTCTGTTACGAGATACCAAAGGTTCTCCCCTCCGTAGCACATGTACTTCTTTCACAACGCCGACGTTTGCCAGAAGCGGCATGGAGCAGGATAAAATCCATCAAAGTCGGGTCCGCTTTCCGCTGCCACCAATGTAGCGTCCCGAGGCTCCCCTTAAGGTAAAAGAAGGCACAGTACTAGGGCAGAATATATATATTCCGGGAACAGAGGGCTTGGGGGCTGTTGGCACGGCCCGGAGGCCGACCAACCGGCTAGAACAAGATGGCCACCCAAGTGACCTAAACCGGCAGTTCGAACAAACAAAGTATTGCAATCACATTTTTAAAATGTGCAGTCAAATAGCTATAGTTAACTAGGGGAAATGCATGGAGTTAAATGACCTTTTGTCACTCTAGATGGACGACTTCTACCTTTAAGTTTTAATACCATTGAGTCGCTTATGCTGCAAGGCCATTGGTAGACGCTATACTTTGGTGTTCCAAATTGGAAAGTAGGTATATGAGGTTTCGCATGTTTCAGAACCTAGAAGCTGTGAATTAGATGAGTTGGGGAACATGATTATCTGATTTTCTTTAAGGATGTAGCAGTCTAGCGCCAATTAATGACATGTTCTTCTCCCTTTTGAACATCCTAGTATTTCCGCGTAATTTCGCATCACCAGCATATCATTTGAGGAGATTGGAGTACTACCTTCGCACCTCTCAGACTATGGCTGCCAATGAAGCCTCAACGCAGCCGGGAAACTCAATTGCTAAAATGAAGAATTTGTAAGTCCCTTCATTCTGTCAAGCTGTTTTAGAGCTGACGAACAAACCATTACCATTAAGAAGATGGAATCGAAACTCAAGAAGTTGGAAGAAGAGAATGAGAAGCTGAGTGCGTTTTCAAACATTTTTACGTTGGCCCAGCTAGATTCATATGATCTAAATATTCTTATTCGAAATGGCTTTATAGGATTTTAGCTTGGCATAGATACATACTTTCGAGCCGCTTATTCTGTTTTTTAGTTGAGGTACAAAAGTCACAAGAAGAGGACTTGTCTAGGAAGGAGGCAGCTGCAATTCAGCGTTTCATTGTTAGCGACGCTAGGTTGGCCCATATCTTGTCAGTCTTAGTAAGATACTATTCTCTGCTAGAAACCAAATTGAGTTTTTTTCGTTAGACCTGCATGTAATTGTGTTTGCTGTCACTTCTGCAGCCCAGCAAACTACGCCGAAAATCTCCTGATGCGGAGTCTGATTCCGATGGCGCGGATGACCCTGCCGATGATTATGGGGAGGCGATAGGTTCTGTGAAAGTAAAGGAACAAGTCCATCGGCTGAGTGTTCTTGACCCTGCCGTTGATTTTGTATACCAAAAAGCCTGCGAAGCAGCACAGTCGGGTAAAATGCGTCTGCAACAGAGCTATGACGACCTCATTGCATGGAAGTTTACTCCCGACAGGTAATTTTCCTCCCTCTTCCCGTGACTTGTCTGTGGCTTTTCCTCAAGACTACGAATTGTTTGTTAATGTCTTTTTATATTGTGGGTTTTGAATTTTACTCCTAGTCAAATTGTAGGGCATATCAACTTGAGCATCTCGGGGTAAAGTGAAACTTCAAGTTTTTTTTCCGGAGACATATGCAAGCCTTTTTATAGTCCTTCATTCACTTATGGTCCCATCAACAAATACTTAGGCAAAACCGTGTCTTCCATATGTGTCTTCATGGAGCAGTGTTACGGTGAATGTATCGGTAACAATGTTTGAGGATATTTTGGCCCATATTGATGTGTCGAAGTTCACTAGAAGGCTTGAAGGAAGGCTTTTTACACTGTCACATTGCGCATTAAAATTTGTCTCCGCTTGGATAACTCGATCTCTCTGAGTAGCAACTTTGTCTGTTCTGCTATATTACTTAGGTATCTACGCTAGAGTTCGATGCGGCTATTATTCCGTCGTTATCGGGTTTCATAAAATGAGATTCACGATAAAGGTGGCAGGAGATGAATGGCTCAACAAAACGCTGCTGAAATGACGTCGTCCTAGTTTCGACTTTGGAGCAATGTCATCTTACTAATAATGCTCGCGCCACCTAATTATCAAGCAGCAACCGTACAGTGTAAGCTTATAAAGGCTGGTCGCACTTCCATTTGCCGCCTTCAGTTATCTAGTCAGGGTGCCAGCTCGATCATCGTCAGTTTGATTGTTTGCTGTGTTACTTTGGTACGTGTAAGGTAACCTGTAATTAAACATTAAACGTTTTATACTTTGCGGGTCACTTACTTTTGAAAGTTTTTTTAGTAATAACTTCGCTTCACGAAGCCCATTCTAGTCCAGCAAGCCGTTAGATATTGCCATAAGCTCGTCTTTAAATAGGGTTTGCATGAGCTTTCTCAAGCATTAAATGTGTGATGGTTTCATCTTAGGCTGTTATATTTCTCCCGCTCCTTTCAACAGTGCATCAGGGAAACGTCTTATGGCGTGTATGCGGCAGCTGCTAGAACGGAATAAACATCTGGGAGCCATCAACCAGATGGACCGCCTTGCGACCTTGGAATCAGAAACGCAGATGCAGGTCTTGTGCATCCGGGAGTACATGAAAACTGCTCAAGGTTAGCTTGGAGGCACGCATTTGGCGTTTCAATTCGCCTGATGTGGGATTTTATCAAGTTGAATTTTCCCGTTGCCCCAATTGCTGCGAAGGGGTTAATACCATCCTAGAATTTTGACCATTAAAAAATGAATGTATTTAGTCGCCACGACTATTTCTAAGTATCTTGATGACTGAAGCGCTTAAAAACTGTCCAGCCATTGCGATGGATGAGGGCAACTCTGAAGTTGTCTGTAGTGGTTATTTATTCCTAAATGCTTTTTACTAAGCAAAAACGGACCGCTAACTTGTATTCAAACGCCTTGAACATAACCCCTTCTTGCTCTGAAATCACGTGTGAGAAGTGCTTTCTGTCTTCTGAGGACGAAGCAGTTGTGTGCGATATCCTAGTTGAGGACTGAATGCTCACACTTCGCCGTCACATCATCAGTATTCTCCCACTTTTTATAGAACTTAATGCTGTCCTTCAAGAATCTTCAACAGACCTGGATGGAGTTCAGAGCAGTCTCTTTACCTTGAAAAAGCAGTTGAACAAAGCTGAAGCGCTTGTCAATGTCCTTAAGGTATTAAATAATCTCATTTACCTATTTGAAAGGCTGCTTAAAGCACCTACATACCGGCCTATCCTATTTTACCATGGTTATTAGATCCTTAAGATGTCTAAGTACTAACAATCACCTCAGTCCGATCTCTTTTAAATCTATTCAGGCCATGCTCTGATAAATCACACAATCACAGCGTATTCTTAGCCTTATCCACATTCGTCGTTTCAAAATTTGCCAGCAAGGTGCTCGTACCACCGACCGCGTCTTCTGTTTCTCAAGGTTAAGATTTAATCAAGTGTAGTGCTTGTTCAGTTTTGGATTCACTGTTAATCTGCGCGCCTTTTTTTGAGTTTAACAAGAGAGCAACCTTATAAAGTTTGGAATTTCTCCATGGCATAAACACCCACGATGCATAGCGGTTAAGAAATTTCGATAGTATCCCCATTTTATCGTTATGTCCCGCGTTAAGTGCTCCCAATGTTAAGATTTTTTAAGAAGGGATGCCGTCAAAACGAGTGTTGGGTTTTCTATTGTTGGTTCAGGAGTTCTCCGTAATTAGGTTATGAACAACCCATCTGTGAGCACGGATACTGAAGATTAGTGCTTCTTGCTAACTTGTTGAGAGCTCAGTCAAAAGACTCGAAAAGATAAAGAATTTGGCGTGGAAGCACCTGCTGTTTTAGTTCAGGGTACAGTGCATATGCTCCTGAAGCACGTGAAGAGTTTCACATCTCCCCCACTTGCCTTCGCGAATGCCCCTGATTACAGGGAAGGTTTTAACACGTAGAACGTCAAGGATGTCTCTAAAATTTTAAGATTGAAATCTGAAATTCAGAATCTCGATACGGTGACGTTCCACGCTAAATGCACGTTGGTCATCTAAACGTTCTGATTGGTTATTTGCATTACAGGAAGAATACGAAAAGGTTTATCCCGGCCAGTCTGATTCCTTAATAACTGCGGCCTTGACGAGGCTGAGCCAACAAGCGATGGAAGTGGAAGCGGAAGGAGGCGAACCGCAGGACGATGGAGAGGGGAACCCAATTGTCGAACCTGCAGCACGCACCACCACCACCGACGTCCCCTCACACGAGCCTAAATAGACCCAGTCGACCTTTTCACCAACCCCTTTGTACATTTTACTTTGTGAATGAATTCGTAAAAATATGTATTTTTTTTCCTGTTTACTTCAACTTTGTTGTGTCGTTGACTGCTGTTTCGCTAGGGGCTCTTTGAGGCACCTCATTTTCACCGAACTTTAATTTGCTTT
The DNA here is from genome assembly GCA_001693075.2 of Taenia saginata. Lineage (NCBI taxonomy): Eukaryota > Metazoa > Platyhelminthes > Cestoda > Cyclophyllidea > Taeniidae > Taenia > Taenia saginata. Next base: position 1,314,877 of record LWMK02000016.1, read on the forward strand.
TAACTCTCCTGATTTTCGTCCCATTGTAAACGTTCATCGTCACTCAAAACCTGGACTATAGGTTTGTTCTACGTTGTCCTTTTTTAATAAACTTGTCACGAAGCCGTGGATAAATCAAATATGTTGTTCCAGGTTATGGAATCATGCGTCATAAGTTAACTGGATGTCTTGTAAGGCACTGTCAACAGAATGAGCAGCTCGTTTGTTGATGTTTGGGATTCTGGCAACTCATTCTTCCAAAATAAATCTTTTATTCCGCATAGACTGAAAACGACAGAAGTTGGAGTGAGTGTATTTTCCAATCATGCGTAGCATGATAGCTTTTACTTGTTGAGACGAATTGGTAGTCTAAGGAGGCTGGGCAGATCCTGCTGCCAGCACCAGCGGAGGCATGATGCTAAGCTGGTCATAAAGGGTGTACTACGATACAGAGGAATCCTGTTGATTTGTTATATTTACTGGAACGAAATTGCTGAGTGAGATGCCAGGACAGTGTGGAGCTAGGCTTCTACAAAAAATATTTGTGTCTAGTGGCTTTAATACCATCTGACATTATCATTAGCATCTCCAGAAGGCTTTCTTACTCACCTTAAGCCACTTGAACGAAATCTTTGGATAAACTGTAATAAATAATTCAAGGTGGCTGAAAGAAGGCTGTCCAATTCTCTCATCGTCCATGCTCTTGACCCAGTTTTGTTAGGATCAGTGATCACTTTTGTAGCTACCGTTGAGCTCCGATTTCTACCACCACTTTCTTGGATCTCTCAACCTATTCCTCAAAAAGTTGCATTATACTGGTTCCTGTTCATGCCAGAATAGTAGTGAATGTCGAGGAGTGGCACATTGTTGCTCTTCAAGTGTATGGTGGCTTTTCTTCTGACAGACAAAACTGGTAGCGTTTATTGCATTCTATTTCAGGCCGTTTGAATTCATGAAAATGGCCGACTCGCAGGTGGATACAGGCGATCGGGAATGCGTGTCCAACACCACCAATAAGGCGGCTGAGGCTCTCTCTGACTACATTCAAAGGGCACTTTCAGGCGAGCACCCCTTTGTACTCTTTAAAGCGTTGGAAATGCTCTCCGTTTTGATAAAATTACACATTTCCCTTTTTTAAGTAAAATTAGCTATTTAGACTTGCATTCTGAGCTGAGTGAGAACTCCGATTCACCACGATCTTGAATGGTCCACTTTGTTGGATGTCCCTTGAACTACCTTGAGGTGCCTTGATTTCACTTAAAGCAAAACATTGCCCCTTTCCAACGATTTACAGGCACAATAATGACTTGATGTAATTGACTGTAGTCTTAAAAATCACTATTCAACTGCAACAATAGTTTTGTGTGACGTTCCTTTTCCCATTCTTTTGCTGTAGTCAATGCCGATAGGATATCCCACCTTAATGACCTCAACACAGCAGCATACAATAAGTACAGCAAGATTGCAGAGGCCACTAAATCTTTCGAGGAGAAGATGACCCCAATCAATGAGCAATGTAAGTAGCCTTCGCCCTTGCCCAACTTGGACCTTACGAGTGACGTGATTCAGTCGCTTACTCACACGAGAATGTCAGTACTGAACTGGAGGTAGGACATGTCGTTAGAAGGGAAACCTAATCTTCTTTTCCTTTCATTTTAGGCTTATTGTTAGCTAAGCATTTGGAGATGCTTGATAAAATATTGGAGAATGTGGGCGACATGGAGAGGCGGGTTGCCCAACTAGATGGTCTAGTTACGAAGTTGGGTAAGTGGAGTGTTCAAGTCACCTTCGCTTTGGTACATCACGCATTATAACTTTTTTCTTTTGGTTTGTAGAAGAAAAATACAAACGCCAACAAGGTAGCAAGCTGAATTGTGGCTAGTGCTACTACATTCCAAGGATAAACAATGGGAATTCCGTGTCATGTATTCAACTTTAAACTTGATTTTTTTAAGGAAAGTGTCCTAGTAATATGAAGTGATCTTTTCGATGCAGGCGGTGAGTGTGCATGGGGATAGCGCGCCAGAAGTCCTCTTCGGTGTGGATACAATGGTTTACATTCTCCTACGGGAATCGATGTGGCTGGCTATCGAACGATGTGAATATTATTTCGGTTAAGGCGAAGGGCAGAGTGGGTTAGGGGCCAGAATTTATTTCATTGCTTTAATGATGATGTTTTAACTCCTATTTGGTATATGGGTAGGCCAGAACCGGTTTTGAAGTCAAAACTGCTATTATGGGAGTAAATTACCAGGGTGTTTGAAAAAAAACACATTAAACAAATTCCGGTGTAGTATCGAGCTCATCCTTTGCTCTTCTCCAACTTTTGTAAATTTTTTTTGATCTAATTTTACGAATGCTGCATAGTGTAAGAAAGTCTAGGTGGCGTGTGCTTGTAAGTTTGCTTAAAAGCCGCAATTAATTATCCAATGGTCTTATTAATCAGGACTGAACACAAAAGTTGTAAATGTTTGCATTCATTAGTTGCAAACCTTGACTTTTTCTTTGCATCATTTTATGCAAAGCCTTTGTGCTTTCATAAGTTATAAGCCAGCCGCGTTAATTCAAAGTATCGAGGTGTTGAAGTTTGGGCGTTGGCCGATGTCTGTTCGGGTTCTGCCCTGTGAAGGTGGGAATACTCCGATAACGTTCATAGGTTTCAACCAGGACTATGGTTAGTCGCTGATGTCTCTATGAGCTCTCTCTAGGATGTTTTGCAGTCGGCATGCAAAATGGCTTTCGAATATACAACACCGACCCATTAAAACAGCTTGAAAATTGTGGTAAGTTTGCTTGCGCTAAACTCCTAGGGTCGATAAATCTCCACTATCTCACCCTTATCACTGTATTGCTTTTGTTGGTTATCCCTTAATGCTCTCGATTTTTCATACATCCTTTTAGAGTTCCATCTATGTGAGGGCTCTGGTGTGGGCTTTGTCGAAATGCTCCACCGCAGCAGTTTCCTCGGCCTTCTTGGTGGAGGGCGTCAGTCAAGGATACCCAGTGACACTGCGTGGGTATGGGATGGTGTTGAACAGAAAGTTATTCTTGAACTCGCCTATGGGGGCGATGTTCGTGCCATAAGGCTTCGCAAAGACCTGTGAGTTATGTTGTTTTGGCGAATCACTTGCTGACTTTCATTTAACCAATATACTAAGGATCTGAGAATTTCGATGTGCATTAGTTGATTTCCCTCATATTTCTGCGAATCATTGCTTAAAACTGAATTGCTTAGGGAGCAGGCTCTTTTGTTGATTACACTTGCATGTTCACATTTGTTTCTCATGGCCAATTTCACCGTCAATGGAAGTTCTAGGTACATGCACGCGGATCGTACTTTCCAGATTTTGCTGTACTCAAGGACATAGTTTCCTTTGAATTAATGGTGTACTGATCTGCCCTTACCTCTGTTCTAATCCAGAATCGCTGTGGTTCTCGTGAACGCAGTAAAGGTCTACACCTTCGGTTCATGTCCGGAGCTCCTCTACCAGACGGAGACAGCACTAAATCCTCAAGGTCTCTGCCACGTCTGCCAGAATCCTGAGAATCCCATTATCGCCTTCCCTGGTAGGCGGGTGGGGATGGTGACGCTTGTTACGTCGCCATTGGCTGCATCAACAACATCGGCACCACCACCACGTCATCTGTCGGCTCACCAAAACCCACTGGTGGCTTTGACAATGAGCGCAGATGGGGAGCAACTGGCCACTGCTTCTCAGCGTGGGACTCTCGTCCGCATCTTCGATACTCGTTCCTGTGACCTCCTCCATGAGCTGCGCCGGGGCTCAAATGCCGCTTTTATCACCTGCATAGCCTTTGATCATGCCACCACCTCCACCAAACGTCGTTTGGCTGTCGCCAGTGATCATGGCACCCTCCACATCTTCTTTCTCGATCCGTGCGAGAAGGAGGCGTCCTGGTCCGTTGGCAGTATTGGTGTTAGTGGTGGCGGCGGAAGTGGTGCAGCCAGCTCGCGGCGTCTGCCTCTGGGACAGGATCTAGCGCGCCATGCGGCTCAGGCTGGTCGGTGAGTTATTCCAACATTCTCTGAAGCCTTAGTGTCATTTAACCTCCCCCCCTGGCTAATATATCACGCTCCTGCAGAGACGCAGTCGAATTTATTTGGTGTCTTTACTACCTTTCTACTGTTACAGCTGTTATTTCTAAGCATTAAATCCAATGAGATGGTGCGAACAGTCTGTCCACTTCTGGCTTTAATATGCAGCCAGCAAATGCATTTTCTCTTTCTGTTCTTTTTTTTGCATGAAAACAGTGGTTTATGGTGTGTCTTGTCATTGGAACGACTTGCTTGTACATGCTTTAGTCCTCAAAGGTCAAAAGAGGACCTTCCAAAACATCGATAAAAAATTATCCAACTTGTCCTTACCATTTTAGTCTGAAACTTGCGGCCCCTACCAGTAACTAAGCCGTCGAGTAGGTAGTTAAGATCAAGCGTGTTGCTGCCGAGGCCTAAGAAGTTGATTGGCTACGCTGTTAGTTCTTTTCTACCTTACTGCCTCATGTGGCTGCTAGGACCTAGTAGTTTTTTTTCTTGTTTTCTTTTGGAGCTTCTCTTTGTCAATCGCCAAAAACTAATCCATTGGTATGAGTTATCCACCTCTGCAACTTGGTAGGGACTTAATGCATCACATTTAGGGAGCATAATCCTACATCATTCATGTTTAATCGGTGTAAGTTATCAGGACTACGCGGTTAAGGCATGGATTCTTTGAGATGGAATAATTGGTCCTTTATATCATCTATTCTCTTTCATATTTTGTACGGGAAACGCTACAAATTCAATCACCTTAGTCGATTACGGGTAATGATAATGCCCATTCCTTAAATGTTTACTGTATTTTTGAGGCCTAACGGTAGCGAGCGCCTTATGGGATCATTATTATCTGTCGGTAGGATCTCCAAAGCACGGGTTCCTATTTGTCGTGCATGCTCATGTGGAACTCTGCTGCTCCTTATACTTAGAAATCATGGGGAAACCAAAAGGAAAAGTGGGTATTGGAACGTTTGAGTTTCTTGCATTTGTCCAATTATTCTCTTGGAATAACACTTATACGATTTTCAGCATGTTGGCATATTAGTTTGGCCTAAGACTTGTTGAGTTTTGGGTTGTGTGGAAGGAGTGTTGTACTTCAATAAACCTAAGACATCCGCATTGGCGTAACTTACTGATGCTGATGCGTGCTCATTATTTGTAGCTCTCTCATGTAAGATTTCACGGTTCTGAGCTACTTTTGAATCATGGAAATTGGCTTTATCAAAACTGTTTACTAGGCGTTAGATTGTCGGCGTGATTTACCTTATTTTTACTTTGCAACTTAAAGAACTGCTAAGTTCACTTGTTTTCTTAGTGATCATAAAGTGCAACCAACAATATTGTGGGAAATTCGGAGGCCCAAATTTGGCTTTCGACTTTTACTCCGTACTGTACTAACTCCAAATGAATGCTTATTTTTATCTTGAAATCATTTCGCGTTTAAAATTGAGGTAGCTCCAATCTTTATAAGCCTATAATTCTCATTTTCCACAACGATTTTCGTGGATATTGATCCTTCTATCCTAGGCTGGAATTGGACTACCTCCATAAACCTCGAGTCGAGGTGTTCGCGACGCTGAGCTCGTGTATTGGGTTCATGATCTGGGGCTTTGTTCATTATCCAACGGTTTACGAGCAATTTGCTTTGAATGTTGAGTTAAGTTCACGCGACCTCCTTGGGCTTTTAAAAGGCTTGTTTTTGAAGAGCCTCCATTTAACGGTATGACAACGAGATTGATTAAGGAGGCATTTAACAATTCATTAAGACGGTCATTGGAAGGCACGACTCTCCCATTTCGGTGGCCTTGTGGCGCTCTCAGCTGTCGTAACTCGAACTGATAAATGAAGATTGGGTCATGTATTTTTTAAATTGCATTTGGAATCGACTCGACCCCGACATTTCCAATGCCCTACATGGACGTCAGGTTAGTTCATGTTATCTTGCCTCCCCTTGGGTAAAGAGCATGTTGGCTCCAGAATAGCATTTCATCAGTATTAAGCGTTTTTATTCAATTGAAACTATTTTTGAATATCCTAGTCGCCCTTTCCCACTACCTATTTTTTTGTGATTCTAGGTTGCCTGCCTGCATTATTCGCGATTTTTGTTTTGCAAATCTGTCTTCGTTAGAGCTCCACTTTCATTCCGTTCTTCTTTATCATGCGGACTTTTTTAAATTTGTGCTACTGTCAGTGTCTGTGGTCCTCATCTTCAACTCCGATTTTCACTGCGTTTTAAGGTTAAATGTGATGCAGTTTATCGCGTAATAAATGACCTTCCCATTCTGTAGTACCGTCGAATGCACCACGAAAACACGGATATTGTCAGACACACCCAGTGAACCGCTTGTTTTGTCTCTGTAGACTTTTATAAGGTTTAAATATCCGTGTTAGGTTGTAACACGGTTGCAGTTTCTCTAAATTCTTGGGAATGGAATTCACTGTCCTTTTGCCTACATTGACGAGTTAAAGGTTTAAGCTGGCTGTTTCACGTGGTATTAATTTCGAGCTTTTCTTTCCTGCCTGTAGATCGGCTGGTCTTTTGCCGCGATACTTCTTCTCCACCTTCAGTCAAATACGCTTTGCATTAAATACCAAATTCAAGGTCATCTGCGCGTTTAGCCCCTCCAATCCAGACACCTTGATTGGTGAGACCAAAAGCGATTAAACCCGTCGCTTTTATTCTTCTACTTTTCCAATATTAAGTAGCTAATATATTTTCGAATTATTTTAGTCCTCGCAGCGGACGGCACCTACTCCAAGTACAATTTCACACCAAATGGTGTGGTGACGAAAGAACAGACTATTAACTTTTTAGATTTTTACGATGATGAAAGTGATTTTTGATAAATTTACTACTCAGTGTACATATTTTAGCCAACTAAGTCATTTGGTTTGACTTAATGGTAGACGCCTTTGTAAACATGCGTTTATTTACGATTTTCACTCTTCTGGCTACGTTTGTTGTGCTTTTTTTTGGAGTTGGTGGGTAGCTTGAAAGCATCTTTTTATCATTTGTCCGGAAGTTTTGTGCTTCGGTATGACACTTGGGTGTGATTCTGCTTAGATTTAAGCTTGGGAATGCATAAAAGTAAATGGATTTCTATGTAGGTATTGTGAGGAAATTTTTTGTCCGGATTCACGAAGAATTAGCCTAAGTGGTGTTGCATTTCGCGCACATTTTTTACCCTCATATTTGCTTGCTTGGATCAGAGCTTTCAAATACCTTGAAGCGCATTGCATGAACTAGTTGTTAGCCATCAATTTACTTAGTCAGTGGGGTTTCACCAGCGCTGATTCTCCGTCATCCTTGAGATTTAGTAGAGCTGTTGGCAAAGGTATCTGCATATTTAATGTGTGTCTAGTGAAAATGCAAGTAGTGAAGTTCTGGAAAGCCACTTATGGATACTTTCGTACTTTTGTCATGATGTGAGACGTCACGTAGAATCGCGTCCACTCTTTGTGAGTTCGAGACGTTTTTTTATTCTTCACTTCGGTCGAAGCTCCGTTTATTTTTCTTTTTGTCCTTCACGTTGACGTAAGGTCACTTTAATAAGTTAAAATAAAAATGCATGAATCAAAACGATTCTGTGGGATAGAAATAGTAATACGAGTTATAGGTATGCCAAATTCAGTATGCTTACGAATAAGAACTTCTCTTTCCCACTTTATACAAATTGAAGTGAAATTTAATGGTGGCATTTTTTAGCTTGATGAAATCATTGTTTTGCACAAAAATTTCCCCTTCGCTATGGCTGCTTTGTGCAATTCCTCATACAGTTGTTGGTGCTTATCGGTGTTCCCTTTTAGCATGATAAAAAACAGATTTTGTTTCACCATTGAATTGTATTACGTATCCCTGGCCTTTCTTTTGTTATAATAGGGTTTTTGCTTAGCCCCAACGACAATGCGAGGTGCTAAGCTTTAGCTTTACCGTACTTTCCAATTAAAGACGGCGATAGTTGTACAGTCAGGGATTAGCGCATGTTTTTAAGAGTGGATGGAAGAATCGACAATTATCTATCGTGTAGTTTCTGATGAGAAAACAAACCACCCACCTCACCTCTGTATGAGGGGCGGTTTTGATGAGGCTTGGTGATTTAGGAGTTCGCAAGCTGTATGGAGCGATTCAGGAAAATTTGAACGGTTATCGCGGGCAAATTTAGTTCATAAATGTAATTGCTATGAGTTTCTGAGGTGACAAAATGATTGCTATGCTCGGATGAATACGAAATGTAAACCTTTGAGGGGGGCTTTCGCCCGTGCAGTCTCGTGACAGTTGCTGCCTTTAATCCATTTGCACTAGTCTTACACTTTATCTAGCTAATCATGTGCCATTTAATTTTTCCATGAAATAAAGCTTGGGTTACTTAATGAAGGGCACTTTTTCTGTGTGAAGAGATCGCGAATCTCAAAATAATTAGAAATTTCAGGGATTCTCCGAGTCACTGTATTTTCAATTAAATTGAGGTGGCTTGGAATAATCTAGTACACTGTGTCAACTGCATGAAAAAAATTCAACCTTTTTAAGGATCTATTTGATTAATTTTGGTTTTGAGAGACAAAAGTGTGGTTTGGAGTGCATTAAAATTAGCTTCGCGAATACTGCTTTATTTTTGTGTGAAAAGAGGTCAGCCTGAAATGCAGTACTTTGAGAGCCTAGACGGATGAGGTGGTCACATAAGCCACCTTGCATGCCTGAACATGAAGGAGGTCGACATCTACATCCGGACGCTTTTATGACCCCTGAAGCTTCGCAGCCTCCTGCATTCCTAGCCCCACTTTGTGTTGGTCTTAAACATATCCGTAGCCCTGCCCCCCACACTTCCAGTTTAGTGTCATTTCTAACCTCCTGTACCGAAATTTGGGGCCTTAACTGTTCGTTGTTAGCGCCGGTCATTTCCTTATTCCGGTGATCCTCGCGCACCGGAAGTCATTTGTCTGCATTGTAAATACCCTGTCCATTTACTTGTTTTGAAGATAAATCCCGTCACATGTAACTCAGCAGCTGTATTTTGAAAGGAAAGATGTTCTTTTGTATTAATGAGAACATCAGTTTTGCTACCTAACTCGTCGCCTTTTCTAAGATCGGTCCAAAATTGTATCTTTTTTGTGAAAATAAAGCCTTTAAGTTGTTTCGTGGAATTCTTAACTATTTACACAGTTTCAAAAGAAATTGATGAACCTTGAGTACCTTGGCAGTGTTATCACGACATATTTGTGCGATTACATTCTCATTTTTTTTGCAAAAAGAAGGAAGAAATCAAAATTACCTGCAGTACTCCTTGAAAGTAAGACCAATTCATTTCGAATATTTAGAATGTATTTAGCAAAGATTTAGAATGCCAGATTTCCTTTTCACGCACCGAGTGCTGCTCAGTATTCCATTACTTCAGCGGGAGGACACGATTTGGTTGTCCTCGTAAGTATGCCGCAGCCCCCGGGACTTCCTTGAAGACGAAGTCAGACATAATACTCGGACAGAGTATTTATAATCAACGTACAGTGGAGTTCGAGCTACTGACATGGCCTGCGGGCTAGCTTACCCGATGTAGCCCCCTTATCAAAACCGATAATTAAGCAAACAGTCAGCGCATTATTACATTCCTTTCCTCTTTCGAGCGTTGTGCCCAGCGTCCTTCGTGGTCAACCTTCCGTGTCAGCCATCACAAAGTAATCAGGGTTGAAAGAAAACGCCCACGAGCCAGCCATGCTAGCAACCCAAGTTCCATGCCGCTAAGGACCCACTTGACCGCAAGATCACTTATCTCTCTTGACAATTCTGCTGGATATGGAGTTCCGTCCTGTAAGGGAGCTGGTTTCAAGGATGGGGAGTCTGTCGACGATCACTCGCGTCCGTAGGTAAACAGTGGAATACTGGCCTCAAAGCAATCACGTAACAGAGGGGAGGATTGAATTCAGTTTCGTGGGAACATGGTTTAAGTTCTATTCCTTCTTGCTACACTTTTTCCTCACTTCAGTATCGCTCAGCCATATCTACCTGGTTTCATTCCAGCTAGTGCAGATGTGGAGGTGGTATCACATATCCACTTCATTAAAATCTCCATACAAGTACCGTAGACAGTCCCGTAGCGAACTCTTCCAGCTGGTTCACGGCTAGCTTTGTTTCATTTGTTAGTTGCTCTCCTGAGGGCCATGTAATTGGGGTAATTGCCGAAGTAGACGTCATTTTCAGCCTTTCTGTTAGAGGTCATCGCAAATTTTCCCATACGTAGCGTTTACACTTCCGCCCCGCTGAGGTTTATCATTCAGCAGTAGAAATTAGGATAGACGTCCTTTAAGATCGGGTTCACTCCCTGCGGTCTCCAATGTAGCAACCCGAGACTGCCTTGACGACGAAGGAAGGCATAATACTCGGGTAGAATATGTATCGCCGATGTGCAGTAGACCTGGGGCTGCTGACCCGGCCTGGAGGTTAGCCCACTTGACGAAGGCGCAATGGCGAGGGTTAAATCAGCAGCGTATTACATCACCGTTACATTCACAGTCATGATTGAACTACTCGCCACTAATGGCCCACCGTCATACTTTGAAATCTGTCCATACAAGCGAGTCACTATGGTAGGGTAAGGGAATTGGAAGAGCAGCTTTTCTTTCTGTGCAAAACCTGACACTGAGAAAACTTCAGAATATCAGTTTAGCAAAGGCACTGCGTAACGCAACTTACCAGAAAACCAATTCATCAATATTTTAGGATAAAAAGAAGGAGGTTACCAAGAAAATTCGCTCTCACCAACTCGAATGGAAGGTTCGACATTGAGAACACAGAAATAAGTTTCACATAATGGGCAGAGATGCACCTACCGAATTGCAATGATGGCCTGAATGAAGATCGTTCCCTTCTCACACTGATGCATGGCTTCGCATTACCACACGACTCCAGGTATCGCATCTTTTCTCTGGCGTTGTAGCACCCAACAGCTACGACAAATCGCTGATGCAAAGCAGTGTCAAACATTACCTTGAATGTCAGTACGCTCCAAAGTCTAGAGTGGAGGCATCGTCCTTCCACAAAATTAAATTTGTTGTCTTTAGTTACTGGCACATAAAGAGTTTTCATGATTCTTTCCGACTGAAGAGTATTATTTTGCGATGTAGGGATTAGTTAATGTATTAAATAGTTGACATTCATACTTTTCAAAGAAGGAATGTCGGACCACCCATCAGCATGACATCACTCGGCGATTTTGCTCCCTGTTAAAATCACCCAGCATAAAGTGCAGGCCAAACACGGTTGTAGCAGAGGGCATGGGGGCTGTTGGCACGGCCCAAAGGCCGACCAACCGGCTCAGTACAATATGGCCACCCAAGTGACCGAAACCGGCTGTTCGAACAAACAAAGTATTACACAGCCCCTCTCTTCTTTCAAGCGTCGTCCCCGACGCTCCCCTTGGTCAGCCTCCCATGTCAGCCATCACAGCGTAATCAGTGCTGCGAGAAGCACCCACGAGCTAACCGTGCCAGTCATCCAGATTCGAGCGCATGTCTTCTTGTAGTACCATCAATTCCGCGTAGCACTCGATGCAGCAAATGCGCATATCTTATTCCTCCTCTCCCATGATAATACGGCCCAGTGAAAGATGTGGGTACGAATCCAAGTTTTTGGACGAATGGTGACACACAACACAAGTTATAATTTCCAGGCTTCTCCGATGCCGTGGAAGATACGCAAGGGTATCGTAGAACCCTGAGCGAAGGGGCAATCGGGCCTCATTGGAACAAGATGCACGTGATCCAAGTGTACAAAGCATAAAACGATGCTATCGAATGGCGGCCTGCACATTCTACATCTGTTGATACACATTTTGGCGAAGGGAGGCAAGTTGCCTGAGAACAGGAGAGAGAGCTTATAGAGGATGCTTGATCACAACGTCACTGATCCTTCTTGGCGGTTGCACTGGACTTGGAATTCACGGCTAGTGTCGCTTCAGTTGTTAATAGCTTCCTTGCAGAACACGAGAGAGGGAGATGCCGAAGCTAGACGTCGATCTCAGCCCTTCTGTTACGAGATACCAGAGGTTCTCCCATCCATAGCACATGCATTCCCTATACACCGCCAAAGTTTGCCACAAGCGGTATGGAACAGGACAAAATCCATCAAAGTCGGGTCCGGCTTCTGCTGCCACCAATGTAGCGTCCCGANTTCTTGGCGGTTGCACTGGACTTGGAATTCACGGCTAGTGTCGCTTCAGTTGTTAATAGCTTCCTTGCAGAACACGAGAGAGGGAGATGCCGAAGCTAGACGTCGATCTCAGCCCTTCTGTTACGAGATACCAGAGGTTCTCCCATCCATAGCACATGCATTCCCTATACACCGCCAAAGTTTGCCACAAGCGGTATGGAACAGGACAAAATCCATCAAAGTCGGGTCCGGCTTCTGCTGCCACCAATGTAGCGTCCCGAATATATATTCTGGAAACAGAGGACTTGGGGGCTGTTGGCACGGCCCGGAGGCCGGTCAACCGGCTAGTACAATATGGCCACCCCAGTGACCGAAACCGGCAGTTCGAACAAACAAAATATTACAATGGTAGATACCTTTGGAGTACGTCTGCTTTGGAGGCCAATTTTGACTTGGCTGATTCCAAAGCACCAAGTGCTTCTTCCTCTATTTACTGCATAGCTTTTGCGAGACGTATGGAGTGGATTACCAAAACTCACTGTTCAGATTCAGTGGAAGGGAAGTATCGTATGCTGTTAACAAATCACACAATGTTCACTAAGCGTTGTATTGCAAAAGATCCTTCAATAATGAGAATGAGGAAATCAAATCATTTTCTGAAGCTTTAAATCGAGAGTGACTTGCCAATATTGAGTCAGTGATGAAACTGCTCGTTTGCGTCAAAACAAATTATTTATATTGTGAGATGAATTAATGAAGGGCACATTCTTGCATGAAACAACAGGTGCTAATAAGCCCTTTCACTACTTCCACTTCATACTCATGATTTGGTCTTTTCCTAAGTTTACTGAGAGGGACAAATATTCTACAGCTTGTCCAACAGGCGAGATCCTCGGCTACTTTCTCAAAACTGAACAGAATAAAAGTAATCATCAGTGTACAGTGACCCTTTGCCCAGGTTCGTGGACGAGTGTGTGTGCTGACAGACACACGGTGAATGAGGGTAGACGTCGTACAGCGAGTTTTGACAGGCATTGCAAATCGTTTGTGGTGCCACTTTGTAAGCTCTACTAGACTGCTGTCAAGGCAAAATGCAACAATGGATTAATGAGCTTGAGCCATCACCTTGTTCTCCATAAACCCGCGTCTGTGCCATCAAGAATTTTCTTTATAAGATAGCAAAATTTTGGCACGATTTTCAAACGGAACCCAGGGTGAGCCATTTTTTACTATGAAGCTCGTTTGTTTGTTTGTTTAATTAGAAGTGGTGAGTGTAATACTTTGTTTGTTCGAACTGCCGGTTTCGGTCACTTGGGTGGCCATATTGTACTGAGCCGGTTGGTCGGCCTTTGGGCCGTGCCAACAGCCCCCAAGCCCTCTGTTCCCATAATATATGTATTCTGCCCCAGTACTATGCCTTCTTTTACCTTAAAGGAAGTCTCGGGACGCTACAGTGAGAATCTGAGTTTGGCCTATTGGAAGGCAATGTTCCTACGGCTCCCCTTTCTCACCTCTTAGTGAGTAGAGGAGGGCAACCCATACTAATTCGTCCCCATTCCTGGGGATCAGTGAGGCCCGCCCAGTCACTTGAAAGGTATATCTGCGCAAGGAATCGTAGAGCATGGCCATTTAAAAACATAATTGTTGTTATTAATCATTTCCAGGTATCAAGGAAGACTCCAGCTTTCCGATCACATAGGCGATTATTTAAAGCGGGACATTTGGTTGCTTTTAAATTAATTCTACTTAAAAGTACTATTGCCAACAATTTCGTCAAGCCCGTAGTGGAAAGTGGTGAGCGCCCTTAGGGAGTCAATCCATTCCAAAGGGGTATCAGAACTTTGTCTGCATCACTTCACGAAGACTCGGAATTTTCCACCTCACCTTACACAAAGCATCACAAAGAGTAATCTTAAAATTGGGCTAAAAATGCACAATCAGCCAGATTAAATTGTTTACACACTAATAATGACAACTTATAAGCTGTATTAATTTTTCTACCAGTTCAGAAGACAATTGAGATGCCTAACGTAGCGTCCCAAGTCTTCCTTAAAGGCATAATACCAGAGCAGAACATACCTATTCAGCAAACAAAGGAAACGAGGTCACTGGTATGGCCACTCAAGTGGCTGAAATCGAAATCGGCAGTCAAAGAAAGGAAGCATTACACCTAACAATATGGAAAATTGAGACAAATGTCGAAAGCGCTGTGATTGCAATTGAGGTGTAACTAATAAATTACTGTGGCATGGTGACAAAATTCGCCCCACCCAATGATAACCAAAAACAGTAAAATCTGCACTTTGTAGAACGCAAAGAAGCACTTTGTAATACCTTTGAAGTTGAGAACTGTGGATAGTAAGAAAAGGAGATGTGCGACTAAAGGTCAACCTTTTGCAGCCGTTCACCCCACTAGTCGTAGGAGGCTTAAAGCCCAGCTAAATGGCCAAGGCATTTCCATAAGAAGGTTTTGTTTGTGTCTGAAAAATGTTTTATATACCAAAAAAAAGTAACATCACCTTGATTGAACCTTTCTAGTTTTTTTTGCCCTTTCAGTGGTTCCATGTCTCGCACGCGACCGCGACAACGAAGAGCACTGACCACAGGCTGTCCGGTTAGCATACCCTGGAAACCGGTGTTCAGGCAAGGGTAATTGAAGAGGTAAAACGAACTTATCAAGTTCAGAATTAGTAATTCGTATCAGACTTTGGTGCATACATATTAACAGTACCTACTGTGTACATGCGATTGCAGGGTGTGACTCACAGAGGCATAACTTTCCGGCACATGACAGGGTAAAGATGAAGACCCCCTTCCACTCATGTGCTTTCTATATAAAATGGAATAGCAGCTGATTTAACAATATACGGTGAGTTAATTAGAAGATAGTCACTTCAATCCAGCTGACAAACTAGTTCCACCGATGGTAATCGGTTGAGGAAAGGTTAATTCGCGAAACTTTGAAAATAAAAAAAAAACTAACAGTAAAAAAAGGCAGTCACTGAGCAATTATTACTGAAGACAGTGGATAAACGCCCTTAGCAGACACTGGAAATGCTTTTTACAGATCTTCAATAAAAATATGATGTTAACTGAGGAAGTTGCCGTCCCGGTGGTACTGGAATTGACAGTTAGGGGATGGGAAAGGGGCATATTCCTACTGAATCACATTCTTTGATTCTTTTTCAATAAAGTCAACGTTTTTAATTGACGATTGACTTCTCCTGGTAAGACTGTTAAGGCAAAGTCGTAAGAACGCAGTACCTCCCTACGTCCTGTCTCAGCTGCCACTTTTGTTTACGTCCAAGAGAGAGGTAAAAGTCAATGCCTGCAAAATTTTAGGAATAAACACTAGATCTGTGTGCAAACAGTTAGACTGAGCCAATATTCGTTATTCATGTAGCGAACCATGACGTGATGCATTAGAAGGCAGTATAGCCAGTCGAAATAGCTGTATGAATGGACGAAATTCCCACATTGACAACTTTATTTTGTCTCCTCGAGCTCCAACAAATTTTTGTCGATTTAGCGACTAAAGCCTGCGACCAGGAAACTCTCAGCAAAGATTACCAGAAGAATCAGAACCGACCCACCCATGGAGCCCTGTGCCTTCCATTTACCTAGAGGGATCTTCGTTCGTCTTCGGATAATCCCACAATACTTCAAGTTAACCCAAGACGCAACCATTTCCACGTAAGATAATGTCCAAAACGTTCAAAAGAAACTTTTAAAAGCGATCGAAAGGCTTAAGACTCCAAAGGAGGCCTCAGGAGCTTCGTACCTGTGTCCACGACCAAGCCACAATCTACTTAAGAAACCCGAACAATAAAGCACATAGTGACTTCGCGAAATTTAAAACATATGCCAAATCCACACCTACCCCTACCAACAAACAAGCAAAAAAACCCTTAATCGGGATATGAAATTTTTTCATAAGCAAAATAAGTACCAAGATGAGTTGAGAAGGCTTGCCTGGAAGGAAAGGATCCGGGAAAAACAGGGAGGGAGGAAAATATCATGAAATTTGATCTAAGGCAGGAACACAGTTTTTCAAATGGTTCTGATACTCCAACTCTGTGACATAGGTTCCGCCACAGGCCACACAGTTGATCTTGCTTTCTGGATGCTTCCGCAGGTAATGTGACTTGAGAGTACAGTTTTGTGTTGAGGAGTAATGACACACTCGACAGATATACGGCCTTTCTCCTGTGTGAGTTCGTATGTGCACAGTGAGATGGCTCTTCTCTACCGTAGTGTAAGCACAATGGGGACAGAAAAAAGGTTTCTGTTTGGTGTGCTGAGCCATTACGTGTTTACGCAAGTGAACCTTCTGGCGATAAATGCGACCACAGAAAGAACAACTGAAAGGCAACATTTGTGGAGGGTAAGCAACCTTATCCCCCGGGGGACGATCGACAAGAGGTTGAGGAGCAGGCTGGAGGGATAGATCATTGGTAGGGGAGGCAGAGCAGGATGGTTGAGTAAGACTATTAAGAAAACCGAAGTCTTGCGAAAAAGGACTCTTATCAAGGTCTACCGACTGCTTTTCGGGCAAAGAAAAAAGGTTTGACGGTGAAAATGCTTCGATTATGTGAGGATCGGACAAACCATCTGTCTGACAGGAGGCCGATGCCGTCAATTGATGAGACGAAGATGGAAGCGGAGCTGAGCTGCAGGAGCAAGAACCAACTGCGCACAAGCAAGAAACACCTGTCTGTGAACAGCAAAGACTTAAAGCATACGAAGAAGAGGTGTTGGTGACATCAACTGAGGCCATCTGCCGTAGATGCATGTCCAATTTACTACAGGCAATTCCATGAATAAGACGCAAGCTATCCTCCAAATTTAAAGCCATATTCAAGGAACTACACGAATGGGGGGCGTATGAAAGGCTATGAAATTGAGAACCTGAATTCCCAACTTCTCTTGAGGAGGACCGACACGGAGACTTGGGAACATGAGATGATGTGGATGGCGGTGAGACGGCTGTAGGGATAGATCCCAGAGATAAACCATCTGATTCGCCGATCTTACGTGAAAATTCATCGAAGTTAACGCTTAACAATGAATTATCCTGTTCATGGACACCACACGTACGATCGTTAGCGGAGCACTCCATCTGCACATAGGAGGAAGGCGGAGTTTTGATACCAGAATCTGGCTGATAACTGGTTCTGCCTCGGCAGTCGAGATTTCTCACCAATTTGATTCCGTGGTCATTTTGAACATGAAAGAGAAGGGGCCATGGACTATGAAAACTCCGGACACACTGATAACATTGTAAGTCCTCATACTTAGTTTCAAGCAAAGAGTTGGGACAATTAAAACGCTTGTGTTCAATGAAAAACGTTAATTCAGAAAGAGGAAATTCTAGAGAACATGACCCGCAATAGATAAAGTCAGGTCGCATGCTTGATAAAATGCCAATCTAAGAACAATAAAAAATGCAAAAGCGAGCTAGTAACAGGTCCTTTCTGATTGGCCAGGTGGTACAACTTCAAAAACAAGTGAAAAAGAAAGGAAAATAGGCAAAGGGGTTTAAAGAAGCGCAGTCTTAAAATAAAAAAGACGAGGGACAATGATTTGATTATGGGGGCAAATTACATTTAAAACGTGGTGAGGCAACAATATTAGCCTGATAAGTAACATAATAAAAAAAGATAAAATAAGAGCAGCATTAAACTTTCTAAGGATCTCGGGTATAAAGAGAGTGGTAGCAAATGTTTTATAGGCAGCTCAAGCTCTCGCGTATATCGTTGGGCAAGCTAGCATTGATAGGCTGTTTACCATCACAAACTTGGTAGTTAAATAACAAGTATTTTAAATGGTGTATAAAATACACAAGTTAACATCAGCGCACCGTTATCTGGGCTTTACATCTTTACCTGGTCTTATGAGCTGCTGCTTAGAATTAGACCCCATAATATGGGATTCTAAGGTTCCGCCAATCATACTTGTAGCATCCCGAGGCTTCCTTTAAGGTAAAGGAAGGCATATTGCTGAGGCAGAATATATATTCTGGATTTAGCGGGCTTGGGGGCTGTTGGCATGGCCCAAAGGCCAGCCAACCGGCTCAGTACACCCAAGTGACCGAAACTAGCAGTTCGAACAAACAAAGTACTGCATACATATGCTGGCTATTGAGAAGCTCATGTTATGTTCGTGTCCATTAAAACTTTCAGTTTGATACCCACAAGCCCTGCAAAGCATTGAGAGTTCTCTAAAGTCAAAAGAGACTTTATAACCAGGCAGAATACATATTAGGCAGGGGAAGGAATTGGGACTACCGACATGACTGTTAATAAAATAGATAATCAAACGAATACCTAGACGTATGCAATTATTTCTTTGCTTTCATCCTTAGCGAGTTAGATAGCATAGGGAGTAAAATGTTAAAGAAGGCGGCAACTAAGCCTAATAAATAGAAGGCCAATGTGATGCGTTTTGTTGTTGATTTAACTACCGGTTTCGGTTACGATCAGTTGGGTGGTCATCTTGCCTGTGCCAGACAGGCTGGTCTCTGAACCATGCCATTTTTAGCGCCTCTAGGCTTTCATGAAGGCAAAAGAAGGCATAATACTAGGGCGGGATACATATATTCGGCAAACTGAGGGAACCGGACTGCTAGCATTGTCCGAAGGCCAGCCAGCCCAACCGGGGCAATATGGCAACCAAAGTGACCGAGACCGGCAGTCCGAACGAACAAAGTATTACACCATTAACACCATTTTTTCTTTTTTGCCGAATGTATGCGCTCTATCTGAGCTTTGTGCCACCGTTTGTTTTCAAGATGTTCCCAGGACGCTACATCTGTGGCAGCGGGAAGTGGACCCGGGAAGTAGTCCTATCATGATTGATACTGTTTGTGGCAAACTTTGGCTGTGCGAAGGAAGTTCATGTGCTACGGATGAGATAATCTCTGACATTCCATAACAGAAGGGCTGAGAATGGCGTTTTATCCTGTAGCGTCCCGAGACTCCCTTTAAGGTAAGAGAAGGCATAGTACTGGGGGTAGAATACATGTACTCTGGAAACAGAGGGCTTGGGGCTGTTGGCACGGCCCAAAGGCCGACCAGCCGGCTCAGTACAACATGGCCACCCAAGTGACCGAAACCAGCAGTTCAAACAAACAAAAGTATTACATATCCCACTCCATTGTTCTGCAAGAATGCTATTAACAAGGGGGGCGACACTAGCCGTAAACCATCTGGAAACATCTCGTTGTAGAGTTTTACCATGCCTGCATAATAAAGTCGACAATGCAATCACACGCTAAATTCTAGCACCATGGAAAGCGTTAATACCTGTACTCCTTTTTCGAATCTGCTTTTGAACCAGTGTTCCAGCAACTTCCAAAGGACATATGCAATGGTCAGCAGAAAAATGGCTCCAAATTCAGTTATTGTAATGGACGTGGTCTCAGATCGAGTAGAAGTAGTGGGAGATAACAGTGACGTTGTGGTCAAATATCTCCTCAGTTGCATGAAATTCGATGACTGACACAGCTGGCTCGTAAGCGCTTTCTTTCGGCACTGATTACATTGCGCTGGCTGGCATTGAAGGCTTATTGAAAGGGTTGCTTAGGACGAAACTCAAAAACGAAGGTCTATATAATACATTTTGCTTTGAAAAATACCGGCCTCGGTTACGGTTTTAAACGTGCCGTGTGGGCTGGTCTCTAGGCTATGCCAGCAGTCACATTTGTTTCTCTGTTTAATAAACATATGCGTCTTGCCCAAGCATTATTTTATGCTTCGTTTTCAGGAAAATCCTGGTATGCTACAGTCAACATTATGCCCTTTAAAACTGTAAAGCTTAACATTGCATTGGACAGTTAAGAATGCGAATTAAATTCCTCCTTGTACTTCGCCAAGCTATGGTTTAGTGTTGAAAGTAGCAGTAATTGTTTAAAGTTGAAATAAACAGCCTTAAAATTGTTAGGCTTGTATCCACTTACCATCAAACTTAATCAATTAAGTGTAGAGCGGGCCAGAGCTTTTCTAACAATTATTGTTTCAAAAATCATCGTTTGCTAATTTGTTCCACACAGAAGCATTGCAAGCCAAAACCTAGCTAATCGAAACTATTGCTGCTTAAATTCGGCCATTCCTTTTGTGCGCGGTTGCAGGAGGCTTGCCTATACCTTCGAGTGTAAAATTATGAATTAGAATCGTGATAACTTGGTGTCCAAAGATAACGTACTCAACGTCAGGACTGTCTGTTATGGGATAAAAGGGTTGTTTGTTTTGTAAATTAGCACAGCTTGGGCCGCAAATCATAATTCTTCCCTAATTGTAAGGCATCCATTCATTTAATGCATTTTAACAATAATAGCTCTATTTAGCAATTTTATTTATCCGCTTTGAATTGTAGGATGTAAATCCCCTAACAGTCACTTTTTCACTAATTTGTTGTTGATCTGTGTTCTATTCTTGGTAGATTTGATGTTACTTCTCAAGGCCAGTAGCGTTTCGCGCAACAATTGAGATCCTGTACTTTGTCTTTGGAAATGGATTCGTCTGATATTTATGGTGGTCCTCCTTTGCAAATGCCTCTTACACCAATTGAGTTTTTTAAGCAGCCGAGAGCACTGCTGAAAATTGCAGCTGTGGTAGGCAACTATCTCTGGAGTAATGAATCCCAAGCCCTGTAGCTTATTTCGCATTCCGCTAGTGTATTGTAGAACTTGCCATAGTTTTATAGACACAGTTTATGATTCAGTTTTTATTTGCAATTTGTTGCTGTAAAAATTTTAAGCAGGTACGCAAAGGCAATTCCTTCTGCGCATCTGCTTTGGTCTATTTTTTTGTTTAGTCAAGTTTACAATGTACAATTTACAGATTATTTCTGTTATTGGTCTTGGCTGTGCAACCAATGGCTGCATGATGGACGAATATTCCATATTTAACAATGACGCGAACGCATGTCGTTTTGCTGTGGCTGTCACTCTCCTTGGCTTCCTTTTTTCGCTTATTTCTCTCGCTTCTGACTATATGTACGACAAGACTGCCAATATTAAGCGCCGACGCTACATCCTCATAAGTGACATTGGTGGGGCAGGTACGTTTGCGTAGTCATTAGCATTTCGATGCGGGGGCATCTCGTACATCAATTTTTTTGAAGCTAGTACTTAGCACTGTTCAAACATTTTTGGCCCTGACTCTCAAAATCCATTTTTATTGCTGCCATGCATTTACTATAAAATTGCTCCACATGGGCTGATTAACCTCGTGTTGTCTAGTGAATAACACATTCGCTCATTTTCAAGAAGGTAGTGGATCAGCTGTCCTCTGAGTGGAACTTTTTGTAGTTTGTAGCAAGTGTAAAAGTGTGAAATTGGACTCTACTTCATAGGTCCCCTTAAATGTCCATTCACTGGCCTTATATTGCTAGATGCTAAGCATCATTACACAAGTTACAAGGGCCTGAAGTGCCTCTACCTAATCAGTGGTTAGTCCAATCTGAATTTGTTCCACTTATGGTACATATGTAAACGGAATCTACTAGAGGTAAGAACAAAAATGGAGTTGGACGAAGTGAAAATCACCTTCTACCATTTTAGGCTTGTTCGCGCTACTGAATTTCGTGGCCTTCTGCTATCTAGCCAACCGTTGGTCGAACACCGAGAGCACGTGGTTGGAGGAGAGGGGTTTTGAGCAGTGGCAACGGCGGAACGCGCGCTCCGTCATCTTCTTCGCTTTTGTTGCCCTCGTGGCCTGGGTGAGTGCCCCTCGTTCACGCGCGCTCGCGCGCTTGCCATACACACACATACGCACCACCATACACACTCACGTTCTTCCCAAAGCAGTCGCATTTTTCCATCTTAAATCACACTTGCTCGTTCGTTTGCTCACTCGTTTACTCGCTGGTTTGCCACTGGCAACTTTGCCCCTGGGCGCTGCCCAAACGATACAAAAAAGGCTGTTTGCCCTCCGAGATAAGATTGGAGCTGTGTACTCCACGTCGAATCTTCATATGGTCATCACATTTCACCGGTTCGAAAGCGTATGGACAACACTAAGTATCCTTCATTCGTAGGATAACTAATGTCGGTTTTGTCGGTGGGAAATTTGATTGCTAGTGTAACGCACATTCAATGACAAATCTTAATTGTTGTTAAGTATTGAATGGCATAGGCGTGTTCACATGCAAATGCCATTGTAATTGCTTCTAAACTCTTTATTAGTAATTTCCTTACTTTATTCTCGATAATAGGCTTCGTCATTAATATTCAGTAGAACTGTGTTTAATTTTACCTCAAAGCAGGGCCCACTGACAAGTTGTGGATCTTTTGTGGTAATTTCCAGCAAATAATTGCTTCTTTTTTTAGTTTTGTTGATAATATCTGCTTCTCTCAATACGTTAAGGTTTACAATGCCAACTTCCTATCCTTCCTGTGTTTTATCCTAACTATATCGATGGACATCTAAAGAAAAGTTATATCATTTTGAACTCTTCGTTGGCCTTTAACTTATGGGCAAAGATGGTGCTATTACTTTGATTGATGTTGGGTTTCTCAAGTGTTTAAATTAAAGCTGTACTTAAATGCACAATTGTTGCCAGCTTTCTGATTTAGTCACCTTTATTGAATGGCCTGAAATGGGTCTTCATGAAGGTAATGAATAAAGGCTTGAAAAACCTAAGCATATCTTTATAAGCCCTTAAAGTTCTATACCTGAATTGAATACTACTCAAATTCAGACAAAAATTTATAAGGAAATGGCTGGTTTCCTCATGCTTGACAACTATCTCTAAAAATGCGGCTATTCCTACCAGACTTAGAATTTTACATATGTCGATGAGCGTTTTTTGTTCTGATGGAAGACAATAAATTACGTATACTAATCTTGATTTCCCAACTTTGGCATGGGTTTCAATCCTCCTCTACCCGTCTGTCTGCCTGCCAGCAAGCATGCTTGCCTACCCGCCTGCCTATCCCATGAGTTTGCAGTTTTGCATTTTGCATGCCTACTTGTTCACCTCACTCTGCCCCTAAGCATAGCTCAATTGGGAGCGACGAGTGCTTTCGCCCACTTCAGGAGACGACTGCAAAAGGCATCAAACTTGGTGCATTCATTCGTTTTCCAGTAAGAATTAAGAAGACAGTTACTCCTGTTTATAATTGACTTCCTTGGAGGGAGGCATGCTTTAAAAAATGTAAGGAGATGAATTGACAGGTCGGACACGCATTACAGTTAAGTCCTACAAATTCACTAAATATGAATATTTCGTTTGTGTTATCCAATTGCGTTTGCTCAAAAACGAATAAGCGGAAATGCTTTGTTGAGATGCGTCAAATATTTCCGTGACTTGTCGCTAATTTGTACTCAAATAACAGTCTCTAAAACTCATCCAACCCAACGACCCGGACAGCATATTTGTGCCATCTCTTATTTTGACCAATACCAGTAAATTTATGAGTTCTTAAAAAATCTTCTAAAGTGTCAAATGTTTATGAAAAAATCAAACGTTTCTTTAGGAAGTGAGTTTTCGCGTTTTCAAAATTCGGGTTTCCTTTGGCATATTGTTTACCACACTCAAAAATGTCTTGCTGAAACTCGCATCAAATGGAATTATGAGATTACCGGGCAGAAAGTATAAGTAGCTGCATGTTTTTTCACCTTTTGAATACTGGCGCCAGGCGTTTTTTTATGAGCCGCAACCTCGTTTATTCATGGGGTGTTCATTTGATTTGTATTTTTTTTTCAATCCTGAAACCAAAATGTGGACTACTTTAATTTCTTTTAAAGGCGTCAGGCACTTTGAAGTTGTTCGTCTTCCTTCTACCTTTCTCCACCTGGTGTGTGTGTGTGTGTGTGTGTGTCCCACAAATTCGGCCACTCTTTTTGCGTTTTGCCCAGCGTCGTTTTGGCCGCCTCCGCTTCCGCAAGCTACTCATCCAGTGACAACTTGCCCAAATCGCTGTAGAACAGTAGCAACTGATCCAAAAAAAAAATAAATAAATAAATAAACGTCAGAAACAGTTACTGTGAGAGAGTTGGATGTTAAACTAGGTACATTGTTCACGTTTAAAGAAACGTTGTTTTTGATAGTCTGTGGCTCCTCTTTTCCCAATCAGACCCTTTTAAGCTTTTACAGATCATTTTTAGCTTTCCATCCTCCGGAAGGTGTTAGTAACGACTTTTGACTCAAATCGACACATTTTCACCAAAGAACCATCGTTTTGTTTTGCCGTAGTCACTTACGATAAACAGATGAAGAGATAACTATTTTGTAAATAAAATCAGCCGCAAAGATCATTTGTCGTTATGTCCGTAGCTATGGACCGTTTGGATTGTGCAAACGAATGCGATCCAGATTATTACCGAAAAAAACGAATGTGAGATGGTAAAAACATAGGATTTAATGACTTTTTTTTTGCAATTAACATTTTAAGGCTTTAAAATCTTGAAACATGGCTAAAATTTCGTCTTTGTTGTCCAAGTTTGGAGGCCCTTCGTTGGTAAAATGAATTAAAACCAGATTAGCACACTTAGTCTGGTTGAACAGAGCATTTCCATGTTTGATTCTTTGCATTTTAAGATTGTAGAGCCCCGAATTTCTGAGTTGCCATTCCTTTTTAAGCTAAATCATTTGATGCACGCAGAAATTTGGACTTTTCATCGCGGCTTAGCCGTAAGGACTCGCGCTTGTTATCTTGGCGGTGTGTTTAAATCCATCTGAAGGTTTGATGCTTCTCAAGTAGGTGAATAAAGTGCCTCCATTCTGCATTGCATGCTTGTCATTCGTCATTATTTTGTCGCTACCTTGTCAATAAATAGTTGGTCTTTGTTGATTTTGTCAAAAGAGGTTGTCAGGATGATTTGACGTCTAGATTTTTGTGAATGCTAAGTTTTAAAACTGGTTGTCTTAAAATACCCGATTCGGATTTGAATTATCTTTCACATGAGGTCCTTATTTTAACAACGTTCGCTCACTTGAACGAAATTTTGACCCAAATCTCTATTCGATACCATTTGGAGTTTGTTTCATTTGTGATCGTACCTAAGTTGATACAGGCGATTTCAGTAAAAAAAATCGTTGTGCTGTAATGTTCCAAGCCTTCCCCAAGATTATAAGTTGGTATCTGTTATTCACCTTCACAAAGTTGAGAGGTTAGTTGTGTTTGCTGTCGAGTGAGAGTACAACAGAGCTGGTCCGACAGTTAAATAAAATAGCAGATCATTACAGTGCAGAAAATTGCTTGCATTATTTTCACGCAGTCCTACCTAGGCCAAAAAACGATAAAGTTTGCTAAGTTTTTTCATTTTTTTCAATCAAATCGTTGAATTAACTATAGAGGTGATGCAGTGCACAGTCAAAAGCTTTTGGAAGTTTCAAATAAGATTTCTGCGTTGGGATAGAGCTTGCGGTTATGCTTAATAATATTTTAATTTCCCCATGGCGAAGTCAATATTTTTTTGTAGCCTACCTAAAAATATCATTTTCCCTTTGGGAAAGACCTTGCTTTTTGATTTCTAATGTAAATGTATGGGCGAGGTGATTTGTGAGTCCATTTTCCTCCTTTTGCGATCCTAGCCGACGCTAAAATGACACATTAAGTTAGCGATTCTTTATTTAAAGTGCTCACATAACTATAAAACGGCAGTAAGTGTAGCGATGGGTAAGTCCTTTGATTTAACGACTTCTATGCTCTTGAACCACTTCGCCGAAAAGTGGTGGGCAACAGGTGTCGTGGCTTGACTCGCTTATCTGATGTAGACTTTCATGTTAGCTATCATCATAATCGTTCATTTAGGCAAGCCAAACACTGCACAAACACACTTGCCAATAAGATCAGCCACCAAATGGTCCATTCACAAAAGTGAATAAAGAAGCGGACATTCAGATATTCATGCCTTGTCAAAATGCCGTTTATATCATGAATATTTTAACCAAAAGTGGGGCGTCTATTCCTATTTTTTATGCATCGAACAAATTACCGATTACGTTGGAGTTGGAAAAAGAACAAATTGAACTTCCTTAAGTTATACATTGAATTGAGTGTTTCTGACCCACATCTGTTTGTACTTTATGCTCCACCTTTGGATACATGCTGCAGTTATTATTTAAAAACACAAAGCTCTCATTATAAACAAGACATATTTTACAAGGTCAGTGTTTCTAAAATTTTTATTGCAAAAATCCGATAGGATCACTTTTTTCAGGGTGCGCTCATTCAATGTGTAGTTTTTTAGAAGTAATGTTTTAGGCACTGTTCAAATGATTGGTTAGAGGCACTGAGCTCATCATCCACTCTAGCACATAATTTACTCCTTCATTTTCATTCCATCCTATTCTTAGAATTTTCTTATTTGATTATTAACGTCAAATCTCTGTCCTTTTCATGATCAGATTGCTTGTGGTCTTCAAGTATATTATTTAAGTTGAGTAGCTTATTTTGCGTAACTAAAAGTAATGCATTATTCATTTGATACTGTACCACCCTGGATCGTCTTTGAAGTTGTAATAAACCCAAGTATTGCGAAAATGTATGCATTGGTAACACAGGGGAGAACTGGTGGGCTACTGGTACGGTCTTGAGGTCATGCTGCGGAGCGCAAATATAATTTGCAAGGACTGAAGTGCCCATGTAGTTGGATACACGGATTAGCGAAATATCCAATGTCTGCATTATGATACTGAATTCTTACCCGATGTGTCGTGCAAGGGAATGCGCATCCTTGAAATTCTCCACCATTTCTCCCGTCCACCTTAGGTTTCAAACTCTTTGATCTCAAAGCTTGATTTGTTGAGGCCACACTGTAGTGGTGAAAACGGCTGCATAGGCAGTAAAAACTACATTTGGCATTGCGATTTGCGTTACTTTCGATGGTCAAAAATGTTGCCCAAGTTGATGGTTTGGTACATTGAGGTTGTAGTCAGACAAACATGAATTGTAGCTATTTTTTTAAGATTTTATGGCAAGTGCTGCCATTAGTTTATGTATTTTAAATTATTCGATGTGAGTGTATTCAAGTGGGTTCCATTGGGGTTTGGCGTACTCAATCGTACAACTTGGAAGTAATGCTAGTATAGGTGTTCAACTGCATACACTGGAACTACTTACGAGATTATTTGCAAGTAATTCATGCGTTGCTCACAAAATTTTGCAAAATCCGATGCCATTATGTGGAAAGTTAGGAATCCTCACGCCTTGATTTTACTGATTTTTTCATTAATTGTTCTCCTTTTGTTACACCCACATCGCTCTCTCGCCTTGATGTGTACCATTAGGAAAGACGCAGACCCCTTATTTGTAAGGGTTTTCGTAGCTTTGCGTCCTTAAAGCGAGGAGGGAGAAGGGCGGGCAGAGGGGGTGGAAGTTTGCCGTATAGTTACAGTTTAAAGGTTGCAAAGGCTTGAAAGGGATCGGCATTTGATTAATCCTCGTGGGGTCAATGATATTCTTTTGGTCACATGACGAGCGTAAGCTGACCGCTTGTCACCTAAGTGGCATATTGGAAGAAAGTGTGTCACAAAGTACTTACTTGCCATTTTCAGTGATGCTGTAGCATTACTGAAAAAGTTTTGTGTTTGGTGCCTTTGTACCAACTTGTCCTATTCAGCTTTACTAACTATATCGTAATCCTCTTTTGCATTGCAAACACGGTCTTCAGTTTGACTCTTAAATAAATTTAAATGTTCTGAAGGCGACAATCAGCAGAACTCCCCATGGTGGTTTTTAGACTTTTGGGCAAACAGAACAAGTTTAATTGAATTCAACGGATCTCCTTTTACAAATCATTTTAAAGCGTGAGAGTATGCTAGATTTGTTATGATTTTGTCCAGCGTGCAATTATCCCGTCAACATCAAAGTTGGAAGACTTCATCGCTCTTGCGTATGAGGAGTCTCAAGGCACTTCCTCATTGGATTTGAGAAGTAGCACCAGTCCTTTGCAAATTTGAGCAGACTGCTTAGGTACAGGCTAAATGTTTTCAGAAGAACCGTCTGAATCTAAGAACGTTCGATCGTGCATTGCAATTAGAAGTCATTATTATTTTAGCTTCCAGAATTAGTAGTCTTGAGGAGCAGCGATTAAAGGAAATAGGTGCAGGAAGTATTTGTGTTGAATATTTTGACCGTGCATTCGAAAACCCTTCTAAGTAATCTCAGAAAAATAAGAAGTAAATTTGTGTCTTTGATACCGCAAATAAATTTTGACTTGATCACCGTTCTCAATTTTTCGGCAAGTTTCTGGCTGCACCGACACTCAAAAGAAATCAGATTATGCTATTACAAAGTACGTTTGACCTACTTACGTCACCATCGCCCAGTTAATCCATCTCGTGAACTCTGTTGATAGGGTTTGGAAAAGTTGCCCAGGATTTTTGCGCTCTTCACCATTAGATTCTCGAGGATCTTCTCGCGAATTTAGCAGATACGTGTCTGAATTATAAAACATGTTGGTAAATTGCTTACTAAAACAGAGTCAGTAGAAGGAGCACCATTTTAAATTTGATTCGATTCATGATAATCCAGTAAAAATATAAAGTGAACAATGTTCCTAAATACTCACGGGGCGCTTCATCCACTCCTGCAAATGTTGAAGAAAAATCTGCATTTTTAGCTCTGCATTGATTGAGATTGAGTAAACTTCCATAATCGGGATGCTAAAGGGTGCTATTTGTGAGATTTATGCACACTGATCCATAAGTGCCAAATTGGCATGTCTGCAAAGGACGTTCGAACAAAATTAGAAGTCTTGGAACTAGACATTAGTGGCGAAGTAGCTCCACAAGACGCACAGTCTTCATCCGCAGGTAGTGCTCGTGGTTCACAAAGAAAAACTAAACCGCACTGGGAATCAAACTGGATCTTGTGTTGCTTACCCAAGATCGGGTGCCACATTCTGCGGTTGGATACGGAACCATCATTGCAAGAGTATTTACTGACGTACCCATGACCGCCTTCGAAAGGTGCACGGATTGTTGTCATGGCAGAGCATCTCATCACGGTTTTGTAAAGTGGACATTCACGATTTAACTTAGTCTTTTGCAGGAGACTACATCATCACACCTAGCGCCATGATTAACGGTGTACGGACTAGTTCGTAAGTATTGGAACACATTACTTTAAGCGGTATCACTTCCTGAAAATTAGATTACAGCTGCCTCAGTTCTGACAACTCACGCTTCCATTGCTTCCAGAGTGGTCTCACGTTCATGGCACTACTGCGTTTCCGTGCCAGTGGGCAGGGACATCTGAGCAACGGCTTCGCTCCCCCTCCTTCTATGGAACCAGGAACAGGCAGCTCAGCGGGCATTGATGACATGTACCCGCCGCCACCCGCCTCCGCAGGTCCCACACCACCCCACCAACAGCAGCCAATGGGAGGTGGCGGCGGTGTTGGCGCTGTCAGTCAACCTACCTATTATCCCCCACCCACCTTTTAACACCAGCTACCTCTCGCCTACCCAGCTCTTCAGGCTCTGCATTCCTCCCCCTCCACCTGCTCCCGCCGATGTTGTCTACGCGTTGTTGTATGATTGTGATGACAATGTTTTTTTTTGTACTTTCGTTGTGAAAAATGTCAGCGCTGTTAGTTTTCTTCAATCATTCTTCTTCCTTAACTTACTTCGGCTCCGTGTATTTCAAGTTTACTTTGTCTGTACTTGTCTAATTTACAGATCCCTTCTCATGCTTACGAAGTGTAAAAGTTAGCGCCATTAACACTGATACTAGTACAGTAGTTTCCATTAGTTGCCCTTTCTGGAGCATTGCAAAGGCATTTGCCAAGGCTTTAATTTCAGCGCAACTGCAGCTAAATGATGTGAGAAGTTGATCCGCCCGCCTGTAAATGGCAAGACCCTCAAGACTCAAAAATATACTGATGTGAAGCATTAGTTATGGAAATGTTTTATCCAAGAACGTAGACTTGGTTACCAATGCAAATCCGGGAACCTAGTCTTCGTACTGAAAATTACTTAAGCGTACCTTTCATTTCAATCGGGAACAATACAGACGTGAACTTTCGTTCACTTGCAGACAGAATGATTCAAAAAAGCGACTTGCCGAGGTCTTGGACTAAGTCGGCCTGATATTGCCAATTAGGCATGCGATGCTGTCACTTATGCGGGTCGGGAAAAAAATCTACTTAAACATTTATTGATATGCCGAGCCTTATTTTGCTTTCGTTCCCAGTAGGTGATTAAGTTTCAAATAAATGGGTACCAAATTCGTCCAAATTCGCGATTCCAAGCCATATCTTTTGTCACTGTTACATAAATGAACCGAAGTAATGCCGAGGAAGGAATTCAATGTTGTAGAGGCGAAACCTTTCACCAATTGAGACAGAACGCCGTCATGATGCCACTATTTCATGAACTGATATTTGTGTACGCGTATGTTCTTGATCCCATCCGACTCAGCGGGTGGTGGGTGTCATTAGGTACCATGGCAATGAATTGACCTTGATGCTGGAGGGTGTGCTAATCCAGGCGAAGTGTATCGGAATGGACTTCAGCTGATCAGATGGGACTGAGCAAGAGATCAGTTTCGGTTGCAAAAGTAGCCACAAGTATTAATGGTTTCTTTGAGAGTAGAGCCATTCCCAGCACGCCAGATCTGATAGTCAGAGGCAAGAAAGCATAATGTCAGTGAGTGAATTCGAAGGCGAATATCCGTTTCGTCGAAACTTCATGCGTGATGCAGGAGAGGCTCGAAAAATACTCGGTTCAAGGCAGTCTTTATTGATTCACTACCCCGTCGCGTATTTATCAAAAACTTAGCAGTAAAACAATGATATGAAGAGGCAACTACTTAAATCACTTCAATATTGACATCCACGGACCAGTAAAAGACAAAACGCAGAAGTCTCATGAAAATTTTGATTTTCCCACCAATGTTTAGTGTAAAATTAGCTTCGGCTAGTTTTTGTTCACTGTAAAGTCAATACTATGAGTTGGAGTGGTTACGTAAGCTGATACAAGTGAACACACAGTAACCAGAGTGCATGCTCAATAAAACTTCCACTCACACTTCAGAGTGGGATGAACTGACACCTCCATTCCTCCTACCTTTTCTTTTGAAACCTCATTCTACGTGGGATCTGGCACTCGGCATGTAAGTCTTGGGAAGTGAAGGTCTGACGCCACTCGCTGAATACTTAAACATAACCGCGAGGCAAGGACAGAATGACAATTGAGCGCAACTCTTTGTATCCTCCTGTAGGGACGTTATAAAAAGAGTTGCAAGAGTAAGAATATTGAGACTTTGTTGATGTGCTTCGAAAACTTGCGAAGGAGACTATGTTCACTTGTAAGGATTTTACGAATCGCCTTTGAAATACAAGTCACTCTTGGCAGGTCAAATCAAGCCGCCACTACTGTCAGATGTTGCACTGTTAGGGGTGAGAAGAGTGTTGAACAAGGTAATTCATACCCAACTTCATGTAACCATCAATTTAAGGACCGGAAGCTGATCTTTTGCTTGAACCTGGTGCTAACATTGCCGGTATAAGAAGGCTGTTCGTCAAATATCTGATTAGTGCTTAAGAAAGACATAAAACGAGGCGTTATATGGCAATAGCATGAGTTGGAAAACCATTTAGACTAACCTACATTGTGAGTCGCCGTTGTTCTGGTTATATAATTTTCTTATATTTTTCACTTCTATGTACCAAATAAGTTAGACAAACACTTATTGCATAGACCCTGTCCTTGGTACTCCTCTGCGTTCCTGTTTAATTTGTCATCATTCACTGAATGGAAATTCATTGCATTTAACTAAGATGTCATAGTCAGTCTAAAATTCGTGCTCTGGACTGTTCTTAAAATTACTTTTTTCAAAATCTGTCCTGTTGCAGCCCTCAGATCTTCATTCACATCTAGATCACAAAATCACCAGGTCGTCTTGCATTGTTTGCTTCCAATGGGATTGCAGCAAGTTGCAGACGTTCAGTCAGATCTGGCATTTAGCATTTGAGAGTATGGTTACGAAATTATTGCATTGGGCGTCCCACCGGTACTCTCAGTGGTCCAGCTTCTGCTTTATTTCGCACAAGTTTTCTGGTTAATTGCAACGAACCTCAAACTAGAACACAGGATAATAGGATGAATACAACACATAGCAAGAGTCTGCTTATTTGTTCTAGAACATGCAATACGTTTGCTTCAGGTACTAGAACACTGGTGTCCATGCGAGCTGAAGCCCATTGAAAATAAATTCACTGCAAGTTGGGCATTAATCTAAATGGCGAATGCAAACTCCTCGTCTAGACAACTATGATACGAATGCTCCGCAAGGCGGCACATCAGCATGCCTGTGACTATCGCCAGAGCAGATAAAGCTGGACGACAGAGCAGTCATGTGATGGAAAGATGTAACTGACTCCTAACGACTCACGGATTGACCCCTAATGATGGTAAGACGAACGTTAGCGGTGACACAGTCACGGGTAACCTCACCGTACCATGTTCCCACATGCGTGCATAAGGGTCTATAACACTTGTGGAGTCAAAAAATCAAGTGCATCTTTGCTGAGGAATTGACTCCTCTCCGGTTCAGACCAGCCTCATTGGGAAGACAATTGAGTTTTTGCTAAAAATGGAAGATAATATGCAGTGAACGTGTGCTGCAGGCCAATCGCTTCTTGCAACATCTGTTCACGGAAAGCAAAATAGAGAAGAAGGGTAAAGTGGTTTCTTAGTGCAGATCGTTAAGTTCAGAAAATACGAGTGTCATTCATCTAGTGGCCATTTCGATTGGTCAACTTGTGGTCCCGCCGGTAATAGCGACTCAATAAGCGTAAGAAAGAGGTAGGACTGCTGATTTTGCAAGTTAATAAGTGGTAACTTAGGCATGATGTAGGCAAATCGCTGACTCCCACCATTACTTACTTGAAATGCGATACCTTTTCCCAGACATGTGTCAACTCTCCTTTCTTTGTACTAAGTCCATCCTTTAAGCTCAACGGCTTAGCAACCTCTAGAAGTGTTATGAACAGTTATTTTCAGGCTAGTGCAAAACTGACCTCCTACTTTATCCTGTCCATGCAAAATAACCCGCTAGCACTTCCTGCAATAATCTGAGGAAGTATATATCTGATCCGAATGCTCCTTTTAAAAGAACCTATTTAAGATGGTAAATGGGCATATTCGAATGCTTGGGTTTGATATGAACTGCAGTTTACGCACGTTATGTGTACTCTGTCGAGTTCTCTGCCAGGAGCATCAACGAGCTAGGGCTCTGGAACAGAGGCCGTTGCTGATATTTTGAAAAGTAAAGGGCGACGCAATGAGTGAGTTTGTACCTGGCAGCTGGCCAGCGGAGACTGCTTCATCTTCATTTGTAGCTTCAGATATGCATGCCTGCAGGTTCAAATCGACTGCAGCATCTGGGTGAGTACCAGCCCACGTAAAGAACCTGCATTAGTGGCACTCATCAGTCAAGCGATCCAAGCAGGCACTCTACTGTAGAACGTTCAAGCACTAGCCGTGAGTTGATAACTCCTAGAACGTTTTCCACAGCGGCAACAAAACCACCTTGGTGAGTAGATATTGTGCCTCCTTCGTTCATTAACGTTTCGTCTGGGTTGGTATGACTACCACTCCTTTAATGATTGAATCATTTCTAGCCACGTTGTTCAGACACTGCCTCTTCTCCCTTGCTTGGTTCATTTTCAATGTTTCTTACTTCAGAAAAAGTCCTTATTGTGTTGCCCTGGCAGTAATCAGCAGTTATTGTAGCAATTCTTCATAAATCATTTGAAGTAGTTTGCAGCCGACCTTTGAAGTGAAGTGACACTATGTAACGACTTTTCGCTTCCTCAACAAAAGTGTCCTTAGCAATAAACAAGAACTGTACACAGAATTTTGTGAGATACTTTTGGACACAAACGCACATTGCATGATAAATTAACTCACAAGAGCGAAAATTGCATTTGGCATCTAATTTACATTCCCTCTGGTTGTGCCGTCGTGGTAGTCTTAATTTGTAAGATTAAATCCGACAAACCATATCACTCAACCTGACAAGGCACATTGGGATCCTGTGCCATGAAGAAGGGAGAGGAGTTTTACCTTCCTTCCAGCTCCGTAACGACCGTTTCTATGGGTCACACTTGCCTTTTCTAGGTCTTCTTTACAAACACTGGATTCAAATAACCTTTACTAACTACTATCAATAACATCATACGCCAAAATTTGATAGCTATACATCTAGCAGCTTAATGTCACCCTAAAATACAGGCTTTTGGACTACATTGTGAGGGCTGTCTAGTGACGCTGGTAGGCAGGTAATCCAAGCTAACCAAAATCCAATTCAATTCAAAGGTTGACAAGGGCGCGATATAATACACAAATACCAAATGGATTGCTTTCAATAATGTAAGCGTCCAGTAGTCTAAAGTCATTCTTGGAGATATTTCGGTCAAACAGCCAAAATTACGTGTAAACGTGGCCACTTCACTCCTTGTCATGCCTTCTCCCAACTATTGACCTAACCTTTAATTACAGTAAAGTGCAAAAGTTTAGTGCAGCAATGCATGCATGCTATTAGCAAGGCTAATGGCACAAAACGATGCAATTCAGCTTGCAAAATCCCATTTGATTTGAGGAGAATGGTGTGTTTAAGGCCGACAAATGACAAATAGGCCTTCATACGAATCGCGAAAGGGGATATAATCGTACGTAGGTTGTTCGACAGACATATGCTTTGCTACATTTAGAACTTGGCGGGCATAATATTAAGGAGTCTGCCTTATAATTTGTACCATTGTCCTACAACTATCCACTAGTTTAGATAGATGGCGCATTGCCGTGCTCATTTCCACCCTTTTCATGCATCGTGTATTCCGTCCACTTTAGTGCTCAAAAGCGATACAATTACCTCTAACGATGGCGCACGAGAGGCGGTCCATTGTTCTTGCTTTACAGCTTCATCCATACCTACCCACAGGGTATATATATGTACGTATAAGATGGACGCGGTATGGGTGGTGCATTAGTTCCCTCATTGGTAAGGAAAAGTTAATTTCCATTCCCTTTGCACACAAATCGTCTTTGTTGTGCACCGTTTAATAAATACCTCCTCGAACATATTCGCTAAAGATGGAAACCTTGTTTTGCTACTTACGGAAGTGTCTGGTGGTCGTCATTGTAATCCACGGCACTCTGGTTTGTGATAACTCAACTTCTGCAACTTTACTCCACCGCATATTTAGAGTGCACGTGGGCAAAAACCATCACAGAAGATATATGAGGCTGCTTTCAACTTCACTTACAACTTCAAATGTCCAAACACAGCATTTGTGAACGAACTTGTCCAGTGCAATCTCACAGTGCTCGACGCAAACAGAGTTCGAGCCACAGTACAATGGCAGGGCAGACCACCATTCAGTCACCAGTTCACAGGTTCGCCAATGCGTTGTGTGTGATGTGTCGCAATGTGCCGTATGCCTTTATTCTTCATTATTTACCCATAGTAAGAAATACACACATTTAAGCAATACATGTGTGTGCATGTATGAATTCAACTTTAGGAAATGAGACAGCGGTTCTCATTTGGAAGTAGTAACACTTTGTGTTGTAGAAGTCAACCTCCTACCGCTTGGTGTATCATCACTCAAACGCTACGATGGCAATTTTATAACTTGCTCCTCGCCGTCTACAATAACATACGGTCCTATCACCTTTGAATATGGCCAACTTCGATCTATTTCGATATCGACAGATGGGGCCTACATCAAGTTTGTAGTAAGTTGACAAAAGATGTATAGACAGACAAACAGGCAAGTAGCTAGGCTGTCAGAGAGGCAGACAGTCATATGTGGATCCTAACTTCCGCTATGCCAAAATCACGCTGGTTTGGCCTGCATTCCATTTGGCTTATTATTGCTGGTTTTAACTGACTTCTTCCACTTTTGTTATCTACTTCTAATGAGGACATCAATTTTCTTGAAGCATGATCGTCCTACGTGTCCTGGTGCAATTATGGTGGATTATAAAAACAAAATTTGTTCGAATGGGAATCCCGCAAATCCCGATTATCATGTGGTGCGTGTTGCTAACTTTCCAGTACTATCCCCTCTACAGCTCGCATTTCCTGCCTTTTACTTCCTACTGCCATCTCTCCCTTTCGTTTTTTCCTTGATTTCTGCAATCGATTAACTTCTTTTCGTCCTCTGCGTCACTACCTGTAGGTGTGGATTACACCTTATCGAAAGTCTCAGATTCAATCGCGTACGATCGATGATCCGTGCAATCTCTTTAAAGGCGATGAAGTTCGAGTTGAATCCGTCAACAAGATGAAATGCGTGAAAGTCGGCAAACTGCATCCACAAGCAACGGTTGACTCCGTTCCTGCGGTAAGTTAGCCGATTTTATGCTGAAACCGTAGAGTGTTGCACAATCTGTTTCAAACACAAATGCATCGGTCCAAATAAGGAAAACGACTTTTCGTTGTTTCGGAGCGAATGGAACGGCTGTGAGGACACTAACAGCAATGAAGGGGACCCTACTTTTCTAAGGTGTGATAGCTGATGCTCACATAGCCAAAGTGTCGATTGTGTGCAATAGGGAGGTGAAGCCAATTTGGTTATGACCGACTTATTACCAATCATCATAAGTAGCCGTGCAGAGAGTTCAGACAAGTAAACCTTTAATGGGCTAATGACGTGGAGAGTATGAATTGAGCTCTAATCCACTTTCTTTGAGGCTGAGCATCAGCTGAAGGACCTGCTTGGTAGTGTCCACAAGTAATTAGGTTATCTCTGTCCATGGCATTTCTAATGATTATTTTCCGCTTCAGCTATTCCACTTAGTCCAATAAACTGACCTTAACAACATAGCCAAAACAAAGATTGAGAGTATCCTTGTATTGACACAAAGATAACGGAGCGCATGAATGACCGGTTGTCCCGCAGATATGAAGGAGTCAATGAGTCTTCCTTTTAGCAAACAAGCTGCTTGAGGCAACACACTAAAGCATGCCACTCTTCTCATAGAAGTGCCAGGTCTTCGAGATTAATACTTCTTTCAAATGCTTCAATTAGACCGTCAGGTTAGCAGTCAGGTGGCTAGTTAGTTATTTAGATTATAGGACGAATTAAGCATCATCTTACCAGAACCAGATACTTATGATCGACAAGACTCCGATAGACTCTGCCGCTTGAAATCGGTGCACTTGGTTTTTACAAAAAACTGCATAGCTGTTAGTCAAGCCTTTTGGACCGACGGCGCTCATTGATTGCCACATAGATATGCAATGGTAAGAGCCGATAAGTTATCCCCGTATACAGCCCTACTGTGGCCACTTTAAGAGGTTGCCAATATTTTGAGTGCAGCAAGGAGCAAACTAAAGCCGTTAGGCCTTTCGTAAGTAAACAAGCCTTGATTTATAGATACAACTGGACGCGTATTTGAGTACAACGATACACTTCTACGGATCGTTCACCCAAGAGGGTGTGCACTCAGTGGTAGCCGTACTGGAGCCCTATGCATGGGAACAAGAAGCCACACCAAAGCGAATTGTTCTTCCTATCAATGTGGTTGCTTCTAGTGCTCAATCAGCCCCACCATCTGGTATGTTCGGCTCGATAACCTGAACGCCTATGATAGGGCCACGTGAACCAACAATAGGTGGAATTGCCATATACGAGATTGTGGGGTCCAAGCTTCTCTCTGGATGTGGAAGACGGTATGACGTCTTTAACAGGAGGAGCAGGATAACGTTCATGGCGGATGTCATAGGCGGCAGAGTCAAGGAAGTGAAGTGGTGCTTCAAAAGTCAGCAAAACCCTGACCAGTATTATGAAGAAACTGTTAAGGGTACTGAATACACAACTGACTTCGTTCTAGCCGTAAGTGATGCAAGCCTACAGTAGTAATAACTGTATAATAGGCGGGCCAATATACGATAATTGCTGTAGCAAATGGAGATGGTGGCTTCAGTTTACAAGCAAGTCGTTTCTTTGAAGTCCTCGATAGTGAGGACTTAGCAAACGCCTGTGGTAACTATAAACGAAGGGACATTGACGGTAGTGAAGCCGTTTGGCCATTTCCAGAGGTATGGCCAATGCGTTTGCGGTTTGAAATTCTCCACCGAACTGGCAACTATCACTACATTCTATGGAACAATCAAAGTATATGCCTTACACCAAGGCTTCGGTTCAATCCGATGCTCAATTCTGATCCAAATGAGGCAAGATCGCATACTGGCAACGTTGATTTGTCGTCTGTTCTTAGAAACTTAGTTTCCTTTATGCAAGAGTGAACAATCCAGCGGAAGGGAGGGCATTTGAAGTGGAGGAGGCAAATGGCGACATATGCATGCCTGCGGCCGAATTAAAACTGGGTGCAGTTTACGAAGTGACTGTTTATGCCAATACCTCTACCAAAATTGGTCGTGATGGGCACAGAATCCGACTTGGGAGGAGTGTTGGAGCTAACTTCTCCATTAAGTGAGAGGTGTCTCTTCTTATCTATTGCTTTGCAGAGTCACAAGACCGCGATTTACTGCAGACACGTTAGTCATAAGAGCACCCGAACATGTTGTGCTTAAAGGTGCAATTGACGGTGACAATGACTTCAAAGATGCCGAGTTTCGTTGGCGTTGTGAAGTACAGTGTCCCAACGGTTCAACCTGGAATGTCTCGGAGGAGATGATGCATTTGACGGAGGGTAAATTGCTGAATGGCTCTCTAATTTATGAGTGACATTTAAGTAGACAGAAAATTCTAGCTTCATAAAAGGAACGTGGCTCGGAGCGTGACTGCGAGGACATTCTGAATTGATAGTAATGAATGCACTACTTTTAGGGCAACACTGATGGAGTGGCATTAGGCAACGTAGCTTAACCATTCCAGGACAGCCGATGGCTTGATCAGATTATGCATAGACCGGGTATCCAGAGTTAGAATTACCAGCGTTATAAAAAGCAACTATTGTGGTCATGCATTGTAAATCAACACCTTGATGGCTTGCTATTGACCACCAGAGCAGCGCTACTATGTGCGTGGAGACATCCATCACACATGCGCAAATGCACACTACCACCTGCTAACTCTGTAGCACACCGTCTTGAGTAGGCGCATCTGGAATGAATCGACTCGTGATACGTATGTGGTAGCGTAACAGTCACACATAATTTAAATGCCTAAAATTGCATGTCATGGCTCGAGTCAATCGCTCCTTCTACTTTCGCCAAGCTGCTCCAACACACAGTTAAGACTTTGCACATCTCCGTTCTGTAGGTTCAAATACAAACACTCTTGTCATTTTTCCTGAATTCATCCACCAGCTGCCGAATCAGGGCCAACTGGATGTCTGCACGAGCGTGACTCACCCTCAATTGGTGAACCTGCAATCCTGTCTAACGCTCGATATCTGGTCACCGACTACTTGCTACCGGTGCTCCCTTGAAGCTCCCAATTTCATACACGAGTTTCAGCGTGTCTGCGTGCGCTGCACCTGTCCTCCAATTCAGGGAAAATTTGAGTTTTACGGTAAAGTAAATTCCCATCAAGGTTAATATCGAAACGTTGTTGTAGCAAAGACGAAAGAGGACCACATAACGCTCGGAATTGCAGAAAATCCCTCCTTTTGCTGCATGCTACCTCTAGTTGAGGGAAGTATCCAAATGTGCATTCGTAGTCTGCCTACCTCCAGTTTATACATCGACGAGTGTTTTCGCAATATTACGGTGAGTGACTTCCACACTCTGTACACTTGTAAGTGCATCCAAATGCCCATTTATTTACCCGCCTATCCATCCTGCCTCCATTTTTATCTCTGTTCTAACGTTCGGTCACTCACTTACTCCTTCATGCATTCATTCCCCTTACACACGTGTATGTCCAATCTTCCCTCCACTCCCTTCACGTCCATCCATCCACCATTCTGCCTATTTGCTTTTTCATTACAAGTTATTGATGATGTCCTTGCCGACTGCTTTACTGCATTTCTAGTTCATTAGAAGCACACCGGACGAATTTGAGGAGCAGATGACCGACATTTTATCGGGTAAAAGTAATATTCTCGGGCAGTCAATTGCTTCTAAGGACCCAAACACCATTTCTGGCACCGTTCAGGCAATGTGTGCGCAGATAAGGTGGTTCGTGAACTCTGATCTCTCTCAGAGTAAGCTCCGTATTTACCAGATGCTCACTTCTCCACTTTGCTAAAAGAACCCTTCCCAAAAACCTGATGTAATTACTTTTCACCAATATAGGCTTACCAGCTGCTGCAGATCAGAAGCGAAACAAAATAGCCCAGGTACATATTTCTACTTCATCCTCCAATAAATGTTTGCGTAAATGTGCTCATTTTATGTAAGGCATTGGTTTCTGTTTGCTCGTCACAGAATACTGCCTTAAGACAAATGAAGATTTATGATTTGAGACCTGCAAAATAGAATGAAACCTAAGCAAACCGAAGTAAACAACTGCATGCTCAAGTACCTTAATAATTCCTCTCTTCCAAAAGACGAGTCAGATTTCACAAAACTTTGCAGCTGACAGAAAAGCTAGTTGGAACTCTGGAAGAGGTCAGCCTGGCCAACTATGAACATCTGCTCCCCTTATCCTCTGGCCTTGAAGCCATTGCCACCGTTGCCGGCGAAATTACCTACAAAACAATGAACCGAATCCATTCGAAACTTGTTGAAGCAGCATCTGTGCTGCCACAGCTGCTAAGTCACTCCTCATTCCAGGACGTCTTCAATCTGGCCCGCAGATTCACCAATATGGGTGTCTTTCTTCTTGAGGTATCATCTTTAATCCAAACTGATGCTTTATCATAGGGAATGCGCCATCAACATGAGAGGCCCACTCCCTCACTCAAAGGTGTCCGCACACAAGAACTCGTCTACGAAACCGACATTGATACGGATCGTAAGTTGATGTTATTGCAAATACTTCCGCCTCGCCCACTTCAATGCGTACGCGAATCGGTTCGCCAAATCAAATGGTCGCGAATCCTTGAACATTGCAGCAAATTCCTCTTTTAGTGTTCGTAACCCTGAATAACGGTGACCTAGTTTAAGATGTTGGGTACACATTAGCTCAATCCTATGCAAAGGGATGCAATACTGCATGCATTACCACTAAGGTTGCATCTCTGGCTAAACTTGTGGCATTTGAGCCATGTCCCTTCCATTTTCAGCGGTGAATTCCATCGACGCATTGGTTTTGAAGCACATTTGGAAAGTCCAAAGACTATCCGTGAGTCATTCCAATCTACACTCTACGCACTCTAATCGGGTCTATTAAAGTGAGGTCCAAATTAATGTCTAGAACCTGCTATCATTCATTCATTCCCATTTAATGGCCAACATCCTTACTTACAGATTACACTGCATTCGTTCACCCTTTCACCCGTACACCTCACACTCCACTTAGCCATTCTCCCTATAATTTGGACCACATGTGATGGTCGTCGATACAGAAGGCAGCGTATGCTTTTATTGTTTTCCAGGCAAAATCAATTACTGAGGTGCTGACACATATTAATAGCGTGCTAGCAGACAGCCTGCATGAAGTGCTTGTTCCTGGGGGCTCTATG
The DNA here is from genome assembly GCA_001693075.2 of Taenia saginata. NCBI lineage: Eukaryota > Metazoa > Platyhelminthes > Cestoda > Cyclophyllidea > Taeniidae > Taenia > Taenia saginata. The sequence goes on from LWMK02000016.1 coordinate 1,356,552, forward strand.
TTCCAGGCCAATTTCAGCACAGGTGATTTTGTTCGCTTCTGTCGTGTAATGACATGGAATCTCTCAAATGATCACAAAGCCTGTGGTGAGAGCAATATCGTCATTCCAAACATCACGGATCTGCAGAATCACAAGGATGTTGTAATACGTGTAGGTATCACCAAATATCATGCTCTATGAATCTTTTTTACATTCTTCACCTAATGCATCGTCGTCGTTGTTTTAGACAAGTCGCTTTGCAGACAACATCTACCCTTTCTTCAATCGAGGTCAGCACAATCCACGATCCAGCCTTGTCTCCTTAACATTCTATGCTGAAGGAACAGCACTCAACTTGTCTGACACTCAGCTTTCCTTCCGTTTTACACTCACAAAGGTTGGCTTTCATGCTTCTGTTTCAGGACGCAGCGATCTTTCCAATTAACCACGTAACCGTTCACTTTTCTGCATAGAGCACACCTGCAAGCGGATTCACAAACAGTGATGTAGAGTTTGATGAGCAGGAGGTGCAACTGCCAGAACCCATCGTGGCCGTGGATGGAACACTAATTCATCAACTTCTCATCATGCACAGGTTTGAGGTTGATCAAGAGGAAGCTGCATTCGTTTTCCAACTACATCCCACCGATACCACAACCTGTCCCCAATACTTGGTGGTTGCAAGGTGCGTCACCTCGTTTGCACTAATTGTATGCTCCACTTTTATGCTGGTGCTGTAAGTCTCCATTGTTTCGTGACTCTTAGATTCACCGTTCCACCAAATTTGCAAGTCCTGGATGATTATGGCTCCTTCTACTGGGCTATGCTTCCGTCCTCCACCTCGACTTGTAGTGAGTTATCACTTTCGTCCAGCTGCTGATTAAGGTGTGGAATGATGCACTGTGCCTTGTTGACTAGAAAACTTTTCCAACGTTGGGGAACGGCAACAGATCTACTCCCTCCACATCCACTCAGGCGTCTTAAGTAGACTTAAAGTCGAGGCGTTTACGCGGACGAGGCACTTGAAAATGCGAGCAGAGGATTTGAATCTCTTCTACATTGGCTATCGTCAGCTCTCAGCAAGTGAACTGAATCACTACGACGAGAGGAATCCACCGCCAGTGCCATATCCTTTCAGGGATCAGATTAACGCGCCTGCTTATGTGTCGGCCATTGTACCTTCGTGTGTTTATATCACGCCAGGTGAAGACACATGGAATACCAGTGGATGCAAGGTGAGTATCTTCCGCACACAACTGTAATTATATGCTTCACATTTTACCCAGATCTCATGGTTATGCAGAAAGCTGTCACTAATTTCAATGAATGTAAACTAAACTATGGGTAAGTATTGCCATCACATCTTTAAGTCTGAACCGGTATGTAAGAGCGCACTGATGGCGTAATGCAAGGTACTTGACCCAGAAGCACTACTTTTAAGCTCTCTGACGTTCAAGTCCTTAATGTCAGTAAAGAATACAATTCGGCACTATCTGTGCCTGATTGTGCTCACCTCCTCTACGATAAGGGTAACGCAGTGTCCAACTGGGATGCATCAGTTATCATATGCTGCCTAGGTGTGCAGAAGCAATCCTTAAACGACCTATTCGAACGATTACAGAAATGAGTGCTGAGGCTACGCAAGATTACACGATTACGACAGAGGCCTCAGTCCTTGCCCACCCACGGCTGCACGATTGTCTTTGGGCTTTTAATGACAGCACTCATGGTGACCGCTTATCGACCCACTAAGCATGCCACCACAGTACGAACCATGGTGGATGTTTTCTGTAACCGAAACATTGTAGGACAAACAGCCAGTTATATTTTTAAGCAAAATTCATTGCTTCACCATAGAACATCTTCTCCACATGCACACCGAAACAAAACTGCTTACCATCCTTCTTAACGCTAGTTACGCTGAACCAAGCAGCATCAGGTGTGACAACAACTGATGCTGATCAAGGTCACAGCCGTCTCCTATTGATCCAGGTAGTATGTGTGTCGCGGTGAGACCTCTTCCAGAAGGTATAGGAAATTGAATGCGTGCCTTAAACTGAAAGCCAAATTTGTAAGGAAGACCGAATGGTAAAGTAATTTGCCTTGCCATTTTGCATCGAAGGTCGTCCCTTCTTTCAAAGCGGATGAGATTCTTTGTGAGTGCACACATCTGACCACCTTCGCGGCAGGTGTCACTCCCATGTTTGAATCCGCTCATTTCAAGTACATCCTTCAACGAGAGCACTCAATGCGTGTTTCCATTTCTGCCTTCGAGGTCACCGTCGCAATTGCGTCGTCAATACTTCTGATGGTATTTGTATCAGGACAGCGCCATTAATGTCAAGTTCTGTTGTAGCACTGACGCTCGCTTAAATAAAATGACCCTTCTGTACCACCCAGGACTCCCATCTTTTCGGCACCCTGTCTAGGAATGAGTCCTTCACTCCTACTCCCAAGCCTCTCCAAGTGCAGACAAGAAGCTGTAAAGGAAGTTCTCATTTTCCTCAATAACCACTTTTGTTACACTTTCTTCCTGTTCCTCTCTGCCATCACATTCCTACTCTACAGACCAGTATTTCATCAGTTGCTCCACGTCGAAGAACGGTTTCAAAGATTGAAGGAAATGACTTGTAGTTTGGAAGCACACCTTCATAGGAGTTAACCATTTTCCGATTTGACGCGCTACGTGCCCTTACTAGTGTTAAACAGCAAGTGGTACCCTTTTGCTTGTGGATGAAGATAGTTTGCAGGAAACCGAAGGCATGGTTGCATCTTGAATGTCTCGTTCGTTGACCATTCTCAATGGGTGTTTAACTGAATCAAATACTATCGGAAATTTCACCAAAATGTGGTTCGTATAAGTGAGGCCCACCCTAAGATAAAATGCAATTTCAGTTTTAACCTAAATTGGGTGGTGCAACTTTCAAACACCGGTACGTAGATCTATAAATAAATGCACCTTCTCCTGTCCTCTCTACTGGGAATAACTACAAATGCTCATGGCGAGAACCACTATACTCCCTGTAATTTCATTGTTTACAAAGCCACATTCATACACGGATAGCATTCGTTAATGTTCTCGCGTAGTGAGTAAAGTAGATGTAAACCAGCGGCCTCCTCACCCCTAGTCAAGAATATCAGAAATAATCAGCGTACTCTGGCTGTGTATGATTGAGCTTATTTACCAAATGTTATATGCTCACTCAAGAGATGTCTTGAGCAAGCAAGAGTAACTAAACAAAAGCAAGTTTTCAATATGTGCAGAGAAAAACCATTAAGGAGACGTGTGGAAATTCAAGCAGAAACTGTTTCCGGGATTCTTAGCATCCGCATCATGTCCCCAGGTAGAATGAGTCTGGAGCAGCGAGTATTGAATTGGCCTGTGACCACACCACTTCACCTATTATAACAGCCTCATACGTGCACCAAACTGAACAATCCGTGTATGTTCTTCTATGGCGCTCTGTAAAGCGGGGTATATAGATTAGGTCTTTCGTAGTAGGTCTGTCGATAGGCTGCAGTGATGAACTGCTGCAGCTCCGTTGCATCACAGAGGCAATTGGTTGCGATGCCAAATCCAGGTTTCCTTTCCAATTATAAATTCAAATCCCATATCCCCGGTATAGATATCAGTATCGACTTTGAATCCCTTCCTGACTTAAAGTGCAATGCCATTTGCCTCTTTTGGGTGACCGTTTGATCATGGTTGTGGTGAGCAAGCGAAGCTAACTTCCCATTAGTCTCATTAGGCAGGTCAGTAAAAGCTTGTGCGACGAAATGACAGCGTGCTAACTCTCAACACACTGAGACACCACTCTTATTAGCTGCACATCAGTTCAACCACCTCACACGTCTCTTCTGCTCACCGCCACTAACAAACCTTGACATTGGTTCTCCTATTCACGCTGATGCATCAGATTAACACCAACACCAGACGAAATCCACTCTCACCTAAGAGAAGCCACGAGAGCATTCACATTTGATCTAAGCTAAGCTGAGGCAGTAGGTGCTCGACCATCGCATTCAACAATTCTATGCTTCTCTACGTTCACTTACCCACTAAACCACTAGTGCATACACTCACAAATTCTTATCCTGCCATTTGGCCTCTGTCCTACCATTTGGCAGACAGTGGGTGGTTAGCCTTCAGTTATAATCAAAAACACATGCATTACCACTGACCTATGTGACAAATGCTTGCTAATAATTCGCTTTCAGAGTAATGCATCACCACATCTTCTCAGATGTATTCCGCTATTATTAGCGATTATGTAATGCTTGCACTGCTAATAGAAGCAAACGAAGCTGATAAAAGAGCTTTAGTGGATGGAATGTTAATGGTGTGTAGAAATGATAAAAGTTAGAGTGATACAAATAGTCTAGTCCATTGGCACAGTTTCCTCACTGTTGGAGTGTGGTATCTGCCTTACCTCCTGCTCACTTGTAGTCTCCGTGACACTAACACAGATGGACAGAAGAGGTGAACTGAACAGTGTCTGATCGTGGTAAGTGCGGAGAAGCCTGCTGGAAATAGAGGCACCAGATACCTTGGGAAGGGGTTGCGTAGCAAAATTCAAGTCCTCACGAAACCTGCTGCCCAATGGCTGGCATACTGTGGTGGTGTAAAGTGCATCTTTGGGCTACTCTAAAAAGAGATTCGTGATTTTCTCTACGTCCTCTCGGACAGCGACGTACGCAAAGTCATCGCGTACGCAAAGCACGCAGAGTGCAAGACTGTCACTGCCATGAACGTAGTCTATTCCATCATACGCCACGACCTTGGTAGCTGGGTTGCGCTGCAGTGTATGAGTGGATTGATGGAGAGAATATGGTGGATGTTGCGCATACATGCAAGTGGACCTGTTCGGGGCTACCTGCAGCATAACATCGCGCATTGTGTCCATAAGTAATTGTTTCACTGGCAAAGAACAAGAGAGGTCAGTAAATGTACTTTGTTCCTAAACTGCCATAGACGTTTTCTATCCAAATTTTTAGGCGATAGTCGGATAAATAAATGCGATTAAAAACAAATGAGCAAATGAATAGGGAGAACTAAATATGCACGAATAAGGAACAAGTAAAGGCCCTAGAACTTAAACAGACAGACCGCGCGACAGAGGTGCAGGCGTTTGAATAAATCATCCCTTTGAAAAAGAGTTGGATTGCCCTCACCGTGGTGCTGGCTCACCGAAACTATTTGAGCCGTCCATTTCATAGGTCATTTGATCTTCACACGTGCCTGGGTCACCGGTAAATGCAATAAACTAAGCTGCTATGAAACAAATTACAAATCTCTTATGTACGGTAAATTCTTACTGCTACAATAACATAGATGAAATTGCCTACTTTACTGCCAGTAGCCACCTATGTAATCTGGCAACAAACCATTCCTTAGGTGGTTTACATTCGCCATCAAGCCTGTCATTCTGCGACTAACATTCTGCCCCTTAAAATAGTTTAAAGCTTGTAGGTTGTCTTGGTGTTTCAAGGGGTCGATTTCAAAATAAGTGCGCTATTGCCCACGAAACAGGATAGTCGCGTCACCCATATTCCAAGTCGCCTTGTCGTTCTATATGTTAGAAACGTATTCAATTCTGTGCCAACGTAGTGAGTAGCCTTTCCCATTATGCTGAAGAGTGCATCGCCTCGACAGTGCATGTTTGAGTGTTGAAATTTTTGAGAAATTACATGCCTTTCAGTAGATACATTGTGTCTCAGTCACGCAGAAGGAAACTGTGCAAAATGGACGTTGTTTAGGCAGATTCTTGCTTCAAAACAGTTAAGAAAGAGCAGTATGTTTGGAATTGGGAAATAAATGGCCTGTACACAATATAAGCAACATGTAATTCTCCACTCCCACAAGTGGCGTACGAGTTGGTGAAGATGACGCGAAAATGCATCTGTGATAAATCATAGTAAAACAGTTGTGAGTAAGCTTGTGACACCTCACTCATGTGCAAGCCGATAAGTTAAGGTGAATGAAAGCTGTGTCATCAACAGTGAGTCGCCCTAAGAAAATTAAATAGAGCGCAAGTTACTAAAACCAACACAGTTGCAAGCCCATTACCATAACCGACAATCTCTACAACAAACATATCAATTCCCAACTCCTTTTCTGCCCATAGGACTCCGGAGATCTACAATAGGGCCTAATCGCTAGGCTTAGTTAAGTATTAGGATGTCCCGTCACACAAAAAAATAGAATTCGTTTAGAATAGAGAGTGGCTAGAAGAGTTCGACGAAACACTTAACATAAATGAGGGAAAGAGACAGGGAATGACGTAGGTTGAGACAATTTCCCCATGTTGCAAATAAGTAGTGGTGTAAAACAATCCAAATTGTGGCGAACCAGTTTGAGAGCTCTCGTGCAATCCATACAATCCCACCTCTCCTTCCCTTTTGCAGACGCGATAGATTCTGAGTACAAACCGAACAAAATTTCGCACGCCTTTGTTCTTATGACTGTTAACAACAAATTATCGTTGCAGCCACACATTTATAAGCATGGTGATGGGGTTAAGGGCGCAGGAATTGAGTTGAGACGACACATCCATTAAAGTCTGCACATGAGCCAAGACAATATCGTTGCCATGTCACACTTCGTCCACCTTCGTGCGGACGATTTCATGGCACCATTATATTTTAGAAAACAATTATTGTCAGTGAGTCAGTAATTCAGAGAGTATGCATGCAAGATGGCAAGTGTGGCCACAATCAACCACTAAGGGTAGCCCCCACGACATGGGAATAGGAAGGTGTTTTTTAAGCTTTGCTAATATGCATGGGATTTTCTCCACCTGAACAATCTGTTTTCTGCCGAGAAGCTCAGTGTTCAGTTTGGAAACACTACAGTAGCAGTGCTCACTCAAATAACGAGAGTTTTAGCAAAAATTGCCTCATTCGTCCTTGTTAATTTGATCTGGAATCGGGTCTATTTAGTGATGGCAAACAGATGGGGTGTAGGAAGGCAACTCCGGTATCTTATGCTAACCGTTTCATTCACTCCAGTTTGCGCCTCGAATGGTCGGTATTTATAACCGTGGACAATCCTTGGCATGCGCTCAATGCTCTAGTTTGGTTATTTAATGAAATGACAATGGCAATCAAAAGGAAAAAATGTGAATCTCTCATGCCCGCAAATCCTAAGGATGTTGCAAATATTGCCATGAAAGCGGTGAGTGTGCGGGAGATGATATGCAGGATTGCTTAGAGTAGCGCTTGTAAAGTGTTTAAAACCACGTCAATATAGACCAGCAAATTTGGGAATTTCGCCACCGTAACAGATTTACATCACCTCATCCACAGAGGCGGAAATCAGACGGCAGAAATGAGCGAAGAGTGAGATTCAATAATGTGGTCTATCAACTCAACGCCGTTTGTTGCATCATAAATCTGGCAAACCATCATGTCCGCTAAAAGCCTTTGTCCTTGGAATTGGTGGTTGGCTTGGTAACTCGGATTCTACTGATCCTGGCGTAGATTGCGCAAGGGACTAGACGCGATCGTTTAGTGATACACCAGCCCAAGAGCAGGTGAAATCGGCTGGAGGAGAGCCCTTCAGTAATAATTTATCAGAATGGTGCTCCGGCTAGTCGACACTGTGAGGGACAAAAATGGCAACCAGCTCTTTGTAGCATTATCACCCCATTCCGACAGCGCCTTGACAGCTTAGTCGCATAGTGCGCCAAGTTTACAGAGTCGTTTTATATTAGGAATATACCCTGCTTTTCCGGCAGGTCTTGAAATATCTTACCTTGAAAGTTCTAATGTGCAATAAAAATGATTAGGCCGAGTTCAAAACATTGGCACCTTTACAAAATACCTCTCCCAAGGTGATATTATGGACCACACTATAAACTACGATGCATTTGTTCATCTTTGCAGGAGAGGATGCAGCGAAGGAATGCTACCGACATTTCCCATCCAGGCTTCGTTGCAATTGGTTTAGTTTTGAAAATGTGAATGAATGATTGAGAGTTGAGGTACAAGTTCCACTCATCAGTGCGATTTGGCCTCACAACTACCCATCATTCATTGTCACTCATGGCGGTGCAGTGCGTCTGCGATTCCTAATTGTCCCAATTGTGTGGACCACGAAATGTCACCTTGAAAAATCAGTGTTTTCAGTTTTCGGATTCTCAATCTAATGCCAAAATACCCGCTGCAGTTTAAATAATCACCACCTGCACCGAGACTATTTTAGTCGAAACTAGTTACACTTTTGCTCGAAACATTGCGCACTAGGTGCAGCTGTGAATCCCATTCTAATTATTTAGCTAACGCTTACACCCACACGGAGACCACGCAAGTTGGCAACCTGACAACCTGGTAATACAAGGCAGTTAACCAACCACGAGAAAATGAAAGAGAAATACATATCACCACTGTTGAGTACATAAGTGTTACATTATGCGCGTCATCTCCTGGTAGGTACATGGTTGCCAATTTGATCAGCCGCAAGTCTATTGAAGATAACATCATAATAGCCCCACCTTAACAATTCAATCCATTGGCTTCTTGATTTCAAGTGATGACCATTGAGACACCACAGTCGCTAACTGTTTGGTACATCAGCCAGTGGAGAGCTGTTGAAGCCTCCGAAGTTCTGCAGAAACGGGACAAGAAACTCCAATCTGCTTAACTTTTGCCTCCTCGCATTCACAACCACCGCAATAACCAACAGTTCATGAGGAGCAAGCGATTTCAAGGTGGCTTCCAGTTCATTCTTGCGAAACCGCAATGGATCCACGACGCAGATTACGCAACTGTAACGGCCAGGTTTATTGCATGACCCACTTGCATGCAAATCTGCACTCATATGAGCAGAACCATACAGAGACAGGTGGTGGTTTATCGCTGGGAGCCCTGCAACGTAGGGATACATTCGATACGCGGATTTTAATGCAATAAGATAGGAATGGGTCATTGGGATTAACATACATTGAAGACCATAAATAATCCGAATTATTATCCAGAAATATGCGAAAGAGTACAGTTTCATATTGACAGGGCTGCATGGGGCTAAAGAAGAAGCGATGATGCGAGCTCGTTTGCTCGCTCTGATATCGGAATCAGGTGAGGGTTGTAGGAAAAGCATCTCGCATAGATGCTTATCTATCCAAGCCCATCGTTTAATGATCTGGTACATGAGAGTGGGGTATGGTGGCATCGCAAGAATTTAGCTCCACCCTGGAATACACGTGAGGAAATTTAGCAAGTCTCGGAGTTCGAGATGTCTGCCTATCCTGAGTCCCGGTTCCGGTGGCAGATCCGTAACTTTGCGCTGTGGGGCGCTCTGTGTCTAAATCGTCAGGAGGGCTTGCAATTACAACTAATATGAATGTCATAAAAATACAAGGAAAACAAATAAACAGACGAATAGGTGGAGAGAAACAGAGAAAAAATAGAAAAGAGGTAAGGAAAGACCACTGACACTCACCATTTCCGAGCGGCGCTGGTGTAGACTGACCGCATAGCAGAGATGTAGAGGTTTAAATAATTGGAACCATGGGGATGGGGGTAGATGGGTCTCACTACGACGTTAGCGCATTGATTCGTTCAGTCTCATCCAATCACAACGTCGCCTAATCAATTTCTTTCTGATTAGCCTTTGTCGGCAAACTTAGGACACAGTGACCCAACCTACGGATTTTATAATCCTCTATTAGCACAGCCATTGTAGTCAGCTTATTGCTAATAGAAAGCCTACATGAGTTTACCACCAGACCATTTCTTAGTTCGTCATTGCGTTCGGATCTGTCATGCTTCCCAAATACGGTGGTCCAATTTGTCCCTTAAGCGGAGTTGAGTGGCGGAAATATTGACGCATTATTCGATTGCTAGAAGTGTGTAGGGCACAGCACTGCCTTAAGGAGTCGATTGCAAAGAAAATTTGCTATAAAATAAGGAAACGCAAATATTGCTTTAGATTCCGCAGTCGAAGGCGACATCATGACAAAAACTTGACAGAACATTTGAGTTCCCATCTGGTTATGGGTAGAGCCACGCTTGCTTACAAAGTAGTTGTTTGTATAGCGGGACATTTGTTATTCCGACCATCTCACTTCAACTTATTACTGCAGTTAAATACTTCTACCTTTAATTGGAATCCCTGTTTCATTCGAATCACTTAATTACTTAACGTTTGATCACGTATGCAAGAAACTTAAATGAGAAGCCAAATCGGTCTCCCAATTAAAAGCTTTGCCGATGCCTGCAATCTTGTAGGTATCTTTCTTCACTTTCATCTCTTTACTGCTCTACGGATTGCACTGTGCAACGTGATCAAATAAGCTCGTCAGTTAGACATCACCATTCCTCTTCGAAGAGAAGCAGTAGTCGTGTTTCCACAGCAATCTCTCTGCATGCCATTATGACTCCTATTCCAATCATTCACAAATTGCATCGCCTGCGATTCGGTCCACCGGTGGAAGAGTTTGGAGCTCCTAGTGAGTGAAGGAAACAATAAGTATACATAGGCGAGATTTGATCGAGATACCCACACCGAAAGTCCATTATTATAAGACGTCATTCCATGCTGGTGTATCCAGTAGCCTCGTCCGTTAGGTGTGCGAATGCTTTCTACCCACGACTGCATGGTAGGGGTAGTAAAACGGGAATTTCATATCGTGTTATCGCTGAAGGGTCTTACTGGATAATTGAGTGGGTGCTCCCTATGCGATGGGGAGCAATAAATCCTGCTTATTTGTCCTCGGTTTTCTGTTTTGCATGCCAGAGGTGTAATGAGAACGTTTGAATTTTTAAAGTGTCATTAGGCGGCTAAGCCCATCACCTACGCTTAGTCAGGCCATTAACTATACAATGTAGGCAAATTCTACCCAAACGAACTTAGAACTCAGTAGTGCAGGAAATGTTGCATTCTATCTCAACATCTGCCATCGAAGCATTTCGATAAATGATGTAAGTGAATCCTCAACCAAAACCAAGTCTACGGTTTCGGTTCATTTCCATCAAGTGCTTCAGTCTGAGACGCTTCATTGTTTGACCAGAATCCACTCTCGAGTGATGTCGCCAAAGATGATAAGTGGGATACAAGGGATTTCTGTCGAGTGAAGCAAGTCAGTTTCCACTCTGGACTTTTCCCACCCATGATCCTGATTTTCTGTTTCCTCATCTCCTTCTACTTTTCTTCTTTACGTCCACTTCTCTGCGTCAAATCCTCAAAGTAAATGCAACGTTCACGCCCATGCACTTTCTTTCTCTTCCTTTCTCCATTACTACGTAGCGCCTAAGATGTGGCTTAGAAAACAGCACTGTAATCTAAGCGCGTTGTTGCATGATTTCCTTGATTAACGTCACGGGAACATTCAACAGGTTGATATAGAATAAATCGCAACTATCATTAATGAGACAGCTTACGAAGTCAGTCCAGTAGATGCTCAGATAGCTTTCGTTCCCTCATATTCATCTTAAGCCGCAATGAATAATAGGACTTCGTTTAGAAGACAACGACATGATTTCAGTGACTCCTTCAATGTTGACTGAAACGCTCACGTCCTGGGCATAGTTACTTAGGCCTCCTCTGTTATAGGGTCACACAGCCAACATTGGGTTATCGTCGTGACGTGTCACTGACATGCTTTTGCCATCCTCACAGATGTTCGGTTTAAATGCACGAAATAACAAGACAGGCACGTCCTGACGGTGACCAGCTGCCATTTACCCAAACCGACTCTCGCCCGTACGTTCAATAAAAAATCCTTCTTCCAACTAGTCTCGACCTTATTGTGCAAGAACAGCACGCAATCCTCGTCATGACATGTGATTCACGTGCTTCCAAGTCCCACGTGGATTTTCTATACCCAATGCAATTTTACGGCTAACGTAAATAACACAAGCGTCTATGGCTAAAACAAGAAGCGAACTCGGTTCTTTAAGAGTAGCAGCAGCCACAGACAAGGAGAAGATTGTAATGCCCTCAATTTTGTGCTTAGTCCCTACCTTGTTTTCTTCTATGATCAGTAGTTTAGATTTAAAAGCGCGTTCAAAGAATCTCGTGCTTCAGACACCACCGTTGCTTCCCCATAAATGTGAGGGCAATGGCTCTCCACTATCAAGCAGTCAATTCACTATGATTTCCACAATTACTAGGCCTTCTAGGTCACGCCGGGTGGCTGCATCGCCAACAAGATTTGCAGCTGCAGATGCATTGGCGAAACGACGAATCGTCCACGGACTGACTTGCACCATGCCACCCATTTCTCAAGTCACTTTGTTCTACCATAAATTTGTTCCTCGTTCTATAACATGCTTGTGCTTTATGTATCGTAAAAGTGGGAAAATCGAAGTGCTGGGTGGCTTTCGTACAAAATGTTGCTCGAGGGGTAATTGTAATAATTAGTACATGACCTCTTTCTAGCACACCTCCCACAAGCAGCCATTGAACATTCGAGAGGTTCAAGTTAAAGCAAAAGCTTTTCATACCTATAGGTAATTAATTTTTTCAGGAGTCAGAGTATGTAATAAGATATCAACTCCACAAGCAATTGTGATGAGGAGCGATATGCTAAGGAATAGTTTGACTTCAGATCGCGTAGCTGCTTATTATTGGCAAAGAAGGCAACCGTGTCGATGCTATTGTTGCTGCAGGTTTGCACTACGAGCGGAGGATCAGAAGTCCACTTGTTTAGTCATTGCGTTCTTGGTAGTTGAAGAAGGGAGAAGATTGGGAGATGTTCACATTGGACCATGCGAAGGGAATCGATGTATTACTATCAAGGCGGGAATAACTTCGAATTCGTTGTCTCTGCCACGTAAACCGTCTGTGCTAGCATCGCCCCATAATGGTGGGTTCCAGTAAACCCACTTATTTCTCCCTAATTCAGCAGTTCTTTATTCAAACTCGCTTATTAACTTTCATTATCACATTTCGGTTGTTCGACTTCCGTATCGGTATGGTTCGTATGCTCAACTAACAATTTGGGTAGAACATATTTCACAACACAAAGTCACCGACCGTCTATCTGAATTGGCATTAAGAATATGCGGGTTCCTTGATGCCTCAGACTTAATGAGTCAGCGCATAAGCATTCCAGGTTGGAGGTAGATGCTTTTCCGAGAGGCGAAATTTGCAGGGAAACAAGACAAAAATGACTGCTGTGCCTACATGGTCTATCGCACTCTGCCGTTAGCACTTCGTGGAGTAAAAGATGGGATCAGACTGAACTCTTTTACCTACTGTGATTACTCAAGTGTGAAGATTACAGGGTAGTGATCGCTGGCCCTTGACTATTTCAACATTAATTAATCAAAGGCAATTGTGGGCAATTCGTTAGCAGTTGGGTGCGAAGTCTTTGCTTCCTATTAGGCAAACCACTACTCCATGAGTCACTCTGTCGAAGTGGCCACGCATATGCATTATATAATGCCTGGGATGCATGCCACTGCTTCTGACACAGAGCGTTCAGGATCGAGGCGACTTAGTTCGTGGGAGACAATCATGCAATAGCATCGCTATTATTCTCCCACCAGGACGTAGCTCCTCCTTAAAATGTCGCCTAAAAAGGCTTAATTCCCATAGTCAACCACGTGTTCGGAATTCACCGTCTCGACTAATGGTTGCCTATTCGCTCACTCATCCATTTGCAATTCAGCTACTCTGCTCTCTATCTTCAAGCGTTTTCATCCCCACTTAGTGTTTTGAAAGATGTCCATGTGTATATGCAACTATGCAACTATCACTCCTTACCGAAACTGCGATCGCCTTCCCGATGGGACAGACGCAGAACGCAGAGCAACCGAAATACCAGGTGAGGCTTAACTCCATTTTCATGACACCACACTCGCGATGAACCCTAGGTTTAAATTCGTGTATGCGTGGCACAATGAGGTTAGCCCAGTCTGAGTCATTACTAGCATTCGGTTCGCTGCTAAACCGGGTCAATTCATAGATTACCAGGATGCATTCACACCACACCACCCCTTGAATACTTTGTCGGCCAGCCTAATCAGTCCAGGCGATGGTTCCAAGCGTACTGACAAACCGTCTTGCGTGAGGTGTCGAATGTGCATTCCTGCCCGGTGGTCTGCTCCACTGATACGCCTTCACCATTTACATCATTATCGTTGCTCTATACTGTGAGACAACAAGCAGCATGTTGTGCTACTAATTAGCAGGGTTCTTTCAATAACTTGAATTCATATTCATCCTAGGTTTCACTTTAGGACATGATTGTAAGCACAGTGGCCTAGGAGTAGGGTCATTTGATAGAAGGCGGGCTCAAATGGTATCTTGTGGAATCGGCTCCATGTAACGACGTTGTTTCCTACAGGCACTGAAGATTTATACGCTGGGACAATATTTTAGTTGTACTACTACCGCATTGTCGCAAATGTAGTTTGGCTTCAGATCAAGTGGACTTCTATTATCAGCAAAGAGGGCATCGACGTCGATGTTATTGATGCTGTAAATTCGCATTGCGAATGGAGGATCATAAGTTATTTACTTGGTCATTGCATTCTTGGTAGTAGAGCAAAGCAGAATCATGGAGGCTTCGTGAAGAGGGGATATTCAGTCTCTACGATAGGGGAGAAACTAATGTGCTGCCATCAAAATGGGAATTATATCGAATTCGCCATCTCCGCATTAAAATCCACCCATGCTAGCATATCGCCTGTTTCTACTGTATTTCACCACTTCCCAATTTTGGCTCGCCCCTTTATTTCGCTCATCACATTTCATTTATCCCATTCCCGTACCAATTAGGATTGTATACTCAGCAATTTTGGCAGAGTATAGCTCCCAGCAGGCTGCTTTTTGCCCTCGGTTTGGTGAATCTATGCATGAGCATTCCAGATCGAATTTGGAGTCTCTCAACATCCCTATTCATTATTCTCATGTGTCGTCACACTAAATATTGGACCTGGCTAGGCAAACGCCCCCGTCAGCTACTCTTCCCAAACCCTTCCTCCATCTCTTTTAAAAATGCTCTTTAAGCTATTCAGCATTAGGCGGAGCAAAGCGACTCTTATGAGCGTTTCGTGTCCAGGCCTGCTCGTGGCAAAGCCCTGAGAACTGCACACTTCAGCATTTCGTTAGATCATAATGCAAGTTACGCTGCAGATTAAAGCATCCGACACTCCACCTTTGGGTTGCATTTCAATTATCAAATACATTTCACTCGTGCTCATTATTGGTACACATGGCTGCATTCGTGTTGGTCATTCGGCTGAAAGAAGTAGGAGTTTTATTGTCAGATAGGCAACGTTGGCAGGAGAAGAAGGTGAACATGACTGTTGTGAGCATGTAATGTATCTTGCACCTCATCAGCTATTGGCGATTGGAGTCATGGAAATGCAGGTTCGGGTGTGTCAAGTGAGATGGGTTGTCTAGTGGGTTTCCGCTGGCTACCGTGCACCGTGCCGACGGATTGGCGAATGTTGTGTTCCAGGAGCAAACAAGGGAACTTTCCCAACTAGTGTGATCCATTGTAGCGGAGCTGTTAAAATTTGGTTCCCAAACGACTCGAGAGTATTCGACATGGCAACTCAGTACCGGTTAATAGGCGGCATAGGTGGTTAGATCTCTAGCGCGTTTAGAAGTGGCGATCTGTTTTATTTTTTGGCAAAAAATGGCCAAGTCAAAGCAGCTAAGTCCTTGACGAGATTCACATTTTGTCTATGCCACTTGAATTGAGCAGTCCTCTGCTTCCATTCCCTTCAGAACTTGCCCAGCATTAGCGAACACATTGTTCCCTGACGAAAAGACATTCCTCCTTGGCAGCGAAAATTTGTGTCTGTGGTGCCTGAACCACTTCACAGCTGGTGTTTCAACTTTGTGATGCGATACTGAAAAATATGAGTTTTAGCATGGGTAAAAGAGTCGGAATAAGTGTGGATGCTCATTTCACAATGTAGAATTGTGTTCTGCTTGACAATAGCAATCAGGACTACTGCATACGCAACACAACAATAAACGATGGTAGACGATGGGTGCTTATTTGGTGAAATCAGTTTGAGGAGAGAAAGGTGAAACTTGACTAGTTACTTGATAATCAAGTTAATGTTGGTCAAGCCTACGATATCTTAAATGACGTGGTACTCTGTGCAGTTCATGCTGGGAATATCCTTGTGGGGCAAAAACAGTCTGAAGACACATTGTAAACTAAAAACCATACTGGATGCTTGCAAGGTTAAAAAAATGAAAGGAGAAAGTCTAGAGGTGAAGGCACCGACTCAGTCGTTAACATTTTGTGCAGTCTACAGATAGGATAGGACTGACCTCATTTAGCAACTACGTGACTATACAGCTGTAAAAACTGCAGGGCAATGATTGTCAGCGCTTGATCCTTTCAGTATTAATCAAGTAAAGGCGGTCATGGGCAATTCTTTGGCAGTTGGCCACGAAGAAAAAGGCTTCGCTTCCTATTAGGCAAATGGCCACACCATGATTTACGCCATCAAGTTGGTTACGCTTTAGCACCATATAATGGTTGCGATAAATGCCACTGGTTCTGACACGTGCATTCAAAATAGAGCCAATTAGTTCTTTGGCGACGATTGTTTGGCGGTACTGCTAGTATTCTTCTATTTGGACACCGCAGTTTCTCTAATATACCGCCTGGGAAAGGATTAGTTCCCACCACCAACCACGTGCTTGCAAATCACCATCCCCACCAATGACTTCCTTTTACTCACTCATCCATTTGTGTTTCAACCATTCTGCTATTCCATGTGTTTTGTGCTGTGTTTTCCTTAACACCCTCCTATGCAATTTTTGCCGTTTATCAAAACGGTAACTGTCTTTCCGATGAGACCGACGCAGAATTGGAAGGGGCTGAATCATCAGGTGAGATTTAACTCCATTTTCAGGACACAACAGTCGCGATTATCCTCTAGTCTTGTATGTGAACACGTGGTACAGTAAGGTCAGCTGTGTCTGAGTCATGACTAATTTTTGAATCGCTCCAACACCTGGTTGGTCTGAGTGTTACCACCACGTATCCACACCATACCATCCCAGTCGAATGTGCACCCATGCCTTAGCTGTCTACACTACTGAGCTGCATTCCTCTTTACAAGTATGGCATAGGTCTAAGCAAAGGCATCATACGCTAACCCCGTTCGCGAGCACCATCAATGTTCTCTAATCCGGTGCAAAATGCAGTGTGTTCAGCAACTAACAAGCGGGGTTCTTTTGATAATCCGATTTTATTGCATCATCCCAGGTTCCACTTTGCGGCCTCATCGTAAGCATACCAGTCTGAAAGCAGGGTATCTTGATGAAAGGCGGATTTCAGTAGCCTCATGCTGGTAACACTTCGCACCTGTTCATCCTTGCCATTTCTTTTTAACTTTTATGCTGTCCAGCTTTATATCCGTCGATGTCGTATGGAGGCAAAGGCGGGGTGGAGGTATCATGGACTATACAAACAGGTATTATGCAACTTTTTTTGTGTAAAGCAGTCCTGCAGAACACAGGGTTGTGGTATTTGATAATGAAAGGAATCCATTGATTAGCATTCTGCTTGTAGTTTAAACAGATTAACCCATCGGGAACAGATATCTCCTTGGCATCTGATTAAAATATACCCTTGAACAAGGGGAATCTGAGCAGCTTTTATTGGAGAAGGGTTCGCTTGCAACTGGCGCCACGAGGTATTCCCGTTTTCGTAGAAAGGTTACATGAAAGCATCGCCGAGGATGTCACAAGCGTTCAGAAGAAATGGGAAGCTATTAACGCGATCTGGTGGCTAAGCTGAGGCGATTAAGCGGTGCGCATGGTCAAAAGCAGATTTAAATCAACTGTTAAAGCACTGCGATGCCTTTGATGGGCTTCAATCTTAATGTTGCATGTTGAACTTGGCTCGGCTTGGAAAATCAAAATTCTTGCCTTGCCTTTGGAATCGTGCAAAAATTCTGAAACATCGTGGCTGTTCCAGTAAAAGTTGCTTTGGATAACTGTATGTCGCGATTCTCAAAGCGGTAGATAAAGAAGACGGCAAGGTTAGCAGCAAGAAGTACCCATTTTACCGTTATTTTATGCAAGAAGTGAAACAGCAAGTCTTACTAACTTGAGGTCAGGTACCTGCACATCCATATAAATCTGCTATCCTGATAGATGGTGCATTGCAAAAAAATTTACTTTGCGTTGGTTCAATATATTCAAGTGGAGTATGGGGAGATCATAGCCAACTGAATTGGATGGAGGACCGATTCCATGACACGACAAGCGATGTCAGCTTAATCAGAAGTGTTATTTCTCATCGGAAAGAAAGTCAGACTAAAGTAGACGTTGTGAATATTACTTCGATCCTCTCGATGTTCATCAAGTAGATACTTATAAAAGGTAGGTATAGGCTTCATTGCAGAACTGAAAGTCATTAGATCTACTGTAAAATTCAATCTAATTCCGTGCAACTAGCGGCACTGGTGCATCCAAGCAAGCCTAACCATTTAACATGTGAATATAAGAGCAATATGAGTGGCACATAGTAGACCCTGTACACTCATCAACTCCGGCAACCTTGACAGATATTAGCACTGTGTATTTGACGCTAGGATTATTGGATTGTCTCTGTTTTACTTCTCTCCTTTATTTCCTCAACATGCCATGCAATGATGACTTCATACTGACCGATTCCCACTTTGGATGGGTCAGTCAGCCAGTGGGCAATTAGTACTCAACGGATGACTATCACAAAGCTGCATTTGAGCCCAGTTTATGCAACAGATGCTGAAATGAGCACTGCCTATAAGCCAAAGGCTAAAATGTTTCGTGGTCACCTGATCTGTTGGCACAAGTCTGGAGGCACGATCCTGCCTCTAAACTGGTGTCACTTTACTTGACAAATCAAAGTGTAAAATGCACACTACTGATCAAATTGCCAAAGGAAGCTCCAACTTTTGGACACTTATCGGTAGAGGTAACGTGTTGTTTTTGGCGCCCTATGCGAAGCACTCGCTTTGCGGATAAGACAGATTATTTCATACTTGCAAATCGTTTACTTCAATTTATCCTGAGCTTTGAGGATAGTCAGGAATTGCTGGACGAACGACGAAAGGGCGTGGAGGAAGCGAGATTGAACGGAAGCCAAACATTTACAGTTCAGTCTGCAAAATTGGATGCTGCTGATGCTCCTGCCAATGAAAGCGATGCTAGATGCTGGAGGGTGATATGAGATGGCCAAATTCTCTATTAGTAAGCGATATTTTGCCGCGCAGTTAGTGGTAG
Source organism: Taenia saginata (assembly GCA_001693075.2). Lineage (NCBI taxonomy): Eukaryota > Metazoa > Platyhelminthes > Cestoda > Cyclophyllidea > Taeniidae > Taenia > Taenia saginata. Next base: position 1,375,723 of record LWMK02000016.1, read on the forward strand.
ATAACCTCAACAATTCAAGTGCCTCTTTTGATGCAAACCCGGTTCGACTCACATTTCCTTTTTAGGCTAACTCTCCTTTGAATTTAAGAAAGGAATCTTAAAAATAATCGAGTAGCGTACAGTTCACCCCGATTTGTTACTAATCTCTTCAAGTACCATTGACAGCGCACTATGACATCACTTTTGGCACGATCTAAGCTACGCGTTCTACAAAACTTCTTTAACGTTCAATTTTAGCCAGTGTCTGATGCTATAGTGGGTCCCTTTGTTGGCTCACAGTAATGGGATGGCGAAATGATTTGCTGTAATTACGTCATGCACAGTAGTGTCTTGGCACATTGTACTGATCTGAACATTTTAGCAGCACTCCAGCCGCAACCGGGACTGCGAACTCAACACCTTCTCCATTTCTTGTCTCCATGGTCCACAATCATCCCAACATTAGTTTTCCTTCCCTGTATCTGCAACATGCCCAACCCTATACTTTCCACACAAATAAATCTGCCCACCCATCAAACACCAATACTTCAACCGTCTTCTTCATTTCGATCTTACAACTGGGAGGTAGCAACTGATTTGCTCCTGTTTACAAAATCCATGTTGACTCTTTCAGAAATAACCCTGTCACCCGGTAGTTGTACCAAGCATAAGGTGTTTACTCATGCGCCGGATTTATAATTACATTCAATCCCTTCCCCTCGGTTCTCCTCCCTCCTCTTCCTTCTTCTTCATCTCACCCACATTTAACACATCCGCCGCTTTTCGCTTTTTAACACCTTCTTACGCATTTTCTCCTTCCTTTGCTTCATCACTGTTCCCTTCTCCACCTAATGTCACCATTCTCACATTCTCATCTCTGTATTGCTGCTACTTTTTTTCGTCGCTCTTCCCTTCCGCTTCTTCGTCTCTCCCTCGCTTCAACCTACCCCCTATCCCTTTCTTTGCTCCAGTCTCTTCCCCTTTCGCTTCGTGCTTAGTGCCTACTTTATGCACACTTTTCTCTACTCACTCATCATTAACCTCGGCTTCGGTCAAAGAATCCAATTACGAACTGCAGCCTCGTCTGTACCATTTAAAGCCTTACATGAAGTATAGGACATCGTCTATGGTTTGCAACTTATTGAGGTTTCGTTTGTCTTTACAACCATGATGCATCGTGCAGCTAGCTCATCTTTAACAGCTCCCTCTTTTTTCCTTTATTACTTCCAATTGTTGGCTTCTATGATGACAGGATTGACAGTCCACCTTTAAGCCCGCAACAGTGCTTTGAAGACGTCCATACAAACCATCACATCTTGGTAGACGCTGGATGAGGTCAGTCTACAGCCGGTTTCTGGTTGCGCGAAATGTATCTGATCGGCTCACGTCACTCGGTCATTACTTACACCTTATGACGCTTCTTCTCCAGTAAACGCATTAAGCTTTCACCCAATTAATGCCATGTCGCACTCGCAATGTACCTACAAGCTGTTTATTAGCTCCATGAGGCAGTTTAGCTATAAATTGTAGGTATTCCTAGACCTATAGCAAATTGCGGAGATTATTTGCTTTCGTGGAAAGAACCAAGCATTTGTGAGACTTTCGCCGTGACCTAACCTAATCATCAAATTCTACTCTAGCACATCAGCCACTGGAATGAACGCTGGTTGACTTACATAAGTCAGTGCCTTTGGTGACCCCATTCTTGGCTCATAGTCAGACTATTACCAGGTGAATGCCGTTGCGTCAACTTTATTGCTTCGTCACAACGTAGGAGCAAAGCTCATATCCGGTGTACACACACATGCCTTACGTAGAAGTGCAGGCACCTCACAAATCCCAATTCGCCTTTTGTAACATTTGGCCGCAATAAAAATATTCCTATTTCGGTGTTATTTCTCATGCAACAGGTTGGATTTTTTGCTTTGAGCTCAGGGCTGGCAGTTAGTTTAGAAATACTGTATTTGTTTTGATACAGCAAGACTTCTCTCACCTGTTCTTCATCCACATCAGGGGTAAATAAGTGGATAAAAGTAATGTGGGTGGCATGATTAATGCATAATCAAGAAATCGTTGAAATTCTTACTAACTTAAAACGTCTTTAGGTAAATCTATACAAACCCTCAACTTGTCGTTTGGTCAACCTCTAGTCTAAAAATAAAATAAGCAGTGGTTTCGCTGATGCTCTGCCATGGTTCAGCAGGGATTTTGAAGTAGGGACACAATTTGCATTGTGGATTTAAGACCTGCTCTACTATTTTCCCTTGACCATGAAGGTAGGGATCATTTGCCCCAATGATGCAGTTTGTGCGTTCTGTGCAAAAGTAGCAGCTTCGGCGGTTAGTTATCTCTATCTATGTACCGTACTGCGAAATGCGGTTAGGCCATGTTTGTCACCACTAATCAGTTAATTCACCTCCGGACTTTCATTGATGGAGCATGCAAAACATGTCCAGAATTTTGGCACTGCAATATTTCTTCTTGTGGATTCAAAGAAGCGCGCGTAAATTGTTGACTAAATGGGGCAGAAGAACGATTCATTCGTAAATTTGATTAGATGTATGCCAATCCAGTAGATATAAAGCAGGCAGTATTCGTCATCGTCACGTGGCGCTTCATCTCCTCCTGCACACATTCGAACAAGGTCTGCAGTTTAGTGCTGCATTATTTGCGACCGCGTAAACTCCCACAATTGGGATGCGATAGGGTGCTATTTGCGCATAGGAATAGAGACAGCAAATCAGTGCTACTGTTATTGTTGTTTATACCGGTTCTATTTTCTCACGAAACGCGCTTCTGATCAGACGGAACTGTTGGATTTACAGCCACGCCGAACAGACAGGGGTCAAGATCATTGAAGTCATAATGCTCCATAACACTAACGCAAAGCATAAAGCATTTATATGCAGAAGAGCTAGCAATCCGTTAGTATCAGAACATTTCCGAAATGCAAGTGCAAAATGCAAAAGGAAGCAGGTGAGATTGTTGTTTCAGTAATGTCATCCCGTTTTGCACGGATTTGGTGATGGGTTCAAAATCAATCTCTCTGATTAGAGGACAGAATTCTTACTCCACACCGTTACGCTGTAGGCTGTACGAGTCTTCTCAAGGTGTCCAAGTGGTAAAAATAGTTCCGCTATACTGTGTTGCTAACCCATACCAAATATGGTGATTTTAAAGCTGTTCAATTACCTTCCAACCAGCATTTGACTCATGTAAAGCATGGCTGACGTTTGAACAGGCCAAGTGTTGGCACTCTGATAGAAACAGCGATGTTAGATCTTTGTCATCATTAATGAAGGCAAAAAAATAGAAGGCAGCATATTGCCGTCAATCTACGTCCACAGGTTCTTGGAAGGGTGCATTAACCGAGTATTACTACTTAGGCAAAGTTGATAAAGACATTAGCGAGCGAAAGTTACTTAATTGTCAGTGCACAGAGGTGTCTGTAGCGTCCCGAGGCTCCCTTTACGGTAAAAGAAGGCGCTGTACTAGGGCAGAATATATATATTCTGGAAACAGAGGGCTTGGGGCTGTTGGCACGGCCCGGAGGCCGACCAACCGGCTAGAACAAGATGGCCACCCAAGTGACCTAAACCGGTAGTTCGAACAAACAAAGTATTACAGTGTCAGTCTGTTAAACATTCAGGCTAACCAGCAGGAGCACACCTCCCACGAATGAGAACATTTGCAGTTTCAACCGTGAATTCAACTGATACGACTATCTGAAAGATTAGCTAACTTCGTATTCATAAAATTGGTATATCGGAAGTGCATTTTTTTGATGTGACTTCATTTTAGTAATTATTATAAATGAATATGAAGTATTTCCATCACGAGTGGGTGTTGCGAGTGACAACGCTGGGAGAAAAATTAAAATATTGGAGGTTGGAAAGGCTCTTCGATGCATTTAGCCGATGTACTAAAGCAGAAATGAATGGGTTGGCCTAATTTCCACCAATCAACTGAGATAAGATTATTCTCATCAGTCAGCATGATGACAGGTGTGTGATGACTGCTGCATCAACTTGCTTGCAATTTCACATCGTTGACTTCCTTTAAACGCTGTCGAGATTATCGTTGACAAGAGTACTCCCCCTGAGCGAGTGTTTGAATGCGATCATTCAGCTCCGTGGAGAAAGAACAAGGGCTTTGAAATGCATAAATTGTGTCTGAGCACAAGTCCCACCTCTAAAGATACCAAATGCAGAGTCCTCAATGAGCTATTCCTTCTCTCGCATCTTCTTGTAGTTGCTGCTTCCCCTTTTCTGAGCAAATATTGCTGCAGCATTCCACTGAAGGCTCATGCAGCTGTCGTCCTCCTCAGCCTTGTTACTTCACTGGTCCCAGACTCTAACGTTACAAAAAAGGCCTTTTATTTAACTTTTGCCTGGGGTTTACTTCACGTGTTTTGCAGGATCAGCTCTTCCCCTAGGTGGACTCACTCACCCACCTCGTAGCAGCACATTGCAACAAGATGTGGCCAAGCAGCCTCTAAACAAACAGATGGACCAAGTCAACCAAATGCATTCGCCAACCACCCAGGTTACTTTACTTGACTGCGTAGCGAATTGCATGTGTTACGGCTAATCGCCGTTCGTAACATTCAAGTGCGTCTCTACCACGACGCACAATTGATCAAATATGGAGTTGGAATTCACACACCAGTGAGGGGAGGCCTGTGACGGGAACGCTTGTAAGTGGAGAACCAAGAAAGCTGCCCAAAGGGGCACCAAGGTCATGTAATCCTTGTTTGCTTAAATGCACTTGTAGATGGGAAGCGTTTGGCAGATGTGAATCACATAGTGCAAGAGTGCAAGAGGTGCCGAAAATACCTGAGACCCACGAGTGTTTTGAGCGTGCATGCTACCACCTCTGATCCTTGCTCCATACATTACCACTTACTCAACTTCCTCTACGAGAATGAAGGTCCACGACGAAGTGACAAACATCAAAACCTCCAATTAGGATGCCATCTGCGAAGCAGTTCAAGTGCCGCATATAGCCTACCCAGTGTAGTCGGCAAATTATGCACTTTCACCTAAGGCAAAACAAGCGAGTCCATGCCACCTCCTTTCCGCAGGTGAGGGTGTAGTTGCTCTACCGTCCACCACGATCTGGCAAGGATTATGAAGCGATTTTCACGAACACGATGTTTCCAAACCGGCGGTTGCATAGCCTCGCCAAAGCATTCCTAGCTAACTTATCTAACTAACTAATTAAAACACATAAGCAGACATATGCAGCACTACCGCCAACCACTGAAATAACACGGTCTCACGCCTCGTCTCCCGCCTGCAACGAAGTCGCCCACCCAATCACATTGCTTCGCCACGACTCCATTTCATCAACTTGGACCAGTTGCCAAATTGTCCACGTAACCCACGTTTCCCAGCACTTATTATGACTGCGATCGCAAACATTCGGTAGGGTGCGAGAGAATTCAATGTGGTTGTAGTATCGTACTTGAGGAGTCGTGAAGAACACACCAGATGGATTGGACAGTCGTTGCAGTCGAGTTCATCCACTTCGCCTTTCAATGTGATGTTTTGGATGAAATAACTCATACCTCCTTCAGGGGAACAGCAAGGCGGTGGATGCGATTCTCGCAACTGATACTTGGGCAGTGAAATGAGCGATGCTGCCCTGCATGATGCACGTTCTCCGGCCGACGTCACACATGTATTACAACTCGGTAAAATACGCAAGCATACAAGTCTGTGGAATTTGCCCTGAGCTGGTGTAAATGAAAAGGGGTCTGAAGGGCCAAGATGCTCCTTCTGACATCAAGTGGCTTCAAAACATTTTGAAAGGAACGACGCAGGAATTGCAGGAGGAGTAGCTGGCAGAGACGCTCAGCTTATCCAACTAGCTCCATTGGCTAGTATGCTAACACATGAGGTGAATGAATAGCCGTCTTGAAAGGACCCACATTCAACTTGGGACGGTGATGCAGACACTCACCAAATCAGCGGCTTCGAGAAATTGGCATGTTTTCCAATTTAATTCAGGTGGCAGTGCGGCGATTCAACAAGTTGGCCTGTTCTTTCCCTGAAATATTAAACTGCACAACTATAGGCGACATCGAAAGAGAATAAAGGGAATGCAGTAAGAAGCAAATAGTTTAACAAGTCAATAGCGGGAGATGGTGGCAAGGATTTAAAAAGAGAAATTGATAGCCACTGCAATCGAACACTTTTGGGAGATGCTAGAGTTGGAGGTTCGCGATTCGACGTTCACGTTGGTCCTCTCATTTGGCACAGTTGATGCTCCTCCGGAGAAGGCTGGCTACATAAATCATGTGCTCATGAGTTGAGAAAGCGGAAGAGCACCTTCATTGGTGCATCACCACTTAATCCAGCAGTTATGGCCTCCCGTTGGGGTTTGCGAAATATGAGTCGGTTTTAGAGGCAAGAATACGTTTTCCGTTGATAAAATGCCGACAAGCACATGCAATAATGATGGAATGATGCAGTATCCTCCTCTGTCATCCCAATTTATAGCCACATAGAATGCCTCTCAGGTGAGTTAGTTTTGCCATTCCGAAGCCTTAAGGTTCATGAGGGGACAGCATTACAAAATATCCACTGCACTAACCAGGCGAGTCGACATCTACGCGTTGTCCTACCACAATCACCATCCCAGCCGAAGCACATACGATATAGGCCCCCCTCCTCCCCCCAAACAGTTCATGTTGTTGGTGATCGTTGCAGGGCAGGTCTCGGTTCTTGCGCCACTGATGACCGGCATACACTAGATATTTGGCGGAGCTTACAGGAGGCCGAGGCAATTGTTGCACCCTTGTGGACATTCAATAATGCGCGTTTAGTGTTTTCCACTAATCGCCTTTCGTATAACATGTCTAACGGAAAAAGCCTGGTTTCTCTAAGCTCAGAATGCGGTAGGCATACTATGGGAAGCCTTAGGCGCGACCCGAGAAGATGAAGCATCTTACGCTAATACATTTAAATGAAACTTTAAGATTAAACTAAAATAGCGGCACATTTTATGTTGACTTTGAGATTAACAACTGCGTCTCGCAATTACGACTTTATGACAAGCATGTGATTCCAATCCATCTCTCAATTTACTTGTCCTCCATCATTAATTCTTAGACACTTAAAGATCACATACTTGTCAGACAGCGCTACACATTTTGGCAAGCTTTTCCCACTTGCACGGAGAGATGTTAGCTTGTCTAAAGGCATTTGCCAACCTAATGGCGATTCGGGTGTCATGGTAGCTGTAAGTTACTTGGAACTGCCAAATAATGCATGTGAAGGACAAGATGACATCAACATCGGCGCCCAGTGTTAAGAGCACAGAACCACAAATGCCGGCAACGAAGCGAGTTTACCCAAATCAGTTGATAGGCAGAAATGAAACAAATTATTAATCTTGCTTCAAACGTCATCGACCGCCAGTGTGACGCATTGGTATTTGCAGCTGTTGGAAGGGTAGTGCATGATGTGGTGGCATAGAAAGAAGCTAATATGGATTGATGCTAGAAAGCTGTCGTGCTGATTTCTTGCAACCTGTTCTTAACAAGCGTAAGATGGTTTTCAATGCAGGCAGCAAACTGGCTGAAATTCGACCATGTGCAGCAGTTCTGCATTTACTTCCTACGCTCGCGGTTTTATGAGATGCCTTCGATTACGGCCCTGTACTCAGATCTTCATGAGTAAGGTGCAAAACTGCGACAGCAAAGAAAAACTAGAAATCTCAGATCCTATCCCATTTAACCCATATGTCACCTAGAACGTGGATAGAAGCAGGCCTATAATTGCAACGACAAAGCATGTTTGGACACTGTCACTTCTACCACTGTTGTGAAGTCCACCGAGTCAGCGATCTGGTGACGTTAACCTAGTCAGTCATTATGTCTCCCACTTTGAAAGGACAATTATGGGTGTTCTGGAGGAACCGATCACCATCATAGTTGCCTCTGTGTGATCAAAGTAGCACATAGCATCCGAAATACATTAACCCGAATGTTAAAATCGCGTTTGACCTTTGAAAGTCAAGAAACGTCTTGCAACAAAGTTGTACCCCCTCTTAGTTCAGATTGTCTGGAATAGTGAATTTTAAAAATTCAAGCCGTATAAATATGCAGCTCTGCTGAATGTCTCCTGCAAACAATCCCTTTTCTTCTAGACAAAACAATGTAAAGATTTGAAATTTCTTAGAAGTTGTCAGATCATTTGACACATTTGCGGGCAAAATCCAACTGTCGCCTCACCAAACAACTTGTAGTACGTCAAAAATGTGCATCCAGTAGAGTTGTTGAAAGGCATCTTCGTTAAAAACGCTTTAGGCATTGAGCGAAAGCTTGTGACACCAGCATGGTCTAGTCACATAATACTTACCTTCCCACCGTTGTCATGCCAGCATAGAACAAAAATTCACAGCTCCAAGTTGCAATATACTGAGGACCATTATAGCAGCATGGCTAAAGCTAACTGTAGGTGGCGTTTACATTCGCTTTGACATTCATAGTTTCCACTTATCTTGGGGTGACTGGGAAATTGTCCCTTTTCGAAAGCTGCATCTTACGCATTTGCCTTAAATGAGGATAATTTAATGCAGAAGACACAAATGTGGGTTGTGGGGATTATGAGTTTGTTCGTAGACGCATAATTTACTCACCATATTTATAGCCAGCAGGCATTTTACCCATAAATGGGTCGATTTGACTAAAACTATTGCTTGAAAAGGCTACTAGCTGATATTTGTGAGCATGAGTAATCCATGGGCCATCATGCTTTTGGTTTGGTTAAAATTGAATTGCTTAAATCGAACTAACCAGTAGAATGAGTTTGCGATATAGGATCTCACAAATGGGCGACAACAATCAAATCGCGTTAAAAAACGGATAAATTTGCTGGTGGAAGAGTGAATATACTCGTGAGTACTTAGTGACTTCACTGAGGGCATCTGCGATGGTGGGATGGGTAGATGGTAGATGAGTTGAATAGTTATACCCAAGTCAAGTTAAAAAATTGGATAAATGGATGCGTGGCTGCGGATGAAATGACTCTTGGATTGCCTGGTTGCAAAATGAGTAAATGGGTAAATAACTCGGGTTTGCGGATTTCCCTCAGCGGTTGCATCACTCATTATTTGTGAGCATCAAATTGTCAATTTGCGTTAGGCTTAATGAGTGTTTTATTCAGACACACATTGGCTGCAACACAAAGTCTAAGCACCTTCTAATGGAATTCGCCGAAACTGCTGTTTACAATGCTTACTTGAGTGCTGCTCATTTCTTAGGCAGGCTACGTATTGTTAACTTCTAAACTGGTTCCCATTAATTAAAAATTATGAAGCAGGCGGGTCCTGGCAAGGGTGCCAGAGCTTGCGGAGCGTTCACATGGAACATACTGCACCGCATTAGTATTGATATGTGTCTCATTAAGGGACTTAGTGACCATTAAAGCCAGTGCAAAACATAGCCAACATTGTGAAAAAAACGAACATCCCTACCTACATCTCCTGCCTAAAAATACACAAAGACTTCGCTAGGGGATTCCAACAACTCCAGATAGGATTGGATTGAAAATGGCTAAGCACTTCAAAACGAAACAGCTATGAGACTGTTGCGACCACACATGAGATCAGCGTAATTGCTCGTGTCGGCCATTATACCTTCGTATGTTTATGTCACGCCGGATGAAGATGCATGGCGTTCCAGTGGATGCAGTGAGTTTCTCCTGCACAAAAAAATCGACTCACGCGCTTTGCTTTTCATCCAGACCTCATGGTTTCAAAGAATACAAACAAAACCTTATGCAAATTATGTCATCACCACCTCTTTAGGTCTAAATCCGTATGTAAGAGAGTAGTAACATCGTAATGTAAGATGCTTGATCCAAAAAGCACTGCTGTAAAACGGTTCGACTTCCACGTCTTTGGTGTCGGTAAGAAATGCGATTCGCTACTCTTTGTGCTTGATTGTGTTCACTGCTTCAAGAAAGAAGGTAGTGCAGTGCAGAAACAGTCTTTTAAAGAGCTGGTTGTATGAGTGCAGAATTGGCTGCTGAGACTGTGCACTATTACACACTCGCAACAGAGATCTCAGTTCTTCCCCATGCATAGACTTGCGATTGTCTTTGGACCGACCCACCAAGCATGCCGCCATAGTGCAAGCTGTGCTTGGAGTCTGCTGTTCACACGAGCATTGCAGGGCAATCTGCTAGGTCTGTGTTTGCACAAAACTTACTGCACCACCAATATAGCGTCCTGTCTATACGCACACATTACCACAACAGCCTACCATCCTTTTTAACGATAGCTAAGCTAAAACAATCAGCACCATGTGTGATAGCAACTGATGCTGCTCAAAGGTCACAGCCGACTTACATTGATTCACATCGTAGTTGTTTCACGGTAAAACCACTTCTAGGTGGCATTGGTGGCTGACTAAGCGACTTAAGCTGATTGCCAACTCTGCGAGGATTATCGAATAAGAATCCGTTTGCCCTGGCTTTTTGCGTCGAAGGCCGTCCCTTCTCCCAACTCAGGTGGGTTTATTTGCGAATGCACACATGTGACCACCGCGGCTGGCATCGCTCCCATGTTTGAACGCGCCCACTTCAAGTGCATTCTTCAACGAGATCTCTCAATGCGTGTCTCCATTTCTGCCTCCTTCGCCACCATCGCAATTACTTTGTCAACACTTCATGGCAGCGCCAATAATGTCAGGTGAGAACATTTGACTTCAGTTCTAAGATCGGCGTTTGCTATCATGTGTAATATTTTTAAGCTCAAATAAAATGACCTTTCGGTAGCATCCAAGGCTTCCATCAGGGGCTGATTCCTTCATTTCCACTCTCAAGCCCCTCCCAGTGCGGACAAGGAAGCTCCAAAGGGAGTTCTTATCTTTTTTAGTATCTACATTTGTTGTGCCTTCTCTCTCCTCTACGGACTACCATCTCACCACTTACTCCACTTCAAAGAGCAATTGCAAAGGTCGGAGAAAGTGACGCGTAGTTTAAGGCACACCCTCATTGGATTTAACCGTTTTTCCGATTTTACGCGCTACTTGCCCTTACTACTGTAGTAAGCAGTTTGTTGTGCCTTTTGCTTGGTGTGGGAAATGTTTCGCAATAACCGGAAGGCAAGACTGCATCTCATTATTATCATTTGCGAATAATTCCCTACGGACGTTTAACCGAATATGACACGTTTAAAATTTTACTGAAAATGGAATTTGCTTGGGCATGACCTACTGTAAAATAAAACGTAACCTTATTTGTGTAGTACCACGTCTGAGTGCCGGTATGGAGAAATGCCAACCAATTGCACCCTCTCCTCCACTTGGCAAAACTGCAATTGTTTGTAATTTACATTGCTACACTTGTGCACAGATCACATTCACTAGGGTTATTGCGTCACAAACGAAGTAGATGTGGACAACCAACCCCTGATCCCCAACCGAGACCATCATGGAAAAAAGTCAATCCATATTTATTGGGAGCAAAGGTTTGAGCTTATTTCCGAATAGTTATTAGCCCGCCCAAAGGATGTCCATTGCAAGCAGAAGTAATTGAACAAAAGCACGACGGCCTAAATTGCGCGGAGTGGATTTGTGGCAATCCAGATCAAAACAACCTCTGGGGCCCTAGGCGTCCGCAATAGTATCTCGGGCAGAATGAGTCAGTAACGACGAATTTTGAATCGGTGTGCGATTACCATACTCTTTGTACACCATGCCAATTAACCCGTGTCTACCCTTCCGTGACGCTCTGTAAGGAAGAGCTCATAGGTGGCATAATATCAGGGGAATGTGTCGCAGTAGGTCTGCCGATAGGCTGCAGTGCTAAGATGTTAAAGTCACTGCATTGCAGAGGCATGTGGCTGCGACGCCGAATGCAGGTTACCTATCCACCCATGAATTGCATGTCTCTATTCTTGTACAAACATCAGTAGCGGCTTTGAAACCCTATCAGACTTACAAAACAATGCCATTTATCACTCTTGGGCAGCCTCACAGCCATCGTTGCTTTGATTAAGCAAAGCTAATTTCCCATCAGCCTAATTAGGCTGGCCGTGGCGAATTTGCATGGACTCACTCCATGCCGCCTAATATGGCAGTGAATGCCTGTGCAATACATTGGCAGTTGATCTAACATCCTGTGGATTTGGTAGCGCAGTCATAATGAATAAGTAGCATAAAAGATGGGTAAGTCAAGTAGAACGAGTTGGCCAGTAAAATTCCTTCATTACCTTGATTACTTCAACACCCCTATGCTGACTGCAGCACGAACGAATTGGCGACCCCGCATGCGTGTACACAAAGAAGCTAGTGAAGAAGGATGAAGCTTCGCAGTAAAGAAAACTTTTAATTTACACTAGTTGGCTGCCGATTTAAACGTTCAACAGTTTGCCTAACATTATTTAGAGGAGCTTCGCATTATGCCTATTTTTGAGATGCATCTATTGAATTGAGTAGGCAGATGCTCTCCAATCTCAGCGAAAATTACAACATCCGTGAACGGTGACACATCCTCATGCCGAATCCTGCAAAGCATTGTCATAACATGTTGGAAACCGATGATGTGTTTCCGTAATCGAAGGCCTCGGTGTGTCCATCACTCCAATGCAATGGTGGTGCACATATTTTTGGGTGATAAGCTAACTCTGTGAGATTAATAGCACTTATGCATTTCGGTGCAATGTGTGGATCACACTATCAAACAACCTAGTGCTATACATTTTGCGGTGCCTTTTTCACGAAACCCACGTTAGCATGGCAAAATACAAATTTGCATGTCAGCGTATGGAGTCAATACGAATGACCCGGTCAGATAAAACTGCGTTTATCTCCAGTGCTCCATGTGAGGTAAGCGAGGAGTGAGGCAAGCAAAGCAGGGAAATGTGTGGAAAGGTGGAAGAATGCGAGGTGGAGCAATGATTGGAAGGTCACCACAAGGGCCGTGGTGACCGTTGTGCAAGAAGAAGTCATGCTATAGCACCGTGAGCAAAGAGGTAGGAAAGTGCGAAAACTCTGTTAAGTGTCCGATAATGCTGAATGGGCATTAGCATTGGGTAAGTAAATTAGCAAGTGGCAGTAGCAGACACACCCTGATGCTCACAGAGGCGGTAGTAAAAGGAGAGGAAGGAGGGTGGGGTGATGAAAGGCCCGTGAGTGGAAAGTGGTGCTTGTGAGACGTGAATGAAAGAACTGGCTAGTGGGTGATGAAGTGATTGTGGTGATGAGTCAAATATCTGCAGGTCTACGATGACACTAGGCTCCTTCTTTGCCAGCACATTCTGCCGAAAATCACATCAGCTATGACCTTTTCTGCGGTTATTACTGCCTTCATGATAGTTTCGAAACAGCAGTAGCCATCCTTGTTATGTGTTCATTCTTGGTTTTTCACCGCTTTAGCCCATACTATGGTGGATCGTTAGCGTCATTCCCAACCTCAGGTCTACTGTTCAGTGGGCCAACATACTGACTGCTGATAGGAAGTCCTTCTCGGATAATAAGTGAAAAGTGGGACGACTAATCTTTCCTTGCTTGCAAAAGCCATTCCAACCTTAAGTATTTTAATTTAATCCCATTGGTGTCACTTGTTCGTCCACATGCGACTGAAACAATTCACGCTGAATCGTAACAGTTACTTGAATGAGGCCTCACTAGCTGAATGCACTTCCGATGGGTCAGTTTCATGCTTACGAAGTAAGCTGCCCTCATGAATAGTCGTGCCAATTAACTGTGTGGTTGAAATTGCAGTCGTCCTCCTTCGTGGAGGGTGTGCTCCTGCTGACCAGCCTATACGTCTAATAGACTGACTCCTCCGTGCAATAGCGATCAAGCAAACTTCACTTGCTTATGCATTGAATACACCCTGCATCGAGTGGCATTACTCTACTAATACACTCTCTAACAAACTTTTGGATGTGGGTCGATGGCAAGATGATGCCTTCTCTTTGGTTTGCCTCCATCAATGATGGCAACGATGTAGCATCGCCATCTTCGTCAAACCATTAACACTTGGCCTGTCCAAATGTCAGCCATGTTTCACATGGACCAAATGCCGACTCAAGAGCAATCGACTAATCCGACAATCCACTACATTTACCACGTAGTTGCACCACAATGCAAACAAATGTACTTTTAACCACTTGGACACATTATGGAGCCGCTCGTGAAGAGCAAAGACGAAGTTTCGGCTATTCTCTAAGTAAATTTCATCCTCAGAGCAAATGATTAGAATCACATCTCCGAATTCATGTGGAGCAAATTGAAATTCCTCATACGTCAATCACACCCGCTAGTGAGATCGAGCACACGGCGCAAGCATACATAAGGTTTGCCCTTGCTTTTCAAAAGTCTCCAACAGCATGGGTGGCGATTTGCGCTACTAAGTGTGTGTTTAACGTAAGGCAACGAAAATTCACTAAGAGAGCAGCGCTGATTCTATTGACGTTGCATTCTTGCTAGATGAGGCTGCCATCAAGTCTTGCTACCCGTATCGTAATTTTGTTGAATCCCCAATGGAGCGAAACTCGTACAATCAGTTAATGACCTCATACACAAAGCCACTCGGCACCGATGTAGTGATTTCTTGCCTGAAGGAATGACGCTTATTTTAGCTGGGATTTTAGCACCAGACATCACTTGTCCTGTCCCTCTCTACCACGTTGATATGTTTAGCAGAGTGCATGAAGAAGTGGACTATACATACTATCCTGTGATCAAAGGCTGCATTAAGTTGTGATGATCACAGTGCTAGTCGGGATGAGTGTCAAGGACTGTACACCACTTCATGTTTGTTCGGCCGTACCCCGAACTACGTGATATTATCTGCCTTTGTGATTTGCACTTACATATTAAAAATATACTAATGCTAATAGGTCGCTAACTCTTATGCAAATGTGGCCTAAGTGTTATAGAGCACTACGACCTCAGTATTCTAGGTCTCGTTGTCACGCGTGACTGCAAATTTAATGGTTCCTCTTGACCGACGGTGCGTTTCGTGCAATAACGGAACGGACAAAGTAACAAACAGAAGAAGAAGGTATGCAACAGATAGCAGCACCACACATTTCATTTTTCGATTAAGTTTAAATGCCAAAAATCACACGCTGTGATGCTGCAATGCATGGCTGTGCGGTTATAAGCTAATCGGCAAAATTATATGCTAAGGACATTTAGATAACTTGCAAAGAATCATGTCACTGGAATACACTCGTAAAAATTTTCCTTGTTTGACGCAGGCGAAAATCTAAGTTACATGCTTTTATGCGAAGACGGATAGAAGGAAAAAGAGGCGAAGAGAGAAGGAAGGCTCTGACTTCATTTAACCACGTGAGCAGCGTGCTCCCCCATAACAGATGTTTTTAAAATTAGTACAGGCTTAAAAGCGTCGGATTGCGAGTTATTAATTAGGGAAGACAGTCGGGACCGTGACTGGAGGGCCTAAATGGTTACTGACCCATAAAATGCCTAATCTATTCGTAAATATCTAGCTTCTTGGCCAGCACAAATAGCAGCCTTGAAACTATCTCCTTGTTTGCTTGTCTGTCGATCGAATGCGGGTAGTTAAGATGGAACGAAATCATTAAGTAAGTAAGTAAGTAAGTAAGTAAGTAAGTAAGTAAGTAAGTAAGTAAGTAAGTAAGTAAGTAAGTAAGTAAGTAAGTAAGTAAGTAAGTAAGTAAGTAAGTAAGTAAGTAAGTAAGTAAGTAAGTAAGTAAGTAAGTAAGTAAGTAAGTAAGTAAGTAAGTAAGTAAGTAAGTAAGTAAGTAAGTAAGTAAGTAAGTAAGTAAGTAAGTAAGTAAGTAAGTAAGTAAGTAAGTAAGTAAGTAAGTAAGTAAGTAAGTAAGTAAGTAAGTAAGTAAGTAAGTAAGTAAGTAAGTAAGTAAGTAAGTAAGTAAGTAAGTAAGTAAGTAAGTAAGTAAGTAAGTAAGTAAGTAAGTAAGTAAGTAAGTAAGTAAGTAAGTAAGTAAGTAAGTAAGTAAGTAAGTAAGTAAGTAAGTAAGTAAGTAAGTAAGTAAGTAAGTAAGTAAGTAAGTAAGTAAGTAAGTAAGTAAGTAAGTAAGTAAGTAAGTAAGTAAGTAAGTAAGTAAGTAAGTAAGTAAGTAAGTAAGTAAGTAAGTAAGTAAGTAAGTAAGTAAGTAAGTAAGTAAGTAAGTAAGTAAGTAAGTAAGTAAGTAAGTAAGTAAGTAAGTAAGTAAGTAAGTAAGTAAGTAAGTAAGTAAGTAAGTAAGTAAGTAAGTAAGTAAGTAAGTAAGTAAGTAAGTAAGTAAGTAAGTAAGTAAGTAAGTAAGTAAGTAAGTAAGTAAGTAAGTAAGTAAGTAAGTAAGTAAGTAAGTAAGTAAGTAAGTAAGTAAGTAAGTAAGTAAGTAAGTAAGTAAGTAAGTAAGTAAGTAAGTAAGTAAGTAAGTAAGTAAGTAAGTAAGTAAGTAAGTAAGTAAGTAAGTAAGTAAGTAAGTAAATGTCTTCCATTAGGTCTGGCAATAACTGTACAAATAGCTGATTGCCTTTTAATCTCCTACGATGTCAAATAGCTGGGTCACCATTCTAAAAATATTACTGAAGGACTTTCTTCTACCCGGTTGCAACTGCTCTTGTGCTGGTATATCACTGAAAGGTTGAATCGAGTCTACTGCGCCAAGATTATTCGTTTTCGGGTTACCAAACAAACAGCAGATTCCGAAGACAAAGGCTTTCAATGCGCAGGGAGATTTGGCAGATTTATGATGTAACAAGCAGTACTGAGTTAAAAGATTACATTACTAAGTCTCATCCTTGGCTCATTTTCCACCGTCTGAATCCCGCCTCTGTAGTCTAGGCGATATAAATCTATTGCGATGGCAAGGTAACTAAATCGAATGGCACATAATTATGTGGTTTCAAACACTACCAGTGCATGTCGTCTCCTGAACCGTCACCGCTTGCATGGCACTGTTTGTAACATCTTCAAGAGATGCAGGCATGAGGGATTCAAAACTTTCCCTTTTGATTATCATTTCATTCAAAAACAAACCTAGGGCATTGAGCGCATGCCAAGGATTGTCCACGATTATAAATACTGACCATTCGAGGCGCAAACTAGGCTAAGTGAAACGGTTAGCATAAGGTTCCGGAGTTGCCTTACTACACCTTATCTGTTTGCCATCACTGAATAGACCCGATTCCAGATCAAATTAACAAGAACGAATGAGGCAATGTTTGCTAAAACTCTCACTACTTGAGTTAGCGCTACCAGTGTAGTGCCCTTAAAATAAGCATTGAGATTCTCTGCACAAAACTGATTGTTCCAATAGAACAAATCTTATGCATAAGAGCAAAGTTAGAAACACCTTCTGTGCCCTTGCAGCAGGGGCTACTCCACGGTGGTTGTGAAGGCAAAGCGCGCCATGCAGTCATCCGCACGAAGGTGGATTGGGTATGACATGGCAGCGTCATTGTCATTAGTTCTTGTACAACCTTGCTGAATGTGTGGTGTCGAATCGATTTCTACGTTATTACACTTATAAATTTGTCGGTGTACCAAAAATTCGTTGTTAATGAACATAGAAGCAAAGGTGGGAGAACTCCACTACTTTGGTCCCGCACCGTATTGCGTCCGTAGACACGGAAGGAGAGGTGAGAATTTGTGGATCACACGAGAGCTCACAAACTGGTTCGTCACATTTCGGTCACCAGTCGATATCTGGTGAATTTGTGCTACCCACGCCGTCTCCCTCGCCTTCCCTTCATTTCTGTTGAAGTGTTTGATCCAATCGTTTTATCCTCCCTCTTTTCTGGACAAAAGAATAGGTCAACTTGTTGAATCGCCGCACTGCCACCTGAATTAAATTGGAAAACATGCCAATTTCTCGAAGCCGCTGATTTGGTGAGTGTCTGCATCACCGTCCCAAGTTGAATGTGGGTCCTTTCAAGACGGCTATTCATTCACCTCATGTGTTAGCATACTAGCCAATGGAGCTAGTTGGATAAGCTGAGCGTCTCTGCCAGCTACTCCTCCTGCAATTCCTGCGTCGTTCCTTTCAAAATGTTTTGAAGCCACTTGATGTCAGAAGGAGCATCTTGGCCCTTCAGACCCCTTTTCATTTACACCAGCTCAGGGCAAATTCCACAGACTTGTATGCTTGCGTATTTTACCGAGTTGTAATACATGTGTGACGTCGGCCGGAGAACGTGCATCATGCAGGGCAGCATCGCTCATTTCACTGCCCAAGTATCAGTTGCGAGAATCGCATCCACCGCCTTGCTGTTCCCCTGAAGGAGGTATGAGTTATTTCATCCAAAACATCACATTGAAAGGCGAAGTGGATGAACTCGACTGCAACGACTGTCCAATCCATCTGGTGTGTTCTTCACGACTCCTCAAGTACGATACTACAACCACATTGAATTCTCTCGCACCCTACCGAATGTTTGCGATCGCAGTCATAATAAGTGCTGGGAAACGTGGGTTACGTGGACAATTTGGCAACTGGTCCAAGTTGATGAAATGGAGTCGTGGCGAAGCAATGTGATTGGGTGGGCGACTTCGTTGCAGGCGGGAGACGAGGCGTGAGACCGTGTTATTTCAGTGGTTGGCGGTAGTGCTGCATATGTCTGCTTATGTGTTTTAATTAGTTAGTTAGATAAGTTAGCTAGGAATGCTTTGGCGAGGCTATGCAACCGCCGGTTTGGAAACATCGTGTTCGTGAAAATCGCTTCATAATCCTTGCCAGATCGTGGTGGACGGTAGAGCAACTACACCCTCACCTGCGGAAAGGAGGTGGCATGGACTCGCTTGTTTTGCCTTAGGTGAAAGTGCATAATTTGCCGACTACACTGGGTAGGCTATATGCGGCACTTGAACTGCTTCGCAGATGGCATCCTAATTGGAGGTTTTGATGTTTGTCACTTCGTCGTGGACCTTCATTCTCGTAGAGGAAGTTGAGTAAGTGGTAATGTATGGAGCAAGGATCAGAGGTGGTAGCATGCACGCTCAAAACACTCGTGGGTCTCAGGTATTTTCGGCACCTCTTGCACTCTTGCACTATGTGATTCACATCTGCCAAACGCTTCCCATCTACAAGTGCATTTAAGCAAACAAGGATTACATGACCTTGGTGCCCCTTTGGGCAGCTTTCTTGGTTCTCCACTTACAAGCGTTCCCGTCACAGGCCTCCCCTCACTGGTGTGTGAATTCCAACTCCATATTTGATCAATTGTGCGTCGTGGTAGAGACGCACTTGAATGTTACGAACGGCGATTAGCCGTAACACATGCAATTCGCTACGCAGTCAAGTAAAGTAACCTGGGTGGTTGGCGAATGCATTTGGTTGACTTGGTCCATCTGTTTGTTTAGAGGCTGCTTGGCCACATCTTGTTGCAATGTGCTGCTACGAGGTGGGTGAGTGAGTCCACCTAGGGGAAGAGCTGATCCTGCAAAACACGTGAAGTAAACCCCAGGCAAAAGTTAAATAAAAGGCCTTTTTTGTAACGTTAGAGTCTGGGACCAGTGAAGTAACAAGGCTGAGGAGGACGACAGCTGCATGAGCCTTCAGTGGAATGCTGCAGCAATATTTGCTCAGAAAAGGGGAAGCAGCAACTACAAGAAGATGCGAGAGAAGGAATAGCTCATTGAGGACTCTGCATTTGGTATCTTTAGAGGTGGGACTTGTGCTCAGACACAATTTATGCATTTCAAAGCCCTTGTTCTTTCTCCACGGAGCTGAATGATCGCATTCAAACACTCGCTCAGGGGGAGTACTCTTGTCAACGATAATCTCGACAGCGTTTAAAGGAAGTCAACGATGTGAAATTGCAAGCAAGTTGATGCTACAATTGCCTCACACCTGCCACTATGTTAAAAAAGGGCTTCAAACTTGAAATCTATAATGGTATGAAGAAATGCACGTTAATTGATGTGGAGGCATGGATTTACATTCAATTGCTCACACAAAGCTCTTAGTGGATGGTCGTATGTGTGTAGCCATGAGAATGGAGGACAAGGAAGGCGTCCTTTTTGTATTCTTTGCTGGGAGTTTTATCATTTGGCTCTGAGCGCAGGTTAAAGTTTGATGAATAGCTACGCATTTCACACCTAAGCAAACACCACCTGACCTCCAAATGATAACTCATTTCTTTTAGCTATAAAGGAACATCATCCTAAGTCACAAAAGTTAAAGGTACAATTATCATCCTTAATGGATTTTAAATATAGAACTGAAGGAGATGCATGAGTTTTGCCTGTAGATGCAGGAGCCACTCAATCATTTACACACCCTTACTTATTTCACAGAGGTAAGCAGAGGGCAGCAAAACCAAAGTCAGCAAGGATAAGCAAAATTGTTCTGGTGCCGTCTCGATAAATGCTCTGCGCATAGTTCAAGCTCGCCTTAGGGCGACAAAAGCGTGTGAAGAATATGCTTAGAGAAGGTAGAGATTGAATACCATCTCAGCTCCAATTCACTTGCAAATGGTTCAATCACTGCAAACCTAGGGAATATTAGCCCTCCGAGATGGAGGGCAGTTCTTAAGTTAGGATGCGTAGAAACATCGACTATAATGAGTTGTCGATGGCTTTTCGCATCGGCGTCTTTTAACCACATTCACTTCCTGCGGATAAATGCAAAGGCAAAAGGGAGATGGAGGCCGGTTGAGAACTTGTATGACTACAACATGAACATGTTGAAGTGACACTACATGCAAATACCCCTTCTGTACTGTCACCACAGAAGTTATTCAACTTGGTAGGAAAAAAATCACCTGGGCTTCTGTTAACATATGGAGCTAAAGCTACTGTTCTGAACAGGTTGTCATGCCAACTTCTATCTTGCATTTAAGCAGCGCTTTCTGAGTCCTAAAGCAACGATCAAAGGGTAAATACTATAATGGATTTGCACAGTGCGTTGATGGCTATAGTAGTTGATTTCTGCGACAGACGAGTGAAAATCAAATATGTTCTGGGCAACAATAAGTAACATGTTGCGAGGAAGAAAACTTTGTGGGTCATTTTGAATGGTGCGTGTGCCTAGTCGGGAATAAATAATGTGTGTGAATGACTTCACAAATGAAATGCCAGCTTTTGGGGTACACGATACTAAGCAAATATTTCCGCTTACATTTCCTTGTTTTGGCCAGGTTTATGCGCGTCGAGAGGATCCACTTTCCAAATAATTTATTTGTGTATTTTCCACCAGCGCTTGTGTTTCAGAAAAGAGTCCTACTTTCATGCAAGCAAGTTTTGTGCAATATACTTGTGTTTAACAACTGTAGAAGCGCATTAAATAGTTCCTCGCGTGAGTGCGCGAATGAAAGACGGAAATAGGAGGCAAAATGCGTGTGGTGAGAGTCGCTACCGGATCGACTATTTGGAAGGCAGCCACACCTTACCATACAAGCGTATGCCGCTATCGCATAGAGCACACACAGTTCACGTCTCCTCCTGCACAATTGCTATTCTCACTGCAAGTCATTGATTATCAAAATTCAACATTTCTTCTTCCACACTCACACATTTCCGTTACCAGGAGGTTGATGCCGATCTCATCGATGGTTTGGTAGTGAACTAACCTTGTCTAAGGTTCCACAATCAAAATGAGACAAATATATGTGCACATTGTTTCGCTCCACCGGATAGCAGTCCTAAAGCAGGTGGATTGAAAAGAGACTCCTGTTGCATTGCTGGTCAATAATGCAAAAGTTCATGTTGTATTCTCGGTGAAGGAGCTGCTACTCACGGCAGCGCTCCTTCTCCATTCCGTACAATGAAGTATTGGTGGGAATTCAAAGTCAGGAATGGGGAAAAGGGAGTTAAATGAGGCTGTTGACCACGTAGAAAAGTTCGAACGGTAGAGACCAAATTCTGTGGAAGGGTTAGTAGGTTGTGGGTCTTGAATCCTTAGATTCGGTGCAGACAAAACTGCATATAGGTGCCCATTCAAGAAATGAACAGATGACCGGTCTCATGGGACAACTATGTGCATCCTCGTGTCGTTCAATTGGAGAGACAAAGCAATGGTGTGGAACGACGGGAGTCTAGTCCTCGGCTAACCGGTGGCCAGTTGCACACACCTGTACACTATGTCCATTTACCACGCACGCAGACCATCATCCACACCTTAGACAAAGAACACACTCATTTAGAGTAGTCTGGCTCTCAGTCATGTCCTGCTGCAATTTCCACGCATCTGGTGCATTGAAGTAGGATCTTCATCCGATAGGTGTGGCCATAGAATTGAAACGTGTTGAGCAGAGTCCACACATTTCTTGCATCTAGTCGTTAAATCGTTCTTATTGACGCATTTTGAGCTTTGATTAAGCACCATTAATTGCATCAAACAGTAGAAGCATTATGCAGTACGACTTGTAAGCCAAATTTGACAAGGAATATCTTCGAAGTTTCACATTGTAGCTTAATATTTACTAAAACTCAAGTTCAAAGATGGTAGGCGCGCGTTATATTCTCGTGTGCATTTTTTTCAGAGCGTGGGGGTTCGGGGTCAGCATAGGTGGGTGCATATTTATTGTTAATACTGGTTATTGATTTATGCCTCGTTTCCCTCCCATCTTGTGAGCACTAAGTAGCAGTTTCATTGCATGTGTTTCCAGCTGAATGTTGTGGGCCAGACTTAGTAGTAATGTAGTGTAAATTATAGTGTGCATTGCCGTTTAAGCAGTGAATTTAGTACGCTCGGTAGTCGATTTTATCAGTCAGCAGCTTACATGGCATTTTTGAGCAGTAAGTGCCTTTTCTGCCACTTCAACTTGGCTTGGTCTGAGTGGTGTGCATGAGTACAGAGGCGGCGGTTCATTGCTAGTTATTCAGTGTGCGGATGTGTTGTGAACTAAATGCCAGGATAAGAAAATGGGCTGTTCCGCTACTCTTTGGCTCACCCTATACTCTTGATTTTGGCGATTTCAGGTGTTATCTACTCAGTGCCTTCGGTCCACATATTTCACTTAAGCCTTGTTCACCCAGTGTTGGATTCGCATCGAGTATTGCTGGATGTAAAAGGTGGCTTAGGTGTCACGAGGTTTGGTGGAGGTAACTCGTTTTCTAGATGGGCTTAACGTGCTAGCAATTTGGGGACTTTTTACTGTTTGCCTCATAGTTGTACGAGGGAAGAGTGGGCAGACGTTGTGATCGCGGGGCTTTGAGACTGGACGACACGAAGAGAACCATTGTGTTGGCCGCAGGGCGTGAATAATAGAACTCTTTGGATCGGCGTCGCACAATTTGCCCACGCTAGCACCCTTTAACAATGGTGAGTTGCAGTAGCCTTCAATTGTTTGCCGCATACCTCCATTGCACTCGTTTGATCGTTTATTCATTTATCTCGCAGCACAATTCATCCTATTTTCATTTCCAGTTACGATTGGCCACTTGATATTTTAGGCAGAAGAAAGCCCACAGGATAGGATCACCGATCTTCTGCCTGAATTGGCATTGCGAATATGCAGGTTTCTTGACGTGCCGGATTTGGTAAATGCATGTGAGAGCATTCCAGGTTGGAGATGGATTTTTACAACATGCCCATTCCCCACTCTTATGTGTCATCACATTAACCAGTGGACTTGGCTAGACAAACGTCTCTGCCAGCTGCTGTTCCCACAACCCTCACCTACCTCTTTCCAGAGTGCTCCTGAAGCTATTCGATATGAGAAGGAGCAAAGTGACTGTTATGAGCGTTTCATGTCCAGGCCTGCTCGTGGCAAGGCCCCGAGAACTGCACACTTTAGTATTTTGCCGGATCTTGATGTAAGTGCGATGTCGGAGGAGGAGTTTGCACTGCGGATGGAAGCATCGAAGATTCCACTTTTGGGCTACATTTCAATGATCAAGTGCCGATCGCACACGCGCATTGTCGGTATGCATGGCTGCATTTACTCTGGTCAATCAGCTGAAAGAGGTAGGAGTGTAATTGTTAGAAAGACAACGTTTGTAGGGGAAGGAGGTGGACATGACTGCTGTGACTGCATAATCTATTTGGCGGATGCTTCGCGCTTTCTCAGGGATGATTTCACAGCCGTTGTAGAGTCTCTTGCGCCCCATCAGACATTGGCGATTGCAGTGATAATGAATGGGGAGAGGGATAGGTCAAGTGAGATGGATTGTCTTGTGCGATTCATCCGGCGTCTTGGTGGCTTCGACGGCTCCGCGCTGGCTGGTGTGTCGGCGAATTGGCGACTGTGGTGCATAAAGCGGCATGAAGGGAGCTTCGCCAACTGGTCGAATTTGCTGGAGTGGGGCTTTTACGACGTGATGCGCAA
This sequence comes from Taenia saginata, assembly GCA_001693075.2. Lineage (NCBI taxonomy): Eukaryota > Metazoa > Platyhelminthes > Cestoda > Cyclophyllidea > Taeniidae > Taenia > Taenia saginata. The sequence goes on from LWMK02000016.1 coordinate 1,399,931, forward strand.
AAGAGTTGAGAGTGGTCAGGAGCGCGACTGTGTGTAAGGCGAGAGACAAATCATATGATTGTATTACTTGCATACTTAACATAGGCGATGTCTCCATTTGCTTTCATTACTTATTTTGTTGGGTAGCTGAGCCAAGAATGGCCTGGATAAGGCTTGCAATGACTTGTTTGGAAGGTATTGTAGTCGTTGAGTTGCTGCACTATTTTTGCTGAGTGGTAAGATAGGGGTGGACCTTTGCGCAACATTCACTGCCATCGGGACAGAGAGTGCATCGGGCCGGTAAATGAAGGAATGGATAAATGAGTTAAGTTGGAGTAAATTGAGGCAAGACACTTGGGAGAGCCTTCTAGGACGGGACTATAGGAAGAGAATGAGAGTTGTGAAGGTGACAAGTACGCAGACCGTTGCGTGAAATATTGCAGCATCAGTTGTTTAAGGGAGGGAAGGCAAGAGGCGAAGTCAGACATCTTCCATTAGTATAATAGGGGCCGAGGAAGATTATCAGCCCTGACCGTGACAACGGATAAGTGCAATGCCGAGGGGCGTGAAGATGCGCACTGACAATGAGCATTAACGGATGGTTGTTCCATTAAGAGGGAACCTATCGTGCAGCTTAGTTAAGAATGCCAAAAGGAGGCCGCGGAGCCGCCTGATTGTAAACTGTCTCGGTTGTCGATTCGCACTAGTACCTTCCCTAAGTTATGGGAGTAGGGAAGACCTGTGCACCATTGCTTTTAGAAGTGGCATGGCGGAGGCTAAGCCATTGGTCTTCTCTATTTGACCAGACTGAAGTAAGCACTTCTGGTTTGATTTGTCGCATAAGGTGACACCACTTGAGGGGCAGGACCATGCCTCGAGATTTATGCCAAAAGATCCAACGACTGCAATACATTCGGCCTTAGGTCCATAGATAGTGCTTTAGTTTAATATCCGCTGCACAAACTGAACGCGAACGCAGCTTCGTGGAGGCTACCAGTTGAGTGCTGATAGCTCACTGGCTGATTACACCATCCAAAGTGGGTTTCGACCACTTCCAAGTCACTGCTGTTGGGTATACCAAAGAAATAGAGTGAACTAGAGGCAGCACAAGAAAGCTGGTATCAGGTGCTTCGTGTTGACATCTGTCAGGAGTGCTGGCGATGGTGGCCTTACAAGGTCTAATTCGTGCCACTTTCATCGCTTTTGCATTCACTTGCTAAATGGTCGGACTTGCTCACATGCACTAGTGTGGATAGCTGCACTGCATCAGATTGAAATTATGCAGTCGACTTTCTACTACTCACCTGTGGACTTTGAATCTGACAAATAGGCCTGTGTCTACTCTTCATAAATATCCGATTGATAGACACCGAGCGGGGTAAAAACACTTTCAGCGTCTACTTTAGCCCAACTTTCTTCCCGATTTGAGAAATGGCGCCTCTGATTATGCTGACATCACTCTTCGTGTTGTGGAATTGGTTTAGTAACCACTGTTGTGGCATGTGATTTCCTCATTTTTTGCATGAATCGATTGAACTGATACGACGTATACTGTTTGCAACGCATCATCCATGGGGACGGTAGATTAGTGTGGTAGACGAATTTGAGATAACTTTCCAACCGTCGGGAGCTCGGCTTTTTAAACGATTTCGCCACCAATTGAAGGTTTCATTAAGCATTGTTCAAGGGAGCGGGGAGGGGAAAGAACTGTTATGTGCTTTAAACGAAAGTGTGGGGTTAGGTCTAATGGGCATCCATCGACGAATAGCACTAATTTTACCAATAATTTTAAGTGTCCATCAGGAAACACCTGTGACTGTGACACGATGGAGTAAATAGCAATCACAGCATCACTATGCTGACATAACGGTAGAATTAAATTGTTTTTTTTTATGTAGTCTAAGCGAACTTTTCTTCATTTAATACATTAATCCATTGTCCCACATCAACCCGACAAAACTCAATACTTAACCGCTATTAAATATTTTCGCCCACCTTATAACTGCTGCAGCATTTGGAATGAAATCCGTCGAAGGCATTGCAACTCCTAAGCAGTTGGATTAAAGCTGCACATGATTACGCACATCTCTTAATCTCCACAGCTTAGCCTCCAGATCATGCTAGCAGCCTCTCAGTCCTCCTGAACGCTTGTGATGCATTTTCTGCAATACAACCACCTGACCTTTCTACGACCACGGGGATACGTCGTGGTGCTAGTTGCAAGCTGATCTTACCCTACAAGACAGCTACTTGGGTTCCCAATGTTGGATGCTAAAATTTTAACCATCCGTCCCTGATGGGCAAATCTGTTGAGACTACAAACGAAAGGTTGATAATGACGTCCGTTCTCCATCAGTTTTCACGTTCTCGTGTTCTGCAGACTTGTTAATCACAAAGAGGAAACTGCATAACGCCCATGTGTACGACCCATAAGTAAAGACGCCCATCAGGTCATTGCTTGACACCTCCTTGCCTTTCCATTACCGCCAGACAGCATAGATAGATATGTGGCTGGTCAGCACGGCAGTTGGAACAAACTGGCAAGGATGAACAGGCACAGGGCGTTACCTGCCACCCATCAAATGACCCTACTTCTGGGCCATTGTACTTACAACCGGGCCATAAAGTGGAATCTAGAACGAATTTGTAAATGTTGTACTTCGCCTCGACCTATAGAACACCGACGATGCCAGTGGCGTAAGCATATCAGTGTAGCAAACCAATGGGGCAGAAATGCACATTCGATATCTCACCCTAGGCAGTTAACCAGTAAGCTTGGAACCATCGACTAGACTGATTAGGCTGACCGACAAACTATTTAAGGGTAGTATGGTGTGGATGCATCCTGATAACCCATGGGTCAACTCGGTATTGCAGCGAATTGAAAATTAGTAATGACTCAGACCGGCCTCACCTCATAGTCACGTGCGCATGACATCACAAATGCGGTGTCCTGAAAATGGAGTTAAGCCTTACCTGGTATTTCGGTCGCTCTGTGTCCTGCGTGGTCTCATTTGAAAGACAATCGCAGTTTCAGTAGACGGTATTGATAGCATACGAATGTGGAAGAGAAAATGCATCAAGTCAATAGACAGATACCTTCTTTCAAAACAGTAGGCGGAGGTGGAGACGCCTCAAGTTTGAGAGCAGAATAGTTGAAGTGAAAATGGAAAAGTGAGCAAATAGAGAACCATGAGTGAAGATGATACAATTCGAAACACGTGGTTGTCTGTCCGATACAAGTCTATTCCAGGCAAAATTTTAGAGAATGAACTCCGTTCTTGTAGGAGAAACAGCAATGCTATTGCGTGATATCGAATGGCTTCAGAAGGGGGAAGAGCGTCCAGCTTCGAATTGGAATAGTCATGCAGAGACCTACCATAGCTGGAATATCAAGGAACCCGCATATCCTTAATGCCCATTAAGGTAGAAAATCGGTGACACGGGGTTGTGAAACATTTCCTACCCAAATCGGTAGGCAGATATACGACCCAAGTTGATACGGGAATCGAGCGAGTGAAATGTGGGGATGAAAAGGGATGAGCAGTTCGAAAGAAGGAAACGATGAGAAAGGGAGAAGTAAGTGAGTTTGCTGGAACCTACCATTATAGGACGATGCTAGCGCAGATGGGTTACGTGGCAGAGATGGCGAGTTCAAAATACTTCTCGCCTTGATGACAACACGTCGCTTCCTTTCGTATGGTCCGGTTTGAACGTCTCCTTAATCATGACGCCCTTCCGCTCCTCCCTCCTTCAACTACCAAGAACACAATAACCAAACAAGTAAAATTATTATCTGCCATTCGCAGCAATGGCATCAGCTTGATTGCCTTCTTTGCTAATAATAAGTAGCTATGTGATTTAAAGCCGAATCATTCCTGAGCGTATCGCTGCTTCAATTTGCCGGACATGTGACATTTGCGCAACTAATACATTACTCTATGAAGTAGCCTTCTGAAGTCTGTGGGAAGCAACAATGTTACATGCAGTCGATTCCATGAGAGGGTACATAACTTGTGGGTTTCGAAAGCCGAAGCGCTAGCATGCCCACCACTTAACAGGACTTGTTAAACTGTTTTCTGTCTTCCCACAAGCGGTGCTTAGTAAGGATCCCTTGTCTCAAATATTGTGACGTGGCTCAGCAATGTGACGGTGTTTGTATTGGACCATTCATTACAGCAACCATACACTGTACATGTTTATCACAATTACTTGTGGAGTTAATTTGTAATCACGCGCACAAGGCTTAAATATCAAACGAGCTCTGACACATGAAAATTAATAACCAGTGGATGCAAAAAGCTATTGGCATTTGCTCGTCTGTAGTTATTGCTTTAGCTTTGACCTCTCGAGCGTTCAACGGTTGATTTTGCAAGGCGCATTAGAAGGAGTTCATGCATGTGGCATTACAATTACTCCTCGAAAAAAACTTAGCATTCAAGCGATCCCGCTGTACAATTTCATAGCATTCCAATTTTCTCACTTTTACGACACATAGAACACAAGCGTGGTATAAAACGGTGAAAAAATCACAATAGAACAAGGCGACTTGCAAGTGGGTGAAGTGGTGCAAATCAGTGCATGAAGGTTTTGCCGATTCTGCCATGCATCTGCAGCCACAAATCCTATTGTCGTTGTAGCCACTCCGCAGGACCTAAAAGGCCTAGCGAGCGTGGGAGTTATAATGGAATGGATGCGTGATGGTGGAGAGCCAAGATCCTCAACATAATGAAGAGGCGACGGTAGTGTCTGAAGCGCAAGTTTCCATGAACACATTTTAAAATCTAAACCATTTGACATAGAAGAGACTGTGGTAGGAAGTAATTACAAAAGTGTGCGCATTTTAATCTTCTTCCTGCCTGTATTTACTGCAATTGTAGAAGAACCGAGTTAGCTTCTTGTTTTAGCCATAGGCGCTTGCATTATTTACATTAGCCACAAAATTGTATTAAAAAAGGGACAGCTACGTGGACTTTGAAGCACGTGAATCGCACGTCATGACAAGCATTGCGTGCCGTTCCTGCACAATAAGGTCGAAACGAGTTGGAAGAAGGATTTTTTAGTGAACGTGGGGGCGAGAATCGGTTTGAGTAAATGGCAGCTGGTCGCCGTCAAAGCGTGCCTAGCTTATCATTTCGTGCATTTAAACCGAACATCTGTGAGGATGGCAAAGGCATGCCAGCGACACGTTACGACGATGACCCAATGTTGGCTGTGTGACCTTATGACAGAGGAGGCCCAAGGAACTATGCGCAGGACGTGAGCGTTTCAGTCAACATTGAAGGAGTCAGTAAAATCATGTCGTCATCTTCAAAACGAAGTCACATCATTCATTGCGGCTTAAGATGAATATGAGGGAACCCAAGCTGTTTGAGCTACTGCTGGATTAACTTCGTGAGCCGTCTCATTCATATCAGTTGGGGTTTATGCTATATAATCCAATTAAATATTCTCGTGGCTTTAATCAGGGGCCTTATGGATCCATGTTCCAAGCTTACAGTGCCGGTTTCCGAGTAACTCTGTAGCTGTCACGAAGCAATGCAAGGGAGAAGAGAGAGAAACGACATAGGCGTCACCACGGCATTAATTTTGAGAATTCAACGCAGCAAGGCGGACAAAAATACTAAGAGTACAAGGAATTGGGGAAAGAGAAATCAGAATCATGGGTGGGAAACGACTAGAGTGCAAATTGACTTGCTCTATTCAAGTGAAATCACTCGTATGCCACACATCGTCTTTGGCGACATCACTCGAGAGTGGCTTCTGATCAAAAATGAAGCGTCTCAGACTATGTTGTGTTTGCGGATTCACTTCCGTCGTTTGTCAGAATGTTCCAATGGCAGATGTTGAGGTAGAATGCAACATTTCCTGCATGACTAGGTTATAGGTTAGTCTGAACAGAATCTGCCTACATTGTATAATTACTGGTCAGACTGTGCGGAAGTGATGAGCTTGTGCACCTAATAGCGCTTCCAAAAATCAAGCGTCCTCATTTTGCCTCGGGCGTGCAAAATGCGAAGCTGAGAACAAAAGAGCAGGATTTCCTGCTACTCTTTGCATAGAAAGCACCCGCTCAATTATCCAGTGAAGGCTTCTAGTAATAACATAGCATGAAATCCCCGTTTTCTCACCACTGTTATGCAATCATGAGTTGAAAGCACTCGCACACCTGACGGACGAGGCTACCGTGTACACCAACATGGAATGATGTCTTAAAATAATGGACAAACGGTCAAGACGGCTTGCAGTATGGGTGACTCGATCAAAGCTGGCCTGTACAAACTTTATCTTTTCTCCCACTCAATTGGAGTTTCTATCTCTTCCACTGGTGAACCATAATCGTAGACAATGCAATATGTGGCCGATTGGAATGGCAGACATAATGGCACGGAGAGCGATTGTTATGGAATCATGACTATTGCTCCTCTTCGAAGAGTAATGGTGATTTCTAATTCACGAGCTTATTTGATTATGTTGTACAGTGTTTGCCATTGAGCAGTAGTTCAGTGAAAGCGATAAAAGTGTCTACAAGATTGCAGGCATCGCAAAGCTCTTGAATGAGCAGACGTACGAACGTTGAACAACTACGTTAACCGGATTAAGCAGGGGTGACAAATAAGAGTAGAAGCACTAAACTGTAGCTGTGAATGAAGTGATGTGATCAGAATAACAAATGTTGCACTAGGAAGCTAACTACTCTGTAAACAGGCGTGACTCCATCCGCAACTAGACGGTCATTAGAGCTTTATTGTCGCCTTAGCCTACGAAATCGACTCCCATTTACACACTTCTGGCAATTGATTTACGGGTCAATATTTTGGTCACTCGGAGCCGTTTAAGTGCCAAATTATGCCTCCGTGTTCTAGCAGCATGACAGATTATGATTTCTCATGTTGAATCACTGCGTCATTTATCCTCCGGCAAAGGGGGTCACTAGACGGGAACGTGAAAGGACGACGTTGGGATTGGATGGTACGGAACAAACCAATGTGCTAACACCAAAGTGAGGCCAATCACCTCGCAAACCCATGGCACCAATATTTAACTTTCAATATCCCTATCATGCGACCAGTCTACGCTAGCGTCACTATGTCGGTAGGTCTAAGTGGTCTCCATTATTTTTCCTCTTGGCTGCTCACTTCTCTTTGTTTCTCCCCACTTATTCGTTTACGTAGTTTCAAACTCCAATTTCGCCATTCATATTTCCTACAATTGCAAGCTCTCTTGACAATTTAGACACAGAATACCTCACAACGGAAAATCACGGATCTGCCACCAGAGCTGGGACTGAGAATATCCAAATGTCTCGAACTCCGAGACTTGATAATTTTCCTCACGTGTATTCCGAAATGGAGCTGGATTCTTTCGATGCCGCCATTCCTTCCCCGCCTTCACCAGATCATTAACCAATGGACCTGGCTAGATTATCGACTATGCGAGATGCTATTCCCACAACCCTCATCTGATTCCTTCCGAAATGCTTCTGAAGCTATCCTATACCAGAAGGAGCAAACGAGCTCTTTTCATCGCTTCTTCTCTAGCCTTGAGAAAAAGCCCTATCATAGAACTGTACGCTTTTGCAATGCGCTAAATGCAGATATGATGTTATATTCGGATTTGGGAAGGAAGGTGAGCCGCCTTCCTACCGGAGCTAAATTCACTGGAAACCGATTATTGGACAAGTTACATTTTTGTGTGCAACATGTAGATGAAGTAAAATATTCCCTTCAATTTGATTATTGTGGTAGAAGAATGATTGACGAATTTTCAGTGTTCCAGGGTAACCTTGGCCACTACGACTGCATAATTTACGCCGTTGATCCTCTTCGGTTTCATAAGGATGAGTTGACGGCCATCTTGGAATCGCTTTTTCCCCATGAACTGTTGATTGTTGCAGTCGTTGTGAGTTCGAGAGTTAAGTCAAGCAGGCTGGAGTGCCTTGTGAAGTTTCTGCAGAGCCTCGGAGGCTTCGATGAATCTCCACTGGCTGCTGAACCAGCGAATTGGCGGCTGTGGTGTCTCAACGGCCGCAGAAGAAAATTGGCTGGCCAATGGGCTGAACTCTTACAGTGGGGCTGTTATGATGTGATCTCCAAAAGAAATGAGAGTGATGAATTTGGCAGACAAGTACTGAACAGGATACGGCGCACATAATGTAGCACTTATTTGCTCAACAGTAGTGATGCATGTTTTCACTCTTTGTATTTCCTTTTGGCTGGTTGATTTCTTTGCATTGCTAAAGAAGAGCTGTAGGATCGCCAATTTGCGTGGTCCTTGTGTAGGGCTGCGTGCTCGCTAAGTCATGGGAATGGGACTGAGGTCTGCACTCGCCACTTGTACAAGTCGTGCCAACGACTAATGCGCAATGTTTCGGGCAAAAGTGTAGATGATTTGGACTATAATAATCTAGCTGTCAGCGGTACTCAACTACTCTGCAGCTGGCGTTTTGGTATTTTAAGTAAAAAAATAAAAAATGCCGTAAAGTTCATGTGTAGTCGACATAGATTTAATCGACAGCGATTTTACATGGTGACATTTTTGTAGTCTAGCCTATTGGGACGATGAGGAATCGTTGATGCATTGTATCATCACAAGCAGCAATGAATGGTGGATCCCCTTATGCAAAGTGAGCCAATGCATCGTAGTTTATAGTATGAATCATAACACCATATTGGGATGCATGTTTTGAAAAAGCCAATTTCTGGAAATTGGCCTGATTACTTTCTTTGCACACGAACACATTCAAAATAAGATAAATCAAGACCTACCAGAAAAGGAGAACATATTACTGCTAGCATCCAGGTATGTTAATGTAGGCAACCACTATTTGTGGGCACTCAGTTCCCTTCACCACTCACAAATTATGTGTCACGGAAAATCTGACCGCTTGCAACGAATCATGCCACCAGAATACACTCGTTGGAAGTGGTCTTGTTCGGCACAGGCGAGGAAAGAGGAAGGCTCTGACCTCATTTAACCACCTGAGCAGTGTGCTCCTCTGTAACATCCTCTCTTAAATGTGATGCAGACTTGAAAATGCTGGATCGTGAATTATTAATAAGGGAAGACGGTTAAGACCGCGATTAGTTTCCGACCCATTAAGTGCCTAACCTTTCAGCGAATATCTAGTTTTCGGTCGGCCCGAAGCGAAACCTTGCAACCATCTCATTCCTTGCCTATCTAGTGATCAAATGTGGGCAGTTAAGACAGACCAAATTTATTGTACAAGCTTCACAAATAAGGAGAACATTGGGTTGGTATATCATCTCTAGTAGACCTGGTGATAATGCTACATAGAGCTGACTGCCTTTTGTCCCTCATGGTGTTGAATAGCTGGAGCACCATCCTGAAGATTGTTCCAACTACCCTTGTGCTGGTATATCACTAAATGATCGAGTCGAGGCTAGTACACAAACCGTGCCAACATTATCCGGTTTCGAGTTGCCGACCGAATCGCCAATTCCAAAGACGATGGCTTTTAATAAGGAAGGAGGTTTTCCAGATATTTCCGCCTCGTTAGTCAAGGTGAGTTAAATCGGTGTACGGTGGCGTACAATTACGTGATGCAAGGGATGCGATTTTAAATACTTCACCTGTGCTTACGTACCATCACCTGTACACTCACCGCCCTCATGGCGAGACCTGCAACATCCCCAAGAGATGCAGACATAAAAGACTTGTAAATTCTCTTTTTGAATGCCGTTTCATTGAAGAACCTAGTTAGGGCATTGAGCGCATGCTGGTGATTATCCACGATTATAAATGATGGCAATTCAATGTGCGAACGAGGGTGACGAAACGGTTAGCATAAGGCATTGGAGTTTCCTTCCTACGCTCCATCTGTAAGACATTATTGAGTAGAACCAGTTTTAAGCCAAATTTGCAAGGACGAATCAAATAATATTTGCCACAACTTTTGCTATTTGAATGGAAACAGCTAATGCAGTGTTTCTAAATTGAACGCTAAGCTTCTTGGCAGAGAACTGATTTTCTTAGTGAAATTGGTCCCACGCATGTTAGCAAAGTTTGAAAAAATACTTTCCTGTCCTCTTGCAACGCGGGCTACCGCATGGTGTTTGATTGCAGCCATACTTGCCACCTGGCGTGCACATTCCTTGAAGCACTGATCTAGGAGCAACAATTATTTTCCGAAGGCCATCGTTGTGGAGGCAAGGCACGCAATGGCTTCATCCGCGCACCACTGTTATTAATTAATGTGCAACCTCTAATGGATGCATTGTTTAAACTCAATTTTTACGTGCGTATAAATTTATCGCTGTACTAAAAATTCGTTGTTAATGATCATAGGAGCAAAGATGAGAGAAATCCACTACTTTGGTACCGCACCGTATTGTGTCCGTAGGCACGGAAGGAGAGGTGGGGTTGTATGGATCACACGAGAGCTCATAAACTGGTTCGTCACATTTCGAATTGTTTTGACGCACTGTTCAGTCGATATCTGGTGAATTTGTGCTACCCACACCGTCTTCCCCACGTTCCCTTTATTTCTGTCGAAATTTTTGATCTAATTGTTTTATTCTCTCTCCTTTCTGGATAAACTCGCTAATTTCCACTTTATGAGAACTGCAACTTAGTCTCTTCACCTCCTCCATCATCTCGTGGCATCAGTGAGAGAAGTAGTCAGATGTGCCTTCCTCTCTCCGTAGTCACAGCGGTCATCTGGGCTCGCAGCAGTTCATATCGACATCGGTGCAGTCAGATGGACAGTGCAGAGCTGAAGGACCCATGGATTTATTAATACGTCCCATCCACATGCTCCTCAGAGTTGGCTTCAATTTCCACTCCTTTTATTTTTACGTCCTTTCCAATGACTGACATCGCAGCCATACTTTAAGCCACGAAACCATGGACGAGGGGAGTAAGGAGGGAATCTACAGACTCCATTTTTCCGTTGGACGTGTTTTGCATACACTGTGATTTCCGTGCACCATTTATCCACCTGTCCAAATGTGTGCCTATGTGTGCATGCGTTTCCGCTTTTAAGTACGCAACTGGACTCAACACTTGGGCCTTAATGCAGATCTTGGGAGTCTTATGGGAGAGGAAAGGGAGTTGGAAATTGAAGAGTTTGTTGTAGAGATTGTCGATTGCGGTAATGGGATTTGTGGTTATGCTCGTTTTGATTGCCTGCACTTGACTGGATTTTGTTAGGATGCGTTCGTTACTGGTGATGCTTGCTGTTACGACAGTTTTGGATTCATGCACTCACCTCATCTTTCCTCCCCAGCCTGGATGTGCTTTACAGTGGATCAGTCCGTACGTCAACTTATTTGTTCTGCTACTGATGGATTTGTAAGTAGTCGGGGAGGAGGAATCTGTGCAGCATCTGTTGGTGGACGATTTTATGTGCTTTTAAGAAACACCTTCAATGTACCTTAGTTCAAGTGTACAAATTTGGAGAAATGGTCTAATACTGGACACTTGCTATGTCAAAGGGCTCAGAATCTACTTGTGTTAAACCCCACTCTTCAGCGTTAAATTGCCAATGCGGCATAGCGATACAGTTGAGGGCGAGTGAAATGTGATGTCATTTACCTGCACAATGACCATCAGCCTATGTAGTCACTAATTCTCTGCCACAGAGCGAGGATGCGTGGCAAGGCTGCACTGAGAAAAGCACCTCATTAAGGGTAGATTTCGTTTAAGGCAAAAGGGCTTATCTATCGTAAGCACCAGCGTGAGTGGATTCGGAATGTGAAGGGGCTCATCCAGGAATGAGGGACGACGTCTGATGGGAAGGCGTGTTTGAATTATTCCAAAGTGATTGCAGTACTCCGTCTGACTAGTGTAACAGGAACAAGCGAATGAAGGAACCGTCAGAACATATTCCATCAAGTGCAAACATGGCTGCGTGTTGTATGAAAGTGAACTGGGACAAACATTGTGACCACAGCTCGAGATGTGGTTGGACGCAACAGAAATTGCATCTGTGGGATCGCAATGGATAAACTTTGTGATGGGTGGATTTTGTGGTAGTGGCATGCTTGTAATCTTAAAAGAAGTGTGTAGACAAATGTGTGGAGTGGCGCCATTCTGAAGCCTAGTCAGAAGAGGATACATCGTGATGCGAAAAGAGGATTTGGTGACCGCAGACGCTAACAAGGACATTTTGCTAACAAAGGCATGCACTTGAAGCCCACACAAAGCGAGAGCACTAGAGAATCCCTTATTTGCATCCAACTTACCAGCTTGAAAATGGATGTGACATCACAAACGCACTCATGTCTGTTACACTAGAGTTTATCACAGATGCTTACCATACTATAAGGCAGACAACTTTACCGGTTGCATTTCCATGCCATCTGCACTATTTTGTACGCAACCTGTAAAAGTGGAAAGCAGATGTCTCCTAAATCGTGTGCGGACCTTTTGCTTCCTCACTTCAACCACACTGCTCATTGCTATTTGCTTCGGTTCACGGTTCATGTGACTACACGTGGCGTGCAAGGAGTAAGTAAAGCAGAGCGTCAGCAAGAAGGAGCAGAAGTAAGTGGGAATGGAATAGGAGCTGGTAGACTGCCATGCAACTGGAGAGTGAGACAGCAAGGATTTGAATGTGGGAGGGAGAGGAGGCTTGGAACAATGAAGAAAGGCGTTGACGTTCACATAGCTAATGCAAATTACTCCCCACTGTTCTTATTTAGCAAAGTAGGCAGTGAGTGCCAGGGTGCAGTCGCCAACGCCACTTTCACTCACCCTCTTCGCTTTGACGACTCACCAACTTCGCATTCTGCAAGTGCAATCACCTCTTGCGTGATAGATGTCCTCTGTCTGTGAATTGGTGGGATCCATTTTATGGAAAACTCGTCAGCATTTATGCTTGCTGACTTCTGCCGTGCTGTCAAATTAGGGTGGGAAAGGCCATTTGTGACCGCACCTGTTTTTTTTGTGTCTAGACAGGCACGACATCTTGACCTCGCTAGAATCAACTTGAACCAACCCTATCCCGAGGGCCCTAATTAGCTAGTCATGAGCTAGGTGAAATGGCCTACTTTTCTTGACATGGTGTACATCAAATCCGCCGTCAAAGTATTGGGCGGTGTGGCATAGAGAAGGGTGGGTAGAAGTAGTGGAGCAGCTCAGGTTATATTGGCGTAGCGTATCGCAGAGTGGCGTTGCATCGCGTAAGGTGGAAAAGGCGGAGTGAGGCAGGAAGAAGTGAGGATGCCCGTTCCCACCGATCTGGAGGACTACAGGCACGAATCGTGATCGATGGGAGCGAGTTGGGGGTGCATGATCGAGCGAAGTGGTCAGCTGGTAAGCGAAAGTCACTATATTCGCAAGCTAAGTACTTTGCAGCAGAAGCAATTAAGTGATTTATGTTTGGTAAGACAGCGCTTTTTAACTAATGATTTAATAAAATACCTTCTTTTACCTTACACTGGCTGTTGAGGATCTCATTTCATTACATTTTCCTTTTCCTCTTCTAAAACAATATCCACTTCGGCCTTTGTCTTATGGCATTTGTGTGCTGCAGACACGGACCAGAAGATACCCGCCGAACATTACAGAAAGCACCATGCCTCAAATGCTCGCTATTCAGTGCAAGACTAAGAATATGGAGGTGATGCCACGATTCCTCCTGCTGCCACTACAGATGAGCCTTCTATGACAGCAACGAAACGGGGTGATTTTAATCTGTAAAATGTATCAACTTGTGTATCCTAAACAAATTACCCATATCTGCTGGTGCAACGTTACCAAGTCTGGCTTTAGTTGTGGCATCTATAGCAGGAAATAATCATGCAGTGTCTGCAATCTACCAAATAAGGCGGTTAAATTCACCTCGATTATCCAAAAATATGCAAATTTGTTTTTGTGGTGTAGCGCTTAGTTATAATGCTGAATTGCTAAGAAAATTAACCTGAGGATGTGATAAAGGCGACTATGTTTTTGCTTTCTGACAATTGCAAAATTTTCGCATACACACGTGCACATCCTATACTACCTTATTCTCTTTCAGCAACCTTGGTGACGCCACACGCGCACAAGCAGTATCCAAATATGGCCCTCGTACAACGTTTGGAGTGTGCCAACGACGCAACCTAATAAAAAGGATTAAAAGGATTAAAACAGTGTTCTCATCGCTATGTTATTATTCGTAATGCAAAAGCAACCCACTCATGATATGCTCCTTTTCCATGCCTTATTACATCAAAGTGACACGTCTAGGTTACTTAAAGTTGTTTATTACGCCAAAACAATGCATTGACATGTTCGATGTCCCTGGGGTGTGCTTAGTGAAAATGGCAGGCGGATGCGCTTTGATGCTCCCGTCATCCGACCATCAGGAGGTGATAGAGGTACTCGTCTCCTATGGAATGATTTATGCTCTGCATATGGTTGGTAAGAGTAGCAAGAAATGCACAAAATATAGGCACTAAGGATCCTGTTTTTGCTCACAAGTGCGTTCAGTCATGGTCTTTTGGGTTGATTTGGTGATTTTCATAGGCTATCAAGCGTTTCCATTAGCGATAATTATAGCAGTTGATTAAGATTTAATAAGGTCGGTTTCAGCTCAACTAGGTGTTAGTTCGTGATGCCCACCGACATTAGTGGGCATGAAAGTACTCCACTAGTATCTGACGATCTCGTTTAGCTTAAATAAAATTGCCAACGTGGAAGTAGTAGACTGCGATCTCACTAGGGACCGACAGAGGCCACACTGTCTAAAGAAAAAGACTGCTAGTGTGGATTAGTGTATCAGATCCGTAATGAATATGTCAAGATATTTGTGAAGGTAGGAGATGGTAATAGAAGGAGAAACTAAAAACTAAACCAAGGAAAAATAAGATAACGAGTTAGATAGGTGGATTGATGGGTAAAAGGTTGAATGGATGGATAGGGAGGGAATGGATGAGTAAATGAGTCTTTTATTAATCTATGAGGCCCATGCAAGTCGAAACTGGGACTGCGATGAAGGTGAACATCCTTACCTACTACATTATGTTCGAAGGTAGACCGAGTTTTACTCAAACAACCACCATATCCAAGTGTCGATAACCTGGTAAATGTCCACAAATGTGTTAGAACCACCACGAAGATTGCGTGGGATCGGCAATATGCATTCGGAGAAACGAGCCGAGTATCCACGAATGAGACGTGATCACTTCAAAATGAGGCACTGCACCTCCTTGATAGCGTTTAAACGAACTTCTAGTATTCATAAATGGAAATAAGAAAGTAATGTTCTGCTTGCCTTTAGCTCAGCCTACTTAGAAAGTGGTCATGTCGGCGTCATTTTAAATTTCTCTTTCATAACTGCATCTGATATTTCTAAGATTTTAATCAGGGTAATTAGGAGAACGATGTATTCAATGGCAGTGGAAGATCCAGAGGCAGAATCTTGATGAGTGCAACTTTGTAGTCGACATTGCGCATCATACACTTTCCTCCAGGTAGTGTGTAATCTATGCTAAAGAACACCAGAGTCTGACCTTGACCGAATATGTTGCTTCTTTTGGTGTTGAATTCAACCATATTCTGCACATAAGCAGTGTTGGTTTAGCAGCCACATATGCACTCATTTAATGCTAGATTTGATGGAACTCCTGCAACTTGTTGCATCCAGCCACACAATGCTGATGTTAGCACACTGGTTCTTTTCGCATCGTTTAGTTTGAATGTCGTCTAATCACGACGCCTGTCTAATTTTTCATTATTCTAGGCCTCACGCTCTTTCTTCTACTTGAACTTCCTTTTTTCATTTGTTTATCTTTTGGTTTATGCAGGGGCTTCCAATCGTTGCAAAGCCTTTAACGAAGTGTCAACAGTGGTTTGTCATACCATGAAAACTGCAAAGCTCTGTCTGATTGGTTGGTGCTGACCAGGTTCTCACTTGTTTTGTGCTGTTAGGTGACCGCCACCCTCCCTGACGGGACCATATGTCCCAGAAAGATGGTTGAGCGCTAACAAAAACAGGATCTGCCCTGCGCTTCGCAGACAATCCAGCACCAGTTTCATGTCGGCTTTGTGTTCTTGGATATCGTTGTCAAAACCAAGAGTGCCACCGAGGTGAATTATACGGCGTTTTGAAATCAAGCTAATTAGTGCTCTCTGCATCAGAATTTGAAAGGTAGCCTTGGCTTTGTAGAGTCTAAAAGGCATTGTTCAGAATCCATAAAGCCCATTTGACACCAAGAAAGCTGCCTTCCGCCTGTTTGTTTCCGTTACTTCCACATACCAGCGGCCACATTTCAATTCCAGCATTGAGAACCACTTTGAAGTATGCAGAAAGTCAAATGAGTTGTTAATATGGGGAGAGGGTGACGTGTTCTTCTTAGCTGCGGCGTTTAACTTCCTATAATTGATGCACGTTCGTAAAATGCCTCCTCGCTTAAGAAATGGAAGAAGATATATTCCATAAAACTGCAAGGAGATTTAATATAGTCAGCTTTTTGCATTATTTGTTTTTCAAATCAAATGAGAGAGACACACTTGGTAACAGAGTCAGAAGAGTGTGGTGGGTTGTCGTGGATCCTTCGAGCATCCTTCCAAACATCAACTAGCACTTTCCTGTGGCCAGAAAATCATGCAAGGTTTATGTGGTGGGTGAACACATCGGTAAACTCATCATTATCCGACAATATGCGCGTCATCCACCTGCACTCCTTCGAAAAGCCAATATCTGATTCTCCCGAGGAGATTCCTACAATCAAGGCGGCAGACAGCTTGCTTAAATTCACTGTTGATAAGACGTGTTTGAAAGAGTTGGCACGAGCACGTCGGTCGGCGAGATGGTATGGCGCATCGAGCCACGTAGCGATAGCTCGCAGTTTCGTCTCCTCGGCGACACCACTGGGTCGTAGAACACTCAGCAGTGCTGTGAGGTCTCCGACTTCGGTGCACTGAAAGAACCTCCTACTGTCACTAAGACCCTCAAAGATGACCGCGATTAGTGGTACACACTCGTCGATAAGGTCTCTGTTTGCAGTCGCGTTCGCGATAAACCATATTTCTTCCAAATTTTCTAACGTTATTCTGAAAGAGAATGTATGAGCATCTACCTTTTGCTGTCGCAGGTCTTCTCACGCATGTCGTCATGTTAATATGCCCACCTGCTTCTCATATAGTCAACACACCATGTGATCAACTGAGAACATCG
Source organism: Taenia saginata (assembly GCA_001693075.2). Classification (NCBI taxonomy): domain Eukaryota; kingdom Metazoa; phylum Platyhelminthes; class Cestoda; order Cyclophyllidea; family Taeniidae; genus Taenia; species Taenia saginata. The sequence goes on from LWMK02000016.1 coordinate 1,417,035, forward strand.
AAGATTGTGCGCTAGTAGGTATAAGCCAGTGACATTGGTGGAGTTCACTCTGGCATTGCCAGTGTAAGCATAATCCACTGCGGCCTTCACGATGCTAAGCAGTGTTACATCCAAGCAGTTATTGAGGACCTACTCCGTGGGAAACCTCTTCCATTCAATGTGTTTGCCCTCGTGACTGAGGATTTGGTTGGCAATAGGGGGAAACCGGGTGCATTAGACCTGGTGATGAGCGGTAATTTTGTGGCTTTCCTTCGTCTATAAGCAGTGGTTCGACAATCAAGCGTATCTCACTTACAACCATTACAACATCCAACAACTTTCCCCGTTGTCGCAGGTGATTGAATCGGAAGAGAGGAATGGAGCTCGATTCGACATTGGTGTAAGTTCGTTCATCCATGAACTGCTTTGCGTTGCGTTATGGGCTGATGCGTTGAAGTAAGAACTTTGTCTGCCTTGCATTGATTATGCCGCGGCTTGGCTCTTCCTACCTTTACCTCACTCACTAACACATTTAGAAGGATCCAATCAAAGTTGCATCAGTCTCAAATCGAGTCTAATTGGTTTCTTTTACCTTTACCTGCACTTTTGGCTTGCAATGTCTGGTACATGTTTTCGATGCACATCAGGAGAGATTTTAAGAAGTCAGATTATGTGTAAAATCATGGAAACCTCATTTGTGTGATTGACAAAACTGAGTGCTTAATATTGCGAAGTAGCAGTTTACCTTCTCACTGGGTTGATGTGCATGCGACAGAAATGTGCCAACAACATCTCATCAGGAATCATCTATCATGAGTGACAACTATAATTTATGTGCTGAAATGCAATTAACATGGTATAAGACGCATCGGCTTTGGAATATTTAATTCCTCGAGATGCTTGGACTGAGGTTTTACTGGTCATAAAACCCTAATTGTTGTTATCGTCAAATCTAATTAGTGTGTTTTCTTGCAGCAGACTTTTGCCAAGCTGAACACTGGCTAGTGGTTTCCGTTGATACGAAGGGGAATTTGAAATCTCTAAGCAATTAACTGACGTTGCACTGTATGGATTGGTTTTACTGATAACCACCCCAAAATCGTTTCTTGTCCGATCCTCGAACGTTTGATTTTTGCTCGCTCTCTGCGATTAGCTAATGTCAAAGAATCGCTTTTTTGTGGATTCTGGTTTAAATCTCGATAACATCAAGCACATCAACGCAAGCGCCTATTCATAGCACGTGGCCAAAAGAGAGTATTATCAAAAAGGTATTAACGGAATCAAACTATCGTCTGGCTTAGAATAAAACCTTTTGGTATGCGCTGACGCAATGCTAACATATCGCCTCAATCTTGAAATGAAATTATAACCAGTGCCTTCCTCTTTCTCGGCCGTGTAATTAAGTGCAATCCTATGTTTCGTGTACAATTTTATGCGCACTGTCTTCCCAGTAAAATGGTGCCGCAGTAAGTTGGTGTCAGAGTTCAGTGTGCTGCCTATTTAAATTCCATTTGCAATGGTTAGTTACGCCTTGGCATTTCTGTTGAGGCTGGCTTTCCATTTTATTCACATGGTAATTCGGTTGCATTGATTCACTTCACAATCAATCACCTACTTGCCCTTTTTAACAAAGTGCATTAATCCTTGGTGAGAAGTTTTTGTTGTTTATTTGACAAAAATTCTACATTTAGGAATGCAGCAGTGGAGTTTTTTTTCGCAGGTTGTCTTCCGTCTGTTATTCGAGTCTGGTTCGTTATTGAATTCAGCGCACTGTTGATCAAAAGGAACTGTCAAATAAGTAGCCACGCCGAACACACGGAGATCTAGATTACCGAAGCCGTAATGGCCCATAACACTTAGGCAAATTATGCAACATTTACAAAGGGAAGAGCTAGCAACCTGTTAGCGTTTGCATAGTTCAGAAATGGAAGTGCAAACCACAAATGCTGATACAGCCAAACAAATATGAAGAACTGCATAGTCTTTGGCACTCATCATCACTACCACTGTGATCACCACAACTTAATACAGCCTTTGAAAATGTGGCCTTCATTTGAAGGTGCTCATCATAGCATCAAGCAGGCAAAATGATCTTTGCTCCAATTTATTGTATCTGAAGTTAAAATGCCTTTGCTAACTGAAATCTGGCATGGGCATTCAGATTACTGACTTCATTTTCTGCAACGATGTAGGATGTTCCTCGTTGATGGTAAACTATAGCTTGATCAATTTTATTTCAAGGTGGGCGTGCTTGATGCCCCTTAATTTTTAGCTATTAAACCCTCCTTGCCGTTAAGTTCGCATGGGGTCTGAAGCTGGTTAAGTTGCTGCCACCTTGAATGAGGCAGCTTTAAGCCACGCAGCATAAGTGATTTCAAGTAAGTGTTCTAGCTGCCCACAAGACGATATCTCAGATTGCTTCGATCGCGAACTGATTGCCTTTTGCTTCTTTCGGGATAAATCGCAGAAGAACAGGTTGCCCCATACCTCTTCCGTAGATTCTCCCAAGATCCTACCACCTACAGCAATTGGCTTCCTTCTGAGATATTAAGGCTCAACAACGTGCCTGTAAAGTCAGCGTAGTTGTTCTTTAAATTTTATTTACTCCCTCTTCTCACTGTCCACGTCCTACTCTCATCGTTGCACATCACCAAGTCCTTCAAATCTCATAACAGGGTAGGGAATGGTGGAAGGGGACTTCTCTTTGACTCGTTAAAAACTGAAACCGAAGTCGGATCAAGATAGTACAAATAAGTCGAGCAATTTATGGTTTGCATTTAAACACGCGCAAATTTAACACGTTCTCATCTCAGTCACTGGACATCAGATATAGTCCTCTTCATCATGCATTCTGCTAAGCATTTCGGAAAGGTAGAGAAAGACAGGACAAATGATGTCTGGTACCAAAATCCTAGCTAAAATAACTGTCGTCGCTTTGGATAGCAAAGGCTACATCAGAGCTGATATCCGCACATGAGCTCATCAAGTGATTATGCGAGTTTTGACACATTAAGGATTTTAACAAAGGCAAAAGTTGTCATGACCAAGAAATCGGTGGATTTGATGGTAGATGCTACGATACGGATAGCAAGATCTGATGCAATGCAGTGCTGAAATGATCAGTGGTGTTCCCTTAAAAAATTCCGCCACCTTACATTACGCACACGCTTAGTGGTGTAAATTGCTCCTCGTGCTGTTGGAAGCGTTGAAAATCAAAGGCAAACGATATGTATGTTCGAGTATTGTGTGCACTCTAGCTAGCAGGTGTGATAGTATTTTAATGAATGTCGGTTCGTTCCACATAAATTTGATAATGGACTCCAAAACAATTGGTCAGAGGAGAAATTTTCCTTAGAGAAGAGCCACAAGTCCATGAAGGCGGAGGATAGGATGCTTACTCCAAATCGTTGCACAAAACAAGAGTCTCTACAAGGTGTCCACGAATAAAAATATTTTGGAATATACTGTGATGCGAACTCATACTAAATATGGTGACTTGCAAAGTTGTTCAATTGCTGCCATTATCTGGTCGACATGAAGCGTGGCTGACGGTTAGACAGACCAATTGTTGGCAGTCTGATGGGAATTTATGCCATCATCGAGGAAAAAATGAGCCAAAAGGAAGGCAGCATTTCGCCACCGATCCATTTTCATACGTTCGTTAATGAGTGCACTGGTCCGGTAATGCTACTCTTGCAGAGTTCATTAGAGACAATAGCGAATGAAAATTGCTTGATCTTCATTACACAGAGGAGTTAGTACTTTAGATATTTAGTCTGGCCGGCGGGAGTGCTACTTCCATCTAACTTCATAACTTCGTAACCAAAATTTTGGCGCACCAGAAGTGCATTCACCTGCTGAGGCTTCATTCAATTAATTGCTACAAATAGGTGTGGATTATTTCAATCACATGTGGAAATCACAAGTGATATCACTAGGATTAAAAATAAAATACTAAAGGTTAAAAAGGCAATTCAATGCATTTGACATGACCACTAAGGCAAGAAAGGATGAAATGTCCTGCTTTTTTACTTGTCATCTAGGAATAGCTTACTCTCACCAGTCAGCAAACATGAGGTTATAAATAGCGCTAACTGCCCACCATAGCAAGGGTGATTGCAGGGAAGAGGGCAGGAATAATTTTGCAGACGATGATTATTGCTGTTTGGAAACTATTAAAAAGCAGCAATATCTGAAAAGTTTGAAGCTACCACTGATCTGGTTTCCGGTGGGATGTACTTAAGAAGAATGAGCTTGATCTCATGCTCACTATACCGACTTTTGACTCATCATAACACGACAACTTTGTTACTACTGTTTCTCCCCCACTAGCCTGTTCTTTCATTCATGCCTTTACCTTCTTCCCTCTCCTTCCACCACTGCCTCTCTGAGCATCAGGTTGTGTCTAGTACTGCAGCATAAGAATTTACTTGCTCACTAATACTCGTCTTACTGTCAATGTCTAATCGGCATTATCGGATACTTGACAACGTTTTCGCATTCTCCTACTTCTCCACTAATGACGCTAGAGCGGAACTTCTTGCTAACTGTCAACACGGCCTTACTGGTGACCCTTTAATCAAAACTCCAACTAGCATTCTTAAACATTCCTATCCACCTCCCTACTTTGTCCACCCATCTCCACCTCCTTCTGACGTGAAGGATTGGAGACGAATGCAGCTATCATCTAGCTGGGTCATTTGTATTGACTCCATACATTGATCTGCAAATTTGCATTTTGCCATGCTAATGTAGGTTTTATGAAAGTACATCGCATAATGTAAAAAACCGAGTCATTTGACAGCATGATCCACAAAATGCACAGAAATAAAAAAATATGTGCGCAACCACTGCACTGAAATAATGGACGTACCAGATTCCTTCACATTGCAGCACCGCATCATCCCTTCTAACATGATAAGATAATGATTTCTAGGCATCGGCATAAGGATATGTCACCATTCACGGATGTTGCAAGGATGGGTCCACTTTTAACAGGGAGTGAAGAGTGCCTCTCTACTCAAATGAATAGGTACATCTTTAAAATGTGCATAATATAAAACTGCTCTAAATCATGCCTTAGGCAAAATGCATAACATCACAGTGGATTAAAGGCAGAGAGAAGAATGGAAGATGGCAAGCGACTGCTAATACTCGTTCTCAGCTTCTAGGCATAATTACTTCGATCAAATGTGCATAATGGCCGCCTGCGAGTCTGCGTAAAATGTCTTCTTTATTGCAAATACTCATTATTTACCACAAGTTGTTTTATGTACACGCATGTGAAGTCGCCAACTCGTTTTTACTACAGTCAGCAGAGCTGTTGAAGCCACCAAAGCACTGAAGAGATTTCCCTGACCGACTCATTTTAATTGACTTACCTGCTTTTGCATTTATAATGACTGCGCCACTAAGTTTAAAGGACGAAGAAGCAGCCATCAATGTGCTGCACAAGCTTTCACAGATGTATCGGACAGCATAAAATGAGTCCGTGCAAATAAGCCACAGCCCGCCTAATGAGACTAATGAGAAGTTAGCTTTGCTTGATCAAAACGACGATGATTTTGAGGCTACTCAAGAGTGATAAATGACATTGTTTTGTAAGTCTGATAGGACTTCAAAGCCGCTACTGATGTCTGTACAAGAATAGAGACATGTAATCCATGGGTGGAAAGGAAACCTGGATTCGGCATCGCAGCCACGTGCCCCTGCGATGCAGTAAGGCTTTAATAGTTCATCACCGTGGCCTATCGGCAGTCCTACTGCGAAACACCCACCTGATATTATGCCACCTATGAATTCTTACTTACAGAGCGCCACGGAAGGGTGGACACGGGTCAGTTGGCATGGTGTACAACAAGGGTGGTATGGAGGGTGAAGTGGAGTAGTCAAATGCCGACTCAAAATTCATCGTTACTCACCCACTCTGCCTGAGGACATAATATAAACACCTGGATCCCCAGAGATTGTTTTGATCTGGTTTCCCACAAGTCCACTTGACAACTTCCCTCCACGCAATTTAAAAAGTCGTGCTTTAGCACAGTTACTTCTGTTTGCCCTAGACATCCCTTGAATGAGCTAGTAACTACTCGAAAATAAGCTCAAACATTTAAATCCAATGAACATGGATTGATATTTTGTCCCATAAATGTCTTGGTTAGGGATCGGAAGCCGTTATTCCGCATTAATTTCGGTTGCTAAGGAAGAACATTGATAACCGTGGTTTGTGTATGAATGTAACTTTGCAAACAATATTATTGCAAGGATTGTGGTGATCCTCGCCATGCACATTTGTAGAGTTCCCTAGTGGAGAGGATTGGAGAGAGGTCATTTAGTTAATGTCTCCACACTACACAATTCAGGTTAAATGAAGCTGTATTTTGTTTTACAGTAGATCTTTCTCAGGTGGATTACATTTTTAGTGAAATTCCGAGGATGTTTGATTCAATCCAACACTCTTAGAGAATTATCAGCCCTATCTTCCGATCATTGCAAAACAATTTTTCCACAAGCAAAAGGCACGACTGGCTGTTTACTACAGTAGTAAGGGCAAGTAGCGCATCAAATCAGAAAAATGGTTAAATCCAATAGGTGTGTACCTAAAACTATGCATCGCTTTCTTTAACCTTTGGAAATGTTCTTCGACGTGGAGCAAGTCATGGGATAGTAGTCTGCAGAGGAGAGATTTGGTAGCAGAGAGGAACAGGAAGAAGATACAACAAAGATATATGCTGACAAAATGGGAACTTTCTTTAGAGCTCCATTGTCTACATTTGGAGGTGCTTGCGAGTGGGGACAAAGGACTAATTCCTAGATGGAAGCCTTGGATGCCACTGAAAGGTCCTTTTATTCGAGCTTAAAATGTTACACATGATAGCAAATGCCAATCCTAGAAATGAAGTCAAATGTTCTCACTTGACATTAATGGCGCTGCCATGAAGTGTTGACAAAGTAATGCGACGGTGGAGAAGGAGGCAGAAATGGAGACACGCATCGAGTGATCTCGTTGAAGAATGTGCTTGAAGTGAGCGCATTCAAACATCGGAGTGGTCAGATGTGTGCACTGGCAAATAAATTCATCTGAGTTGGGAGAAGAGACGACCTTTGACGCAAAAAGGCAGGACAATTGGATTCTCAATTCTATAATCCCCACAGTGTTGGCAGTCAGTTCAAGGTGCACAGTCAATCACCAATACCAACTAGAAGAGGCGTTACCGTGACATAACTACGATCTGAATCAATGTAAGTCGGCTGTGACCTTCGAGCAGCATCAGTTGCTATTACACCTGGTGCTGCATGTTTTAGCTCAACCATCGTTAAGAATGATGATAGACCGTTGTGGTTCTGTGTGCGTGTGGACAGGCTGCTCCATGGCAATGCAAAGTATTTCGCTTAAACATAAACCTAGCTGTTTGTCCTGCACCACTCTTGATGACAACAGGCTACAAGCAAAATTTGTGCTATAGCGACATGATCAGTAGGTCGGTAAAAGGCCACCACGATCGCTGTCATTAATGGTCCAAAGATGACTTCACATCCGTACGCGCGTAGCCTCAGCTCTTATTTATGTAATCAGGCGACCAGCTCGTTGAACGATTGCCTCTGCATTCATGCATCAAATGACTTCTGGCTATAAGTATGGTGGGTAAATTGTGAGCTCACGAGCAAAATCATAATCCCCACAACCTACATTTGTGTCTTCAGCATTAAATTATCGTTATTTAAAGCAAATATGTAAGATGCAGATTTCAAAAAGGGACAATTTCCCATTTACCCCACAACAAGTGGAAACTATGGATATCAAGGCGTATGTAAACACCACTTACAGTTAGCTTTATCCATACCGCTATGCTGGTCCTCAGCATATTGCGATTCAGTACTGTAGAACATTGTTTCATGTTGACATGACAATGGTGGGAAGGAAAGTTTTATATGACTGAACCATTTCAGTGTCACAAGCTTTCACTCAATGCCTAAAGCGCCTTTAACGTAGATATCTTTCAACCACTCTACTGGATGTGCATTTTGGCGCACTAAAAGTTGTTTGGTAAGACGACAGGTGGGTTTTGCCTGCAAATATGTTAAATGACTTGACAGTTTCTAAAGAAAGTTTAAATCTTTACACTGCTTCATTGCTGCAGCAACAGCGTCTAGTCATGCTTTGTTGTAAGTTCTGTCACAAATACAAATCATTTGCAATCTGTTCATCTCTTTCCTCATGAGTAACAGTGCCTGTAATGGGGTGGAGTAGACAAAATTGGAAGACGAGTGCGTAATATTAATAACAGGACTTGCTCCTCACTTTTTGGTGCCACGATCGTGTTACCTAATTTTGCGCTAGCATCCCAAGACATTTGTGTTTTTCGATGTGGTGAGTAGTTGGGAGTGTCTTTAGTGCATGCTACTGCATTCAGATAGTAGCCAAGTGAGCATAACTGCCCATATTCAAAGTTAACCGCTAACGAGCATTAGTTTATTAACGCAATTTATATTTTTTTTTCCTTTTACACTGTGACACATCTAGTTCTTATTCAATTTTCGTATCATGAAAGATAGATTAAATAGAATACATAAAATATGAGCATGTACGTTTTAAGAGACTAAACAAGTTTTTAAGGCTGTTAAACTTCCTCAACCCTAGAGTGAACCCATTAAGGATGGTACACTAACCCTCAAGGTGCATAACAGTAAGATGAATTCTACGCTAATGGGTCGTGAAGAATGAAGTGCTGCCCTGACTGCGCTTGGAAACATTTGTTTTGAGTACAGTTTATTATGCTTGATAATACACATTAATTAACTGCATGAAACTTCTGTTTTGGAGAAGGAAATAAGTGTAAAAGCTAATATAGATAGGAAGCTGCTTCCTTAAAGTACCGTCCCTTATTGACAGTTGATGCGCTATGTGCCTTCCTCCAGAGGAGATCACCTCAGAACAAGTAAGAAGTATTTAGAAAATGGGACGGTAGCAAAAATGACACAGTGGGGAGACGGTATCACGCCGACGGATTTAGTAAGCGTCCAGAATCTAATGGCTGTATGCAAGTAAAAGTGACAGCAATAGAGGGTCACCATTTTTGTTGTTCTTTCCCGTTGACGCCCACAAAGTGGACGTTTGTATCATTAGAATTTTAAGTGTTTAGAGTAGACGCAATGGTTAGCAACATTAAGTGTCGCACATTATATTTTCATGGCTAGTAACCGATTATCCAAGTGCTCTTTCGTAGTATAATGGACAACTGAATGTAAAGTTTTGAGGCTTCCTTGAAGTCGAAATCAATTTTAAGTAGCAATGCAAACACGCAGAGGCAATGAGAGGCTATTCAGCTTCACTCAGGGTCCATATTGCACAGTGGTAGGATAAGTCACAGAGACTAAAGCACTGCTTGGCTAACAGCTCACTAAAACTACCTGTTGAATGCCCACATTAACGTTATTTATCTATCTTTCCTCAGTGAACCGTGGCATTAATAGCTCATAAAATTATAAAGTAATCTTTCGAGCTATTCATCCAGCTATGTGGGTGAGTTGTAAAGAATTGATGCAAAAGCTGAGTTCTGGGAAGTTTTAATTCTTTATTCGATTCTATACATTTTGTTACTAAGCTTTTAGTTTCGGTAAAGTAGTTTAAATAACGTTGCAGGACAGGCTTCACGTGGGGCCATGGAAATCGCTCATTAATTTAGAGCTTCCTTTTTTCCACTCAAATTCATTCGTCTTTCACATATTACGATTGGATTTTGCTGGTTGATAGTCCATCATCTTGTGTCATCAAACACATGTGGTGTGTCAGTACGCTATAACTTGCATGATTTTCGTCTGTTCAGCTAGAATCCACAAAGAAATTTTATGAACTCCTGAGTAACATGTCGGGAAAATACTCCTGTGCGTAACTAACATTTTGTACCAACGGCAAGGATGCATAAGGAAAATTGGAGTTCGCGGAGATGTAGGCAGAAGAAATTAATCCAGCGTACAACAAAGCAGAATTTCCTGCAAATAATGATTGGTTTTGTGCTTTTGATTCATGTACTAGTTACAAAATGGAACAGACAACGGCCATTGCCTGGTCACTCACATCATCTGGCCATGGTGATCAGCAATCCACAGCCTTAGCAGAATGCCCACTGAAGCAAAGGCCTGAGTTTAAAATATTCAAGCGAGTCATTTTTTAAATGTTGCAACGATTTTTAAATTTTTAATTACTGGAACTAACACTTGCGCATTGTTCACGTTTGTTACTCAGTTATAAAGTCCTGCTGCCTCTACAGATTTGCAACGCACGGATAATGATGGCCTAAAACACGAAAAAGCAGCAGTAAATCCTCACTTTGTCCTTAAAACACTAATGGGTTCTTCCAGAAAAATTTGCATTTCTGGCCGTTGCAAATCATAGGCCTGCTTGTATGCCTTCGGCTACGAATCTATATTCGTGATGACCTCTGGATTTATCGGTCCAGGACCTAAACCCTTTTAGCGCTGCTTCGCAGTTCCAGTTTTGAACCCTATTTGTAAGAACCTAAGGATAGTTGGAGATCCCTGATGAGAAATAGTTACCGTTTTGATAGAAATGCAATTAATTTAAAGTAGACATTTAACGGTACCGAGAGCTGATGGTGAGTGTCCAGTCACGCAGATTGGTATCAGCGAATCTTTCACGGACCAAAACATGCAACTCCTGAATGCCTCATTTTTAATTAACTAGCATAATTTATGTCAGAAACTAATTAGGGTTGCAGTTTATGTCTTCTTCTTAGCATCTTTCTGATTCATAAGTCGATGAGAAATTTTACACTATCTGAAATGACTTTGCTCATATGCCCGGTGCAAACATGGATAAGAGGAGGAATGTTGTACGACATGAACCTAGTATGCTCATATGACTGGTTTGAACATGGATGACGGGGTAAAATGTTGCATGACACGAAAATGACATGCTCATTCAGCCTCGGTATCACTTTGGAATGCATAGTTTCTTAAGTTATGAACAAAATGGATCAACTTGTAAAATTGCCACTCTTCCACTTGAAGTAACATTGAAAATACGCGAATTTCTCGAAGTTTTGGATCTGATGACTCTCTGCATTACGGTCTCAAATTGAAAGTGGGTCCTTTCAAGACGGCCGTTCTCCACTCTCATGCGTCAGCATATTTGCCAATAAGCCTGGTTGAACAAGCATTCCACAATTCGTATATATTTCTTTTCAGGATGTTGTTGATGCCATTCGATACCAGAGGGGCAAACGGACTCTTCTTAATGCTTTTTAGCTACAATTGTTATAAACGAAATCCGTAGATTGGTATATTTTCGTATTTTACTGGAACGTAGTGTAAGTATGACGTCAGGTGGAAAACACAGACTATGAAGAGAAGCACCACTCATTTCACTGCTCAAAAGTGAGCTGAAAAGTCGTGATTTTTATATAAATTTCTCCTCAGTAAATAACTCTTTCCCTGGTAGAGGTATGGCTTATTTTACTTAAAGGGTTGCACCTCAAGATGAACCGCGTGGACACCACTACTGTGACCGCGAATTTCTTCACGGTTCCTCAAGGATGACTTCACAACGACCCTGGAATCTCTAGTAGCCCATATAACACTGGTTATTACAGTCACCTTAAATATCACGACACATGATTCAAGTGAGTTAAGATGGCTGATGAAATTCCTTGAGCATCTTGGTGAATTCGGTAGCTCTTCACTGGCTGCTGTGTCAGCGATTTGACGACTGTGGTGCATCAAGTACCATCAAGGAAATTTATCAACTGGTTGAGTTGGTGAAGTGATTTCTGAAAGATTTGGGAGTGGAAGAGTTGGCGTGCGATCATATTGTATGTGTAATTAACAGTGGCAATCTACTTGTTTCCTTTTATTCATTACTTAGTTGAGAAATTTAGTGAGGAGCTGAGGCGACTGATATAGCTTGAAGGCCATGCCGCCTAGCAGAAGAGCAATCAGTGAAGACTTAAGTGCCTGTATTACTAGGCGCATTGCATACGTGTGTTTGCTGTGAGTGGTTGTGTGAAACGTGAAATGTTAATGCATTCATGGTGTGATCTAACTCCATTAACTCTATTGGATTGGAGTAGTCACCGTGTCAGATGGGTTAGTTAAGAGGTGGGGAATGGGACGACATGGATTCCAAGCATGCATAGCAGCACTAAACATCACAATGCAGCGTGGAATGATGAAGATGCATTGATTTTTGGGTAGTTGTTGTTGCAAATAAGGAAGTGGGGAAGGAGGAGGGGAGGGTAAACACGTCAAACAGGATGGAACGATGTGTTTGGGACAAAGTTGACTTATTCTGTAAGTGAGAGCTGTAAAAAGGGAAGGGGCAATGCGTGTTTGAGGGCAGTAGCTAAAAAACGCTTCAAATGAATACACAAAGGATCCGTTAAATTTGGTAGATTTCAAATTGCCTGAATCAAGAGCTGTCAAAATATTGCTAAATGTCAAAAAGAGTACTCATTTTAGTTGAGTGGTTATATGGACATAAATAAAACCAACTGCTTGTACAACACTTTGGTTTGGATATGTATCTGGAGCAACGGACGACCGGAGGACACGAATCACGCGATGGAATGGACGTCACCTACCCACGAGGAAGAACTGCGCCCTGAATGCGCAAAAGCCCAATCACTGTGTTACATTAATCACAGGAGAGGTTGAGGAGATGAACACTAGACCTTTTGCACTGCGGCAATGAAGTGTACCACAAAATCGTTAGACTTAATTTCAGTTCCACGTATAACGTCAGAGAACACTTTAGATTCTGTCCACCCTCCCCAAGACTCATTTCCTGTGGTCGTAGAGGTCAAAATAATCCCGAACTATATGGTCGAAGGATATTAGAAGCTCAGCTGCAGAGAATGAAGGTGGATCTACGTTAGTAGAGTGTCTGAGAGACATATCATGTGATTAGAGCCCCGATCCGCCTCCTAGCAATTTTACCCAGCTTAATGGCCAGGATACAACTACATAAATTAAAGCTAACATTAGCTGAATGCAAGCTCCGCACTTTGCTGCGCCGAACGGTGAACAAGACTGTTAATTTAAACGCACAATGCTCCCGAAAATCTTAAACTTTTCATCCAAAATCATCCACCTTCTCAATTAATAAACTGGTCGCCATGAGAGTAATTGCCAAACGGCACAAATGAAACGTTAATGGCAACCACAAGCACGCTTTTCGGTTACCGCCATGACGCTCGTGTCTCTTGAGGTCGTTGGAAAGCATAGTACCATCTCGGTGTTATAAAAAGAACAGATGGACAGCCAAAAAGGGCAGTGTTTCTTTATAGCTAAATCGTTTAGGAAGAGGTTGGGTTTTTGAGATTTCTAGTCCAGAGTTTTGCAAAAAAAATACTGCTTAAATCCACCCCAGCATATATGTCTACCGTTTCTTTCTGTCCGCATTCCCGTAGGGTGTTTATTTATTGGATTGGTTTTGATTTGTACAGTCATTGGTGGCCTAAGCTTCTCCTTCCCGCCTTAGTTCTTCTTGCATAACTCATATTTAATTTGATTTTTCACAATGATTATTAGTATTAAAGTGGTTGTGTACTAATAATTCCGTGAATTGGCGACTCAGGTTGATGCTGGCACTTTTGCAGGAAAGACCTCATTTACTATTCAGCTACCTGTAAGGAAGGAGATTCACTCGTGTTGAATAGCCAGTTTATACTGCATGCGGGTCGCAATTCGAAATAGGCATTCGCCTACAAGCATAGCAAGAGATTGGTGTGTGCTGTATTTTCACGGCGTTTCGATAAGGTATTCAACATGGATGTTAATTGTAAGGTTTGTGTTTGCGTACATCCGTCACCAATGAAAAACACACAATGAGCTGTAACATGGAGAGTACGTAAGGCAGCCCGATTTTTGCTCAAATATCCCATTACCTGTGCCCTATGCTATCCTCATTCCCACTTTGCACATGCCGTCAACTTCAATGTAAAACTGGGTCCTTGAAAGCGATGCACGTTGCTTCGACGATACCATGTTACAAGTGGTCCATTGTTTTCCTTTATATTTGTATCTGCACGTACTCTGTGATGTATAAACAGCATGGACACAATGCTCTTGCCACATGAGTAACACATTAACTGGCCTGAATGATAAGGCAAAGTTATCTTCTTTCCATGTTGAGCGCAATCGATTAAAATAAATGCTTCTTTTTAAAGGGTAATTGAGTACCGCCACAATGTCTTGTAACACGCAAATTTACCTTACGACCGTTGCGATTTAGAGCGATCTGGTTTGTGGGAGCACAACTTCTGCTCATTGGCACAAATCGTCACGGAAGATTCATAAAGTTGCTTTTGACTTCCCGTACAGCTTCAAATGTCCAAACACAGCGTTGGTGAATGAAATTTTCCTATGTATCCTCACAGTGCTCAATGAAAACGGAGTCAGAACCACAGCACAATGCTGGGGCAGATCAGCATTTAATCATGAGTTCACAGGTTGACCAGTGTGTTGTGCATTATGTATTCTGGTGTATCATGTGTTTTTCTTCTCTTTTAGGCACTAGCAGTGTACAAATGCTAACGTTGATGGATACATTCTCTTTTTGGAAAGAAAAATCAAGTTTCGCAGTCAGAAATAGCCACACATTATATCGCTTTATAGATAAGCTTCTTACTTCTCGGTATTGCATAGCTGAAGCATTCTGAAGGCAATTTAACCAATCCTCTCTTGCCCTAAATGTTTACTCATGAGCCCTTGACCCTTGAATGGCCTCAAATGGGATCGAAGTTAAGGATACAGTGATTCGAAAAACACATGGATAGAGAGGCAGGCAGGTGAGGAGATAGGGACAGATTTGAATACTTCTAGGCTCACTTTATAGCAAAAATCCCGCTAGTTAGGTATAATTATTTGCAAAACTTGATGTCGTTAGCATTAAATAACTAGCTGGAAGTTCATGTTTCATTAAGCAAAGCTAATGCCAGCGTCGCGGCGAGACAAAGCCTCCACATCTACCACAAAACACAAACCATGCATCAATAAGAGGCGTCAAGTAAGATTGTTAGATGTTGAGTGCAGTAAAGTTGTAGAATTACAGCATTACGAGGGGTATGAAGGTTAAAGATTAAAGGTGGATAAGGAAGTAATTCCACACATGTAACCATGAAACTAAGGCAAGTGGACGCGAAGAATCGCACCCCTGAAATAAGGAGGTTTCGCTGCAACTGCCATTTGGGCTGCAATCGCAGTGGAGAAAGTCACGACGGCTGTCCGCAGCTTCTCATCCACACTCACTTTCATGACATCACCGTATTGTCCGAAGAGGCTGCGAAGGAGCTTCTCCTCTGTCCGAGGCGGAAGTCCTTCTACAACTAACTTGTGACCCTGTTTGGTGAAACTGGAAGCCATTCCATATCTGCAGTTGGAAAGAAGGTGGTTCACTCCCACCAGCACATGGCGCAGAGTGCAGAGGTAACAATAGAAACCACTTCGAGCCCCGTAGAGGCTAAATACTCAGTGCCGAGAAATGGACATCTAATATGTATTAACACAAATTTGTATGAAAAAAGCAAAGGATACAAAGACAGCAATGTCCTTTTTTTGCAATAGCCTCTTAAATGGGTGATTTGTGAGAATTTGATAAGAACATAGTCAAACGCATTTTGCCACTCTTCTTCCTGTAGATACTGTAAGATACATATGGAGGCGAGGCCAAAAGAGAGCGGCAAAATTGAAGTGCTTGACCGTGCGGAGAGGCTAAACCGAGAGATACTGGCAGGTAATATAAATTTTTTTATTAAAGCTGATGCCAGCCTCGTGGCATTGGTAAGGTGTATATTTCCTCCACAAGCCACAAACCAGACATTAGGAAGTGTCATCGAGAGAGTCTTTTAGAAGTTTAAAATTAAAGAGTTACGACATTACGGTATCGCGAGAGGCAGGACAATTGAGAAGTGAAAGTGAATGATCAATTATTTCCACACCTAAATTCATGACTCTCAAACGAGTAAACACGCAGTTGCGCACTCGTGAAGCAACGAGGAGGCGCTGCAACTGCCATTTGGGCCGCATTTGCAGTGCAGAAAGTCACAACGACTGTACAATTAAGTAGATCCACTCTGACGTGAGTGCATGCGCCGAACTGTTTGAAGAGATTGAATAAGTAGTTCTTGCGTAGACGAGGCGGAAGTCCGATAAAAACCACTTGGTAAACGAGCCCATCAACATTGAGAGCGACTTTATTTCTGCAATTGAAAAGAGAAAGCGTTCACACCCACCAAAACATGGCTCAGAGTGCAGCAATGCCAGGTAAAATTGATTTAAGTCTGGCGGAGATTAAATACTAAGTCTCGAGTAAAGAAAATTTCATAAGCATGTGACACAAAATTGTATGCAAGGAGCGAAATACACAAAGGCAGCAATGTAGTCTGTTGGATGGGTTTGTGCGATTTTAACAAAGAATCAGACAAACACATTCCGTTACTTTTCATCCTGCAGATACAGTGATGCAGACTTGGAGAGGAAGCCAAAAGGGGCGGCTAAATTAACTTTCTTGTGCATGTAGAGAGGCGCAAGCGAGAAGTACTAAAGGGTTGATATTTATTTATCTAAGCTAATGCCAACCTCGAGGCAATGGCAAAGCCACAGCTTCCACTATAAGTTACCCAGCGTATGGAAACAGAAAAAAGACACTCAAAGGTAGAATATTAAGGAGTTACAGCATTACATGAATCCAAGAGGTGGGTCAAATGAAGAGCAAAGATGAAAAATAAAGAATCCTCGCACCTGCATTCATGAAACCCAGGAAAGTGGACGCATAGCATCTCACCCCTGAGAAAAGGCGGATCTGCTGCCACTGCCATTTGGGCTGCTATTGCAGTGGAGAAAGTCATGACGGCCGTGTGATTGTTTTCATCCACCCTCACTTCTGTGATTTCACCGAATCGTCCAAATAGGCTGCGAAGATGCTTCCCTTTTGTCCTACGCGGAAGGCCATCAACAACAACCATGTGGCGACCGACCCTGGCGAAACTAGAGACTACTTCCTTTCTGCAGTAAGAAAGGAAAGATATTCACACCCACCAGCAAATGGTGCATATTACAGAAATAGCAATGAGTTCCACTTCAGGTCTCGCGGAGTCGGACAATCACTGCCGAGCAACGGATACCTTGCATGTCTAGGACACAAGGATTGATGGAAGAAGCGAAGGGTACAAAGGAAATAATATAGTTTGTCGCTGTAGCCTCCCAAACGAGTGGATTTATGTGATTTCTGTAAGGACATGGGCAACCATGCTTTGCCACCCTTCCTGCCCCAGATGCCATAAGTCGCACTAGGTGACAAGGCCAAAAGACACCTCTAAATCAACTTACTTAATCGTGCATACTTGGAAGCTAAGAGACAATGGTATGTAGCGCAGATCCAACCAGCTTAGCTTATGCCAGCCTCACAGCACTTGTAAGGTCCCAATCGCTACCACAAACTAGATACACGATTACATGCAGCAAAGTGAAATAAGACTTTCGGAGGTGGAATATTACGGCATGCAACATTTCAGCATTTCAAGAATGGAAATAATTGAGCTGTGGAGGTGAAAATCAAGTATAGCCGCACCTGCATTCATGACTCTTGGGCAAGTAGATTCGAAGTTTCGCACCCTTGAGCTGAGGAGGAGGCGTTGCTACCGCCAGTTGGGCCGCAATTGCTGTAGAGAAAGTCACGATGGCCCTGTGCATTTTCTCATCTATACTCACATCCGTGACTGTGCCGAAACGATAGAAGTGTCTTCCGACGTCGTTTCGTCTTGCTAAAAGGGGAAGGCCTTCAACGACTATCTGATGACCATTTCGGATGGCATCCGAAGCTACTCCTTTTCTGCAACAAGAAAAAAATAGGCCTTTTTTCCACAAACACGTGGCTCAGAGTACAGCAATGGCCGTGAAAGCTACGGTGAGTTTCGCGGAGATCGAATACTTACTGCCGAGTAACGAACATCACATAGGCATTTGGCACAAAGTTCGATGGAAGAAGCGATGGATACAAAGGTAGCAATGCGCTTTGCCACAATAGCCTATCAAATGGGTATATTTGCGCGATTTATGTAAAGACATTGGCAAACGCACTTGGCAACTCAATTTTTCCCTAGGTGCTGTAGGTCGCAGAAGACGACAAGGCCAGAGGGCGCAGATAAATAAAAGTGCTTTAATGTGGGGGCAGGGGATCAGGGAGGGGCATGGCGTTGACACGGTTCCATCCAGCTAAGCAAATACCAACCTAATGGCAATGGCAATGCCATCGTCGAAGGAGGCTTCCGGAGGTGGCATATTAGGGAGTTACGACACTACGACATTGGGAGAGGCAGAGCAACTGAGAAGTGGGGGTGAACAACCAAATATGACCTCACCTGCAATAGTGACTTCCGAGCAGGTTGCCACACAGCTTTGCACCCCTGAGGTGAGGAGGAGGTGCTGCCACTGCTATTTGGGCCGCATTGGTAGTGGGGAAAGCCTTGATGGCTGTGTGATTGTTTCCTCCCACTCCCACATTGGTGTCTTTATCGTACTGTCCAAAATGTCTGCTAAGGCGCTTTGCATTTGGCCGAGTCCGAAGGCCTCTTACACCCATTTGATGTCCACTTTCAGCGTCATTTCGATTGACCTCTTTCCTGCAATAAGATTTGAACAACCCTCACATCCGCTAACACGTGGCTTTAAGTACAGCTGTGGCGGCAGAATCTACTTCGTATCTTCTACATTACATAAGGCTTTATTTATAGCTAATGTCTTCTTTTGTTTGACTATTTTTTAAGTTTCTTCTCTAAGAGCTTTCTCCCTTTATCTTTCCAGCATTTTTACCTGCTCTCTGTCTTTTATTTCAGTTAGAATTTCTCTCTAGTGATATTTTATAACCTTTCTCGATTATTTCAGCTGCTCAATTTTGCTCATCGCCTATCAAATGACTTTGTGTCAAGAATTCATTTATGTCTGTTCTTTCCCGGCTTTACAATTACGACATCTGTTGGAGCTGTTGTATTCTGTCCTTATGCAATATATAACAAATCTTTTAAGTCTTTCTCTCTCTTAGTTGTTTCATTCTCTTGTTTCTTCCTTAGGTGCTTGACATGTGAATAAGATGCGATATTACGTTCACTTACCCTTCGTCTCCAATGTTGCAGCTAGAAAGGATATGTGGAGGTAATACTGACCCATCACAAATAAGGAGATCGAAGTTACTCAAATCTTGCTGAACCTAAACATCCACGGAACAGAGAACTCATTATGGGGTCTAACTCTTTAGCAACACTACAGAAGCACATTCTTCGTTGTATCTTGCCTTCTCTACTATTCATCACGATGTCTTGTTTCACTTCGCTGCCAGTAATAGGGATACACTACAATACGATTGTCACATTTTTGCTAAAATTATGGTTGAAACAGCGGAGATCTGTTTACCATGCGTCCTCCCATTTCTGCTTACCCTGAATAAATCTTGAGATTCAGCCGCGCAAATGCCGAAAACAAACTCATGTGGAAATTCAGGCCTCCGTGTAAAGAATGGAGTTATGAATCGTGCCTGGCTCAGACTCTCTGGCTGTCCCTTTTCTATTAACCACAACTCACTCAATTTTGACATGTTAATTTCAACATATTTCACACGCTATGTTTGAAGCTATTTAATAACCCATATTTTACTTCGCCTTAAACCAACGACTTGGTTTTCTCAATCGGATTCTTGCTGTTCTCTCTCTTAACCCACTGCGAAAGATTAAAACCACGGGTCAGAAGTTTCTCGCGGGTTTGGTAGCTTACCTTAGTAAATTCGTCAGACACTTGCATCTGTGTTATGGGCGTAGTTCTTAGGTTTATGATCGTATCCTCCAAAAGTGTAACCTCACGACGGAGCCATTCCAACCACTTTTGATCCTCCAATGCTTCTTTCAAATTCTACAACGGAGAAAGAGCAAATGAAGAGTGCGATGGAGAAGACAGGAAGGACAGGATGGAAGTGGAGGTTGAGGGGAGTTGGGACAGCTAGACAGAAAACTTCTCAACACACGACTCAGCATACACTATCACTTACTGTATTCTTCCTCATCAAAGTAAGCGCATCTTGCGTCCTGCTCACTCCTACAAGGAGGCCCGTGAACTGTTGCACAAGTGCGTGCAAGCTCTTGCGGCTGGCCTCATACGCCTTCTCTACTTTCGCCATGGCAGCATTCAGAGCTGCGTCTGCCGCCGAACGCAGCTGAAACACAGCTCTCTTTAAGACCTTAATAATTTCGGCCTTCGTTTTCTTCTCCATCTTTAGTGTTGAAGATTTCAGTACCAGCAGCTCCTCCAAACGCACCTTTAGTAACGCCCTTTGGTGAGACAGATCATTCAACTTGGCATGCAGCATTAGGTTGCACTACATGATGGGAGGAGAAAGAGCCAGAAGGGTTAGACACAGTTTCGCCAACAATGCTGCACGATTGACCATCAACGATCACCTGAGGACTGGTGGCGTTGACGTTGGAGGACTTCCTTTGCCTGTAATTGGAAAGGAATAGCGTTCATACCCACCAACAATTTGCCCAGGTTTGGTTTCGGATCTTTTTCTAATTTGTATTTTATTTTTCTATGTATTTTTTTTTGCCTGCGGTTCTTGCCTTAACGTTATTATTTTTTTTATTTTTATTCCCTTTTTAGTAATTTTTAAATATTTTCTTTTATTTTTGTTTGATTTGTTAACTGCGTCTTTCTTTGCAGTCTTTTGTTCATAGCACTACTTAATTAATCGCAATTGTGATAGCGTTGACAGTGTGATTACCTGCACCCCTACTGCAATTTTTTTGGCTTTCTCATTTTACTTTTCCTTTTGCTGAAGAGATGGACATGTGATTTAGCTGTATCAGTATATTACACTTACCCTTCTTCTTCAAAATTACTGCTGGACCGTGTTTGTAGGAGGAAATCCAGTCCCTCAAAGGAGACCAGACCAAAGTCACTCAGATTATGTTGAATCTAAACATTTTCAGAACAAAGAATCCATTAAATGTATTTTTTTATTTTAATTATGGGGTCCTTTTCCTAAGCAGCAGAAGTAAAACACATTTTACATTGAATCTTGCCTTCTTTGTGATTATTCATGACATCTGTTGCCTCATTTGGCTGCCATTAATAGGGATATGCTAAAATTTTATGTTTACATTGAAGCTGAATTACGTTTAAATGTTACAGGTCTGCCTAATATATGTCCTCTTCTTTCTGCTTACCTCAGGTTGATCTTGACAATCGGCCACCCATTTGCCAAATCGAGACTTATCGAAAAATTTAAGCCTCTATGCAACGGATGAAGTCATGAAACGTGCTTGTTTCACTGACAGAAAGTGAGTGGCCCGTTGGATACCTAATTCCCTTAAACGCGTTGCCAACACAAAGTGCAATAGCAAGTTGTTCACTAGCCATTGAATTAGCCGATATCCCTCTTCCAATAACCAAATTTGAGATACCTTGTATACTACTTTTAAAAGCTCATTTATAATCCACATTTTACTTTGCTTGGAAATAACAAGTTCGTTTTCTTAGTCGGATCCTTGCTACCCCCTCTTAACCTACTGCAAAGAACAAAATCCGCAGGTTAGAATTAATGAGCGAATGCTTACTAGCGTGTTGGGTAACATACTTTAGTGAATCCCCCAGCCAATTGCATCTTTGTAACGGGCGTAGGTCTTTGATTTTCCACCTCCTCCTCTAAAAGTGTGGCTTCACGGTGGAGCCATTGTAACCGCTTTCGTTTCGCCAATGCTTCTTGCAAATCCTATGGCATAGGAGGAGCAAAGAGAACGTGAGATAGAGATGGCAGGACACTATGAATAAGGAGGAGTTTGAAGAACCAGTCACTATCACTCACTGTAATCCCTCTCAGTGACGCGTAGACATCTTGCGTCTTACTCACTTCTCTAACGAGGGCCGAGCACTTTTGCATTAGTACATTTATGCTCTCTTGGCTGGCCTCATCCGCCTTCTCTACTTTCGCCATGGCAGCATTCAGAGCTGCGTCTGCCGCCGAACACAGCTGCAGCACTGCCCCTTCCATGACCTCAATCATTTGATCCTTCGCTTTCTTCTCCTCCTCTAAAATCGAAGACTTCAATTCCCGCAACTGCTCCACATGCGTCTTTAGGATCGCCTTTTGGTGAGACAGATCATTCAACTTGGCATGCAGCATTAGGTTGCACTACATGATGAGAGGAGAAAGAGCCAGAAGGGTTAAACACAGTTTCGCCAACAATGCTGCACAATTCCATAAGACATGAGTCGACTACTTCAGCTCCTCATAGTTACGAGAATGTCATCCCACAAGACATAATATGCTTTTACACCTCGCTAACAACCATTCAGTAACATCTCCAGAATTTTAAATCATAATCATTGGGTCACACATCATCTTCCTCAATAACTACATAGGACAGTCACACGTATTCCATACGCCAAAATGAATCGGTGCGAAACCACCACACGAACGTATCCACTCTAAACAATGAATGATGGGCCACTCCTTGAGTCGTGTTTAAGCGATGGAAAGATGCAATGGAACACCAAATGCAATTCTCACCTGCTGCTTTAGAACATGTTGTTGTGCACAATCCTCCTTTTGCTCCTCCTGGTTTTGCTCCCTATTCTGCTCCTGAGTGAGTTGCTTCACACTAGTGTGTTTGGAAAGCAGTTCGGCAACGTCAAGCGTCGAATGACAGAGGACATAGTGTGCTGTCTCGGCTCCGGCATGTGACAGCAAACAAGGTAGCGAACCGAAGGTGCGTTTGCATGGCAAGCCATAGGGATCACTCATCCTTCTCGACATGATGGAAAGTAAAAATAGAATTTACTGATTTTTTGCACAGTTTTGCAATGTGGCCTTGAAATTCGACACACACACACACACACACACAAACACACACACACACACACACACATGTGTTGGAGTGGAGACAATGCGCAACCATATGGCTATTTTGCTCTACTGCCATTGGCACCGCTACAAATGAAGCCTATACGAGAAGGAACCCATAAAGCACTGCAATCTGAAGCATACACCCAGATGATTCGCCAATAATGTATGGAAAACTACGCCCACAGTCGCTTGGACGTTTCTTACTTTGACTTACTCCGATTTTACTCCTTGGATTCCTCAGATTTTATAAGTTTTACTCCTATCAAACCGCTTGGCTTTTCTTCCTCTGTGCTCCACATCACGCACCTCCCTGTGAGCCCTTCAGTTTGCTCAAAGTTGACTACATGACGAGTTAACAACTTTCACTTAAAGGCTGGGTTCTTTTCAACACTACCAAGCCCATTGTAAACAGTGGCATTCCCCTTACATGCTAGCTTGAACGACACCTTGTAAAACCATACCTCTTTGACTCGCATTTGATGAACCCTTCAGTGTTGTCTCATTTTACTTCAACCAATTAGTGTCACAATAAGTCGTTTGTTAAGTAAATAACTCACAGCCTTTTGCGTACTCCACAAATCAGGTCTGCGCCAGTTGGGTCCATCGCTAAATCAGGTCTGCGCCAGTTGGGTCCATCGCTACGCCACAATTTTCTTCGTTCAAGTGGCTGTGCGCGTCTCACGCAATAATTCCGAACCACAAGGCAATCTTGCCATTTTTATTGCTCAGTTCTTGTGGTAGCGTAACCAATCAGCACAATATGTTATCACACTTTAGACAGCAGTTAGACTCGAATGGTTAGAGTCAGCATATATGATCCACACAAGGCCTCTCCAATCAAGGAATGCGTTGATTTGACTAAGTGCTAGACGTTTCTCCTCTCGCTCTCTCACTCCAGTGCTTGATGTCAGTTATTGATAACTTGGGTGGAATAAGGTGCATTCGCAAGGGTACCTTGACTCTTGTGACAATGGCAGCACTCACTGATCACGTAGGGGGTGAAAACCGAAGAAGAGGCAAGGCATGCGTGGATGAAAGAAAAGTATTTGTCTTTACTTCATACCAATGCTATAGTAAATAATGACACTGATTTCATAATAACCTTAAAACTTCATCTGCCAATGGTGCGGCAACCTGTACTATGTTCCTCCTCCTTTGCAACATGACCTACCATCAGCACTTACTTTTCATTTGCCTCTACGGTAGTATCTGTAGTCCTCACCACGGTGCGGTTTGAACTGAGCGTAGCTTCCTTCCTAGTCAAAGGCGTTCATTGCTTTCAAACTACTGCACTCACTCGCTCATGCCTCCAAACAAAGGAATGAAGCGGAAAGTGTTTTCTTGTCAAAAGCACCCCAAAACGACGTATGCAAAGCCATTACCATGGATGGAGAACAACGCGAGGAAAAAATGAAAGTCGACACAGGTGCTAGATGCACAGCTAACCACACAACACCAGCGCCAAAGCAGCTACTACTCACGGCAGCATTCTTTCTTCGCTCCGTGCAATGAAGTGTTGGTTTGGACTCAAGGTTTGAGATGGAGTGAGTGGAGGTAAGTGAGAGTCACTGTATGTCCGATGACCAAGTAGAAAAGTATGGAGTGGCAAAGATTTAATTGTGCGAAAGTGTAAGTAGGTGGAGGGCTTTGGAAGCTTAGAATAGGTGCGAATACAAATGGCAGGTAGGCATCTATTCAAGAAAGTGGGGGATGACTGGTCTCACTGGACGACTGTGTGCTTTTGGAGCTGCTGCCCATTTAACATATGCTTCTCGCCCTCAAAGTAGCACCCACGTACATTACAGTGCCGTTTAATTGGCGAGGAATGGCAATCGTGCAGAAAAACGACAGTCTAGTTACCAGCTGACCGGTGATTAATTGCACACATACCTGTACACCAGTTCCATTTACTAAGCGCACAAGCAATCACCCTCACCTCAAGTAAAGGACACGCTCATTTGGAGTAGTCTGTTGTAATATTTTTTTCACCTCAAGTAAAGGACACGCTCATTTGGAGTAGTCTGTTGTAATATTTTTTTTGTTCGAACTACCGGTCTAGGTCACTTGGGTGGCCATCTTGTTCTAGCCGGTTGGTCGGCCTCCGGGCCGTGCCAACAGCCCCCAAGTCCTCTGTTCCCGTAATATGTATATTCTGCTCTAGTACTGCGCCTTCTTTTACCTTAAGGGGAGCCTCGGGACGCTACACTGTCTTCCAGCCGTGACTTGTTGCCACCTTTACGCATTTAGTGCATCGACGAGGATATTCTTCCGACGGATATGAGTATAGGGTAAAAATGCAAAATAAAGTTAATAAGAGGTCTGCATTAAATTTTGCCATTTAAATAAAACAGTCAAATCAGTCTTCTTGAAGCTCTACCTATTCGGAAAACACATTTTGAACTTTGAGAATTTTCAGTGGTCAAGCACCAATGATCGCTGCAAAAAGGGACAGTGTAATATATTGATGCTTGTAATTTTATTTTGCTTGTAAGAAAACTAGAGAGATCTTTGTTTCACAGCATTGGTAAACATTTTTAGAACGCAGTTTTTAAGATGGAGGGCGCGTGCCCCATTCTCGTGTGTCGCTTGTTGATGCGTGCGGATCTGTGGTTGGTATGGGTGGGCGCATATTTATTGTTAATGCTGATTATTGATTCATGCCTTGTTTTCTTACCGTCCTGTGGACACTAAGCGGCAGTTTTGTTACATGGGCTTCTAGCTCAATGTTGTGAACTGGACTTATTGGTAGTGCATTCACTTTTGTGTGTATTATAAATTATAATGTGTACATCCATTTAAGTAGTGAATTTAGCCCGTTAGCTGATCGACTTTATCTGTTTGGAATCCTCATGGCATTTTTGAGGATTAAGGTATGCGATTAGTCACCTTTCCTACAATTTTTATAGCCCTCTGATTTAGTCCCAGTGATTAATCATGCCACTTTCCCACTTCACTGGATTACTTATTTATCAAACATAAGTTGTGGCTGTTTTGGTGCATTAGCATAGAGGCAGCTGCTCATTATCATTAATCTTGTGCGTGGATGTTCTGTAAATGAAATGCCTAGATTGGGAATTGGGACTGTTCTGACACTCCTCGGCTCACCCCATACTTTTGGTTTTGGTGACTTTTGGTGTTATCTGTGGTTATTGATTTGTTGTTGAGCCTACTCAACGCCTTAAGTCCACACGTTTTGCTTAGGATTTGTTTGTTTCATGTTAGAGTCGCGTCAAGTATCGCTGGGTGTGTAAAAGGTTTGGGTGTCGCGAGGTTTAGTGGAGGAAACTCATTTTCTAGATAGAGTTAACATGCTAACAATTTGGGGATTTTTGACTGCCGCAACCAATTCTTAGGTGTGACTATGCTGAATTAGGCAGGTAGGCTAATAACGTTTCATAGTCTTGATCTACAGACTTTTGAGTGGGTGTTTAGCACGTCGTTGCAACGTGTTGAGGGTTATCGTAGACAAGACGTGAATGCGCTTTGAATTCCCCTGTTGCAATTAGTATTCAGCGGACTGAGGTAGTCGCCTACCTATTTAAGGAAGGTAAACACCTATGCTTATGTCACTGAGTTGGAATGTACATAGGCTTTTTCGTATGAACAGGACTGTTGTATGCACTTGGTGTTGAATGGCTTGAAACAATTGTGAGGGTGTTAGAACCGCACTACTGGTTGCGGAGCAAACTATGTGACTGTTTTTCTTTGTTTAAAATGAGTCGTTGAGCCTCGTTGACGACGTGAAGTCGAATTAATGTCAGTCATCGTGTTTACTTTTTTAGCAGCTGGGCCAACTTCAGGAGCACTTTTAATGGTATTACTCACGATTTACCCTACACTATCCCGTTTGCATTTCCGAAGTGTGTATCGATGACTTTACACACCGGCGCTCTTGGATCACAAAGCTGTTTTCTCAGGCAAACTTGTAAGAACTTAGTGGATCTGGAAAGTTGTGGATTAAATACGGTAAAGTAGGAGTGAATAGGGGGATTGAAATGGAATGTTTGCTCAGTTGGTTCGTTTTATTTTTGACGAGTTGGTCTTATCCCTATCACGTCAGTTGGCGACCTCACTTGTGGGTTACTTTTGACCAAGCAAAGAAGTGGATTCAGGTTAAGGCGAATGATGAAGCCGAAGTGACTTTTATTGACTTGAATGGGTCGAGACGTTGACTCACATCGACTATTCAACTGTTTGATAGGCGCAGAAGTAAAATTTGAAATTTTCAGTTTGTCTAGGTTTCAAGTGTATTTAAGTAGAGCTGTGTGGTTAGGATTCACGCAAACGATTCCCCATAGCTTGCTTGAAAGAAGATGTATTTCGCTTCATCTTATGTGGCCCCTTTGTTCTTAATCGACATTGTAGATACAGGAGGCAAAACGGGATGCATTAATTCCGAATTTTTTGATTGAGAGACTCACGTGGAAAAGGACCGCTTGCAGTTACCTTAGGAAAGACTAGTTGAGGCGTCCACTTGTGCACCTTCGAGTTTGTACTGCTTACATACGACTTGAATGGCTGCTAATTCGAGTTCTGTGTAATCTGTTTCTGAGGCAATGCGAGGGTCAACCGTCAGTCCAATTTTTCGCTTCTGTTCAAGTTAAGTAAACAGTTGTTCCCGTGTGATTGGGGAACCAAACCGTCGAATCGTTCATCTGCTGAGAACAACGCTACCCCTTAAAATGTTTGAGTATTGCGCTAATGTATTATCCTCATTTTCCCTATTTTATGTGCGCAGGCCAGCGTAAGTAATTCACACGTCTGATGGATTAGTTCGCGTGAGCAATGCATGGAAGGGCAGTGGCATGCGATACGAGTGACGCAATTATCCACGGATTCGAACCCTTTCATTGACAAAACCGACTTTTGGGTGACGCAACGCATACTGTAAATAAGCAGTCACAAAGGGAGGTTTAGCCGCTTTTGGGGGAAAGAAGGTGCAAATCCTCTTCGGGGACTACCGTTGGTATCCAAATCTGGGAGTTTTCTGACATATTTCGCAATCGTAAGCATTGGGTGCTTGAGCGATAAAAGTGACAGAAATAACTACAAAGTGGTAAACCATTCAACATCTCTCATGGAACATGCACAAATTGAGGAAAACTAGCGATTTTGCTCATTGTCAAAGCCTTATGTACGCGTCACCGCATATCGAGACTAGGAGCAAGCACAAGTAGTAGTGCAAAGTGGAAGCACCAAATGGCTGCACTTGAGATGAACTACTTATCTGTTGCTTAATGTGTGCCAGGGCTATAGGTAGAAACACATTGTCAAGCAGGCGTGAATGGTTCCAATGCGAGAAGAGAGTTAAAACTTTTGATGAGTTCCTGTTATGCTGTCACTTTGGTTTATGGAGTTGACAAATGATGTATATTTATGCAGTTGGTGGCAGGGTTCGCTTGGAATCGACTCCTCATGGCAATTTTGCATCCCGCCTGCTTTGGAAGTACTCCGCAGCGCAATATTTCATTCACGCCTCACAGTTTTCAAGAAAAGAAGCGAATCTATGACGAAACGACCACCAAGGAAATGGTTCGCTGTTAGATGACGTAGCTGTCTACATTTTGTAAGATGCAAAAGCACCAGTGCTATTGTTGCTGCAAGTTGACGCAGCGTAAAGAGGAGCACAGATTGTGATGCTTAATTATTGCTCGCCTCATAGTTGTACGAGGGAGAAGTGGATAGACATTGTGATCACGGGACTTTGACACTGGACGATACGAGAAGAATCAATACGCTGGCTGCAAGGTGTGAATCATAGAACCCTTCGGACCGCTGCTACGCATTTTGCCTATGCTAGCGCCTTTCGATAATGGTGAGTTGCAGCAGCCTTCAGTTGTTTCGCGCATACCTCGATTGTCATTTCTTGCATTGAACTAGTTTAGTTGCTTATTTATTTATCTCGCAGCGCAGTCCCTTCATCCCATTTTCATTTACAGTCATGGTTGGCCACTTTCTTGATATTTCAGGAAGAAGAAAGCTCACAGCGTAGAGTCACTGATCTTCTGCCTGAATTGGCGTTGCGAATATGCGGATTCCTTGACGTGCTGGATTTGGTAAATGTGTGCGAGAGCATTCCAGGTTGGAGATGGATTTTTACAACATGCCCATTCCCCACTCTTATGTGTCATCACATTAATCAGTGGACTTGGCTAGACAAACGTCTCTGCCAGCTGCTGTTCCCACAACCCTCACCTACCTCTCTCCAGAGTGCTCCTGAAGCTATTCGATATGAGAAGGAGCAAAGTGACTGTTATGAGCGTTTCATGTCCAGGCCTGCTCGTGGCAAGGCCCCGAGAACTGCACACTTTAGTATTTTGCCGGATCTTGATGTAAGTGCGATGTCGGAGGAGGAGTTTGCACTGCGGATGGAAGCATCGAAGATTCCACTTTTGGGCTACATTTCAATGATCAAGTGCCGATCGCACACGCGCATTGTCGGTATGCATGGCTGCATTTACTCTGGTCAATCAGCTGAAAGAGGTAGGAGTGTAATTGTTAGAAAGACAACGTTTGTAGGGGAAGGAGGTGGACATGACTGCTGTGACTGCATAATCTATTTGGCGGATGCTTCGCGCTTTCTCAGGGATGATTTCACAGCCGTTGTAGAGTCTCTTGCGCCCCATCAGACATTGGCGATTGCAGTGATAATGAATGGGGAGAGGGATGGGTCAAGTGAGATGGATTGTCTTGTGCGATTCATTCGGCGTCTTGGTGGCTTCGACGGCTCCGCGCTGGCTGGTGTATCGGCGAATTGGCGACTGTGGTGCATAAAGCGGCATGAAGGGAGCTTCGCCAACTGGTCGAATTTGCTGGAGTGGGGCTTTTACGACGTGATGCGCAAAAGAGTTGAGAGTGGTCAGGAGCGCGACTGTGTGTAAGGCGAGAGACAAGTCATGCGATTTTATTACTTGTATATTTAACGTAGACGATGTCTTTGTTTGCTTTCATTACTTATTTTGTTGGGCAGCTGAGCTAAGAATGGTCTGCAATCACATGTTTGGAAGGTATTGTAGTCGTTGGGTTGCCACACTGTTTTGCTGAGCGGTTGGATAAGGGCAGACCTTTGCACTACATTCATTGCTATCGGAATAGAGAGTGTGACGGGAAGGCTTTCTAAAACGCCTTTATTGGTTTTCTTTTCAGAGACCAAGAATATAGAACTAAAATGCGACTTAGGAAGATGACAGCTCGACACGTTGTTTTTACATCAAAAGTGGAAATATTGCGCACTCCAGTTACGGAATTGCCTCATCGCAAACCAGCCTGGTCGTTGATTTGCATTAGTACCTTTCTTGAGTTATGGGTACGGGGAAGACTTCTACGCTATTGCTTTTAGAAGTGGCAAAGCAGAGGCTATGGGAGTAGTCTTTGGGGGCAATTGCACACCTCCTGGGTGGGCAGCAGATTTATTTATTTGGGAGAGCTTTGAACATGTCGTAGTTGCAGGTAAAGAAAACTGAGGTTAGGCTGGTCGTGCTCTTGACTGGCGGACTGTTAAGATGCTCAGATCGGAAAATCTGTCGAGACACTTCTGTTCCTGTGGCGAATCGGCAAATCAGCAGATCATTTCGCCACCCATTGCTGTGGACCAAGGGAGAAGACCGAACACAACAGCAGGCAGTGGCCGAATTATACGCAAATGGAAGGGTTGTGTGAATGGTTTAGGCAGTAGTTAGATTGACTGAGTGCACAGTCAAGACGACTTGAAAGGAAAAGCAGCACATTGGGGTGAATAGTGCTCCACACAGTGGGTTTTCTCATTCATCCCTCTAAACCAAATGAGAAATTGACATGAAGAGGAGGAGTGGTGTTAGAAGCAGAATAGATCTTTTTAACCAGATTCGCCCCGCAGGAGGCACTCGACTGGTTGAGGGTACCCAGCATTAACTACTCAGTAAAGTGCTACTTAAGAGTAAAGAAATCACCCATTCCTTATCGCTTTCCAACGTCTAGTATCGCATTCGGCCTCACGGGCATCAGCAGCATCCAATTCGTATACTAAAGTGTAAACACTTGGTTGTTATTGTTATTCACAAAAGGAAGACTGCATGACGCTGATATGTACGTTCCATCAGTGAAGATGTCAATCAAGTGACCGCTTGACGCCTCCTCCACCTCTCCATTGCCTCTATACAACATGGATGGGCATATGGCTGAACAGCAGGGAAGTTGGGTCGAACTGATGGGGATGAACAGACGCAAAGCCTTACCTACATGAAACCATTTGGACCGAGCCTTTTATCAATTGACTCTACTTTTAGGCCAATGTACTTACAACCAAACTACAAAGTGGAACTTGTAATAAATGGGTGAGATCGGGTTATCGAATGAACCCTGCCTATTAGTAGCGGGTCATGGCGCATTTTGCCTCTGAGTAGAGAACACTGATGGCCCTGGAACGCACATTTGCTTTGGCGCTACCGCGCTACTCAACCCAATACAAGTCCGAGTGAGTTGAGTGCGGTGGGTGAAAAATAACTGATAACCCAAGCATCAACCCGGTCTTGCAGCGATTTGAAAGTTAGCAATGGCTTTGACCTGGCTGTCCTCATTGTGCCACGTATCACGTGCATAATCAAAGGTCTATCACGAGTGTGGTGTCCTATGAATGGAGTTAAATACCACTTGGTCGCTTTGTTTCCCTGTGGTCTGAGTCACTTGCATCGGAGCGGCAATTGCGGTTGTGTTAAACGATGATAATTGTGTATGGAGGTACACGGATATACGGATATGTACATTTGGAACACGAGGAACAGGTTAGCGATCTAAAAATTGGAGAAGAGAATGACCGAAATGCAAATGGGGAGTGGGCTAAATGGAAGCCATTAGTGCTGATGGTGAATTTCAAACACGTGGTTGGTGGTGGGAAGTAATCCTTTTCTAGGCAACATTTAAGAGGAAATCCAGCACTACTATGGCATAATAGTCGCCCACAAACGGAGTTAGCTTGATTTTGAACACATATATTAGAAGCGGTGGCATGTATGGCAACTGTTATATGATGCCCATTCACAACCGATTTGATGGCGTAACTCATTGTGTAGCTGTTTGCCTTCCAAAAGGTGAAGTCTCCTTTCGTAACTCCATCCACAGCCAGACGATAGCTAGTACTCTATGTCGATTTTCCGCCATGACGTCACCCTAGCTTGTGGAATTCAAAAAAGTTATAGATTTACTCATTTTACTGCAGGCTTCCTTTGAAATTAATTCCTCACTAAAACTGTATCATACGCGATTCTGACAATTCTTTTAGGGGCCAATATTTTAGTCGCCTCCTGCGCCGTTTGGGCGACGAATTAGACCACCATGTTCTGGATGCACGACAGGTGCAGAACGCAGTGACAACCAAAGGAATAGCCAGTTGTGTTAGCAGTAAACCAGCTGCTGTGGCTGCTCTTATAGAGGATTATGAATTCTCATGTTGAGTTACTGAGTCCTCAATCCACCGACAAAGCAGAATTAGACGGGACGTAAGTGGACGGCGTTGGGAATGGATGCTATGGAACGAGCCAATGTGCTAGCAGCAAAGTGAGGTCAGCCTACCCTACCGTCATGACCCTACTCACTAAAGCATCAACATCTCCGTCATGCGGCCAGTCTGCACTGGCATCACGCGATAATGGTAGGCCTCAGTAGCCTCCACTTTGTCCTCCTCGTCCAGTTACTTCCCTTTGTTTCTATCTGCTTATTTGTTTTTTTTACTTATTTCTACTTCAAACACCATTTTTGACATTCATATCACTCATGACAGCAGCCTCTCTTGACAATTTAGCCACAGAATGCGTCACAGACACACAACCGCTCATGTGCTGGTATATCACTCAATGATCGAGTCGGGTCGATTACGGGATGTAAGCCAAGGTCCGTAGAATCCGAGTTACCAAGCTGACCACGAATTCTAAAGGCAAAGGCTTTTGATGGGTAAAGAGGCTTGTCAGATTTATGATGTAGCAAACAGTTCTACTTTAAGAGACCACATTATTAAAGCCAATTGTTGGTCTACACACGCAATGCGCCCAAGTCGGCTGGCGTAAAAGTACGTGTTGCAAAAGATGTAGTCGCAAACACGCAACGCGTGCTGATCGTTCCAATCTTGCAAATCGCCTCCGCTATATTCACCACTTTCTTGGCAAGATTTGCAACAATTACTGAAAATGCACATTTATACGACCAAATTGATCTCCTTTGGATCATGGTTTCATTAAATATCCAATTGAAGACGTTGAGCGCATGCCAACGAATGTCCACTATTTTAAGTACTGGCCATATAATGTGCTTGCCGGGGCAGACGAAATGGTTAGCACAAGGTGTGGGAGCTTCATTCCTTCACTCCATCTGTTTGACATTAATGAACAGAGCCAATTTCAAATTGGATTTGCAAAGACGTATCAACTATCACATTCGTTGTAGGTTTTGCTATTTGAATGAGAGCACCTAATGCAGTGTTCTCGACCTGAGCACTGAGCTTTTTAGCGAAAATACTGATTTAATTGCACATGCTGATTGGTCTAATAGGATAAATTCAATGTGGTTGTTGGCAATATTGAAGGCATTTCACTGTTCTCTTGCAAAAAAGGCCACTATATGGTGTTTGATTGTGGCCGCATTCACAATTTTTATGTATACTCCTTGAAGCACTTACTCACGAGCAAGTATCACTTTCCGACAACACTGGTTATGTAAACATGTTTGTGAATGTTGGATGGCCTGACATTTACGGTGTGGTGGCACCCTTCAACGTTGCTATGCTAGCCACTTCCCATAAGTAAGTTATGGACCGTGTCACTACAATGCGAGAGGGACAAACTGCCAAGATTTAGAATTGGCGTTTTCCATTGCTTGAGTTGAGAAGAAGTGCATAATTGCAGTAGCACCACCCGTTCTGCAATTTATGAATGCACGGTTGGAGCACCTATCCCTATCAGAGTAAGCCATACTTGCATTACTTGTCATTTTTTATTTACAATGCCACAGGTGAATTTTGAAAGCCCTTATATCGACGCAACTCATCCCCAGATAGGTGAGCAGGGAAGGGAGAGCTTGTCGAGAATAGTGATCGAAAGGCGTTGGAAGTGAATGTTTCCAATCCACTTCTTGTGATTAAAGCACCAAAGATGGATTGAAGGCAACACTAAATGAAATCATTTGCACTTATCCATGAACAACTTGGCTAGCACTGAGGAAAGTTACAAAAGCAAGAAGCGTGCATATTTTTATGTTATTTTTGGCTGACGATACATGGAACTTAGATGAGATGGTCCTGATTACCCGATCCAATCAAGCCTATGCCTCTCTGTCAGCGTCCTACTCATGGACTACTGTAAACACTTCAGTCGTTAGGTGTCTAAATACGCAAGAGGCCATTCTTTCTGCAGGACTACAGCTTTATTGTTCCACGAAAGCACGAGCGTTTCTCCTTCAGTGTCGCACATCATGCTGCTGTTGTGATCGCAGGAAGCCGTCGTCCACCCTAGTGAACATGAGGTCGCGTTGAATAATTTAGAGGACTTGAACGGTTGCATTGAAGAGGTCGAAACCAGACTTAGGCAAGCTAGAAAATTAATCCTAGGTTACCGGAAGTGAAATGTGCGGTGGACATTTGGTAGAGCAATTAGTCCAAAGGAAAGAGACAAAGTCATCAAAAAGGATCACAATCACAACAAAGTTAAGTAAAATTTAAGAGCATACAAGGAGTCGGTGGATAAATATTCGAATAAGCAGGCAAGACGGAGGCAAAATCCTTTCTTCATGTTTAGAAAGAGCTAAAAATATGTTAAAAAATTGCAGTTGGAAAATACATTGACTGAAAGTACGAAAGCAGCATTCGATCTTTGTGGAACATAGGGGTTCACATATCATTTGAAGGATTATAAAATAGAATTACAGGTATTTGATTTCAGAAGTGGGAAATGCATTTGGATTACTGTGTGGAGTTTATGGAAGGGTAGTTTCCTAGTACAGGAGTGGTCCCTAGAATACTAAAGAAAATATTGGTGGTAAGACATTCTTTACAAACTTAAACTTGGTTTGTCAGTTTGCGTAGACATTGCTGTTAGGAGCGCGACAATGTGAGATCAGGGAATCGTGATGGGCTTCAATCTCATCGACTACTCTCTGGATGGCACAATTAGCGATGGAAACGCGCAGCATGTGCGACAAACAGCTTTCATTCAGGTTTTAGTGAATGCACTGCAATTCTGATCGTTTGCAACCAACAAAAAGGTGAACGATTCGATTCTCACACCGTGTTATTTTACGCCACGAATGCCCATTACCTATCGCTTTTACCAGTAGCGCATTCCACTTCGCCTCTCTAGCTGTCGCTGTCGAACATACCGAATATAATAATCCATCGCACTCATTCTCACTTTTTCCTCCTCGTGTTCGGATTCGCCTTGTTTCAGTTCTGCAGTAGAATGTTCAAATTCTGCCCGTGTAGTGATTCTGACACCACAAGCAAAAGTGCACTGTTTTTGTTATTTCTACCACCTTATATTTTAAGAAGACATATCATTCTCCAATGGCACAAGTGTGAATAGAGATGCCTTTAGAAAAGGCGCAACTGCTTACCAATTAAACATTAAAAGGGGTCAATCCGTAGATAAGTGCATTTCCGCTATTCTTACATCAAAGCACAAAAGTGTTGTTACTAGTCATGCTATTTCCATACTGGAGCGAGTTTATCTCAGTGATCCGGGACAAAAACAGCGAATCATCAGTACATTATCAAGTCTGCAGTTATTGTTCTGTGGTTGAAGGTGCAGCAATTAATTAAAAACGACACTTCTGTTTAAACTAATACAGGCACTGTGACACTGTAGCGTCCCGAGACTCCCTTTAAGGTAGAAGAGGGTATAGTACTGAGGCAGAATATATATTCTGGAAACAGAGGGCTTAGGGGCTGTTGGCACGGCCCAGAGGCCCACCAACCGGCTAGAACAATATGGCCAACCAAGTGANTGTAGCGTCCTGAGGCTCCCTTTACGGTAAAAGAAGGCGCAGTACTAGGGCAGAATATATATATTCCGGCAACAGAGGGCTTAGGGGCTGTTGGCACGGCCCAGAGGCCCACCAACCGGCTAGAACAATATGGCCAACCAAGTGACCGAAACCGGCAGTTCGAACAAACAAAGTATTACAGACACTGATACCATACTCTGTTATGCTATATCGTGCCATATTCGCCTTCTCATGTGTGACTTTGGGCACGTTTTAATGATACTACCATTGTTCTTGGAAAGCATTTGATGCTCATGAATCAATGCCTTGTGAAATGGTCACTGTAATACTTTGTTTGTTCGAACTGCCGGTTTCGGTCACTTGGGTGGCCATATTGTTCTAGCCGGTTGGTGGGCCTCCGGGCCGTGCCAACAGCCCCCAAGCCCTCTGTTGCCGGAATATATATATTCTGCCCTAGTACTGCGCCTTCTTTTACCGTAAAGGGAGCCTCAGGACGCTACAGTCACAGTGTCTTTATGTTCAAACAATCTGCGGCCGTTCCCCCTGCGAGGAAACAGGTGAGCTTCCCAAATGCTGGGAAGTGCGGTTCGAGTTTGGTAAGGCTTTCACGATGGCAGGTTTTAACTAGTGTTCCTCCCCAAATACTCGCTGTTTACTTATGTGCAGGATTAAAGTCCACCCTTTCGTGGAAATGTTTAAAATTGAGAGTCTTGCATTTTTTGGCTTCAAATTTAATTGAAGATTGGTCTTCTTTAATAAAATTACACATATTGAATGACAAAAAGGAACTGCGGTAACTATTGCTAATCTTCTCCTCTATCCTTCTAGAACAAGGCTAGACGATGACTCTGACAGGTGTTGAATGCCTTGAGGTGTATTTTTCAGTGAAACAACAGTAATGCAGTCATCACTGATTTGGGGTGCAAAGTGAAGCATGCAGAATTTGATGTCTAAAGATAGCAGCACTCTAAAAATATCAGCAGCACGACTTTTGCAGAAAGGTGTAATTTTGTGCAGGCAATTCGGTTCAGTGTCCCAATGTCAGCAACGTTCAACATCGTGGAAGAAGTGGGATAGTGAAAGATCAAAGTAAGGTAGGGCATGACCAACATGGCCTCATATTTTAGTACTGCTGCTTCACACATCTAGCAACTTACTGAGCTATTTGGCCCACCAAATTTCTGGCCGAATTACTACCTTCTTTTGCTGTTATTTTTTCACCTGCTCATCAATTCTTATCATAGCTGTTGTTACAACACTGTGATGCTTTTGTTTCCTTTGCGCTTTGTGGTTTCAATAAGTTTTACTAGCTGACAAGAAGGAAGTCTTTTATTTGGCAGAATGGTGTTTAAGGCAAATGCCTTATGTCCTTCTGCCCTTATGCATGAATTTGCTTTTGTGGCATCAGATACCATCGGACATTGTAGCGCATCTAAACTCTTCTAATTATTCCTCACCTCGGTTCCAATCAATTTATGTATTTTCTTTGTAATAAACTTGCTCTTTCCCAAGCCTTTGCAAACTTGGGATCTAGTTCATTTTATACTGTGACGCATAAGAAAAAGTATTTGAGGACCAAACGAAGCTATGCGTTTGCTCTTGTCTGCCGATCATTCGCAATGTGGTGCGCGAAACGAGGTAAGTCCTTCGAACTGATGGAATGGGATGAATGACATGTGGGATTGGAGATTGCTTTGGTGTCCAATGGAAAATTCCTTGTGTCGACAACAGGGCAAGGTTCCAAATGGGCTTCTACGCGCAACTATGCGTCTAATGCGGAGTGACTTCGACCTGGGTTTCCTTGAATTCTGGTTGATCAGCGAGGTCACAGAGTGCATTCATTCATGCATATCTTTGGTGTTTTGATTGGTTTTTATTTTAAATCCATTATCAGCACGCTAATTTTCTTGGCTACACGATATAGGTTGTTTGTGCCACTTGAGCCATCTGGTAGGTGTTTATCTCTTCCTCTTGGGTCTTCATTCCCTTGCAATAAGTTGGGTGACTGGGTGAGTGGATTCTCGTTGGTAATGTTTTGAGCAGGAAAATAGAGGTTAAGCATGCACGTTTGAGCCACTCCCGCCTCAAAAATTTATTACAGCTTTCTCCTTACGAGAATGGCGCCTGTCGAACGCTTCCCACCTACAAGTGCATTTAAGCAAACATGAATTACATGACTTCCTCGACTCTTTGACCTCCTATCCCGAATCTCCACCTATACGGACAAATTTTGCTCCCACGAAAGGTGATTGATTGTAATGCATGAGATTCGTTACCAGCTAGGTAGTCCTGGTGGTTGGCAGATGCATTGAGTTGGTATGATCCATCCGTTGCATTGGAGGATGTCTTGGCAGGTCTTGTCGTGTTGTTCTGCTACTAGGAGATAAATCAGTCCACCTGGAGGAGAGTCACCTCCCCGAAATGTTTTAAGTGAACCCCATAGAAAAGCCTAATAAACCGCCTCAATTTTCAGCTTTGGAGTCTAGGACCATTGAAACAGCGCGACTGAGGAGGACGATAAGTTTACGAGCCTCTTTGTGAAGCAATGAAATAATGTTTGCTCAAATAAAGGGAAATAGCAAACATCGGAAGGCGTGAGAGAAGGAATAGCTCTTCGAGAACTCTGCTATTGATTTTATTGAAGGCGCTGCTTGTATCTACGTACACATTATGCTTTCCTAGGCCTTTGCTCTCCCTCCACGGAGATAATGGATCACATTCGAACACTTGCTTAGGGAGAGTACTTGATTCAACAATCACCTCAACAGCAGATTAAGGAGGTCAACGATGTGGAGGTGCAAGTAAGTTGATGCAACAATCGCCACACACCTGTTACCCTGTAGAACAACGACGCATGTGTTGAAATGATTGAAAAGAGAAATGCGCCTAGGTGGATTTGGTAGCATAGAGGGATATTTAACTGAACACATAAAGTTCTCTGTGAATGGTCATGTGCGTGTAGCTATGAAAATGGAGGACAAGAAAAGTGCCACAATCTATTGAATCCGTAAAGGCTGATTAAATAATACAGTCAATTTTAATTCTCACTGTTGTAGGTTTTATCATCTGGCTATGAGCGAAGGCTGAAAGTTTTGATAAATCGCTGCGCATTCCACACATAATCAAACAACAAATCAACGTCCTTGTGATTTGATGATGGATTTGACACTGATGCTTTTGTGCA
This sequence comes from Taenia saginata, assembly GCA_001693075.2. NCBI lineage: Eukaryota > Metazoa > Platyhelminthes > Cestoda > Cyclophyllidea > Taeniidae > Taenia > Taenia saginata. The sequence goes on from LWMK02000016.1 coordinate 1,456,067, forward strand.
ACTACTTCATTTGGTAAAATCGGTCTCAGTTGTTGTCTTACTGCTACTTGCCGTTCTGGTGAGCACTAAAGTAGTTTACTCGGACGAAGCTTGATGCATGAATGAATGGAGTGGTGCTTTGAAAAAGCCCTCCCATTTCAATTCCTTGTCATTTTTAATAGTGAAAGCTCAAAATGGCAAGAAGGATGTATAATGTTCAAAACTTAGAAATTTGGCAATTTTATGAGTAAATTTGAGACCTATTTGCTGATTGCTTTAAATCCTAATATATTGCACAGGGGTGAAGTATAATCTAACGAAGTGACAAATTTCCTCAAGTGAAAATCGTCCTTTTGCTTTGCATAAATTAATTTCCGTTCAATTTTGCTTAGGTTGTTGCCGCCTTCGAGGAGGGTTGTGAAGGAGCCACCCTTTACAAACCTACCTTTCTAGAGCACGATATTATTCAATTCACGAATGCTATACAGCGGTCAAGTAGGAGCCCGTTCAAGAGCGCATCCAAAGACGCACGCTTGGGGCTTCATCGAGTTCTACCTCCAACTCTTCCATCAAATACTGCTTCGGCTCTTATGGCAACTGGAGTGGAATCGCTAATGACTACTTGACTGCCTGCTAACAATCCACTTAACCACTGATCACTATGTGTTCTTTGTTGATTGGACTTGCTGCCCTTCCATGGACAAGTGGCATTCACGTGCAATTGTTTACTCCGAATAGACTCAGCTAAGCATAATATATTTGGCAAGGCATTCATCATGTGAGGGACTTCGTGATTCACACCAGCGGGGTGAATTCACCTCAGTGTCCTTCCTTCCATATGGCGACAAGAAGATCAGTTGTTTAGGCAGTACATACTCTTACATGTTTCAGCATCACTCTTACCAGTCAGTCCACCACCTGACTAATCTATCAGCCATTGTCTTCAGCATCACATAATCTTTCTAACAAATTAGCCGTGATACTGAGAAATGCATTACGAATTACTCAGGTGGTGTGAATGATGTGAGCGCATGTACGAGGCAGTTGATCCTCAACACCTGGGCAATGGCAGTGTACGACCGACACGAAGACGGTCGTCATGACCATGAAAGGCGCAGCAGGCAATGGTATAAGAACAGTCGGCAGTCCGCGCATTCTTCTAGATCATGGAGCCATGCAGCTCTCTGCGTCTTTTTCACACCTCCTCTTTTATCATCGGCTGATGCTGATTACCTGTCATGTTATTTTTAGTGTTCAATAACAGCATTAGTTAGCTACCCTTTAAGATCGGCTTTACTTGGTGCAGACCTTCCCAAAGTTATAAGCAGTCACATTTGTAGGGCAAAGAATGTAGCGCTGACGTACGGCGGCGGTATGGCTGTGGTACAGCTGGCCTGTTCTAGAAGTCATGCCGCCGTGTGAATGTGCACTTGATGAAAAGTAATGGTCCCACACAATCAAACACAAGATTAAACAAACGACCAAATGGTTACATACTTGCCATCTTCTTTAAATTTTGGCACGAATTTTGTCAACAGAGTGCATAACTTGAAATATGGTGCCTGCAACTCCCCAGCCTGACTCTAACATTATGTTTCTTTTTCAATTACAAAGTGAATGAAACAATGGAGAGGTACGCGAACGAAGAGGGAAGGGAGAAAGCATTCAAACAAGGGTTATCACAGTCAAGTGATTAGCTTAAGTCCATGAGACGGAAAGCATATCTATAAGCATGAATGCTAAATGTCGCGAGAAAGGAATGAGAGCGAAGCATACTCTAAACGCATGGCTAACTACGCATCATGAAAGCCAAAGCAGTTGCTACTCACGGCAGCGCTCTTCCTCCATCCGTACAATGAAGTACTGGATAGAATCCAAAGCCTATGATAGAGGGACAGGAATTAAATGGGAGTCTGTAGCGTCCCGAGACTNCTCCCTTTAGGGTAAAAGAAAGCATAGTACTGGGGGTAGAATACATGTATTCTGGAAACAGAGGGCTTGGGGGCTGTTGGCACGGCCCAAAGGCCGACCAACCGGCTCAGTACAATGTGGCCACTCAAGTGACCGAAACCGGCAGTTTAAACTAACAAAGTATTACAGAGTCATTGCACACCTGGTGACCAAGTAAAGAAGAATAATTGGTATAAGCCGAATTATGCGAAAGCGTAATTTGGTGGGTGGCTTTAAACTCGTACAATTGGTGCAGCCAAAATTGCAGGTTAGTGTCTATTTAAGGAATGAGAAGATGACTGGTCACATTGGACGACTGTGTGCCATTGGAAACTTCGTCAATCTTACAAATTCTTTTTTAAAGCATTACCCACTAGAATCCCGGTGTAGTTCAATTGGTGAGGCAAGGCAACCGTGCGGGAAAACGGCAGTTTAGTCATCAGCTAACCGGAGACTAATCGCGCACAGCCCTGTACATTAGATCCATTTACCAAGCACACAAGCTAGCACCCTTACCAGACACGTCCATTTGGAGCAGTCTGGCCCCAGCTACGGCTTGCTGCATTTTTAAAGCATCTGGTACACCCATATGGGTCTTCTACCATTAGGCATGGATAAAGAATTAAAAAAAATGCTAATCAGATCCTGTAATAGCTTTGCACCGAAATTTTTTACTGCTCGAACTAATTAGCCAAGTCATTTTCTGTATATTCGGACAGAGCACTCTGAATTTCGAGAATCACCAGTGCTCGACCATTAGTGATTACGCCAAATGGGGCCAACGCAACATAGTGACATTTGTAAAGTAAATCCATCGTACACCAAAATGAGGCATATCTGTTTTACAGCATGGATAAATACATATTTGAACTCAATTTTAAGGATGGTGGGCGCGCGTTTTATTTCCGTGTGTGTGGAACTGTGGTTAGCATAGGTGAGTGCGTATCTATTCTTGACACCGGTTATTGATTCATGCCTTGTCTTCTCCCTCTTCTTCTTCCTCTTCTCAGCTGAATGTTGGGGACTGGACTTAGTAGTAGTGCATTTATCTTGTGTGTAAAGTGATTTCAAGTATATACTTCTGTTTAGGTAATGAATTTAGCACGTAAGGTGGTCAATTTTGTCAGTTTGGAATTTAAATGCCATTTGAGCATTATGGTGAATGATGAATCGCCATTTTTGCTAGTCTGACCTAGTGACTTAGTCTGAGCGGTTAATTGTGCCGCTTTTTCATTTCAATGGATTACCTGTTTGCCAGGGCTAAGTCGCAGCTGCGGTGACGTAGGAGATTCTGTGCATAAGCGTGGAGGTGGCGGCTCATTGCTGGTTATCTAGTGCAGGAATGTTTTGTGAGCCAAATGTCTAGATTGGGAAATGAGACTGTTCTGGCACTCCTCGGCTCACTCCATATTCATTATTTTGGCAGTTTTTAGCGTTACTCGTGGTTGTTTTCTCAATTTGCTCCTCCCTACTTTTTTGGCATTCGTGTTACTTACAATCGCAAACTGCCTTGACACCTGAGATCTAGAGTACCTTGCAACGAAAAATCACAGAGTTAACATCAGAGACTTGGTAAAACTCGTCACGAGTAGAGTTAAAGGTGGGTTTTTGCGACATAGCTGTTCTCTATTCGCCTGTAACAGCTCATAGATTAATGGACCTGGCTGGATAAGCATCCCTACCAGCTGCTCTTCCCACCAACCTCACCTGATTCTTTTTAAAGTGTCTTTAAGGCTACCAGATATCAGAGGGAGCGAGCAGACCCTCATCAGTGCCTCTTCTCCAGAAGTGTATGCTCTCACAGGTTGCCAGACTTTACTCTGAAAAATGCGACGTATTTGGAATGGGATGTACACCAAAGGAGATATGAGCCGATTTTGTTGTAAAATTGTTCATTAGACAGATTACACTTTTGCATTCATTGTGTTTACGCAAATAGCTTTAACGAATCGTATAACTGTGTTGGTAACGAAGTGAAATCCGAACAGGGAAGGCCAGGCGATGAACCTGGCTGCTACGACTGCATAATTCACCTCGTGGATCGTTTGCGGTCTCGAAAGAACGACCTCACAGTTACATTTGAATCGCTTACTTCCCATCAATTGTTGGTTGTTGCTGTCGTTGCAAATTTGAGGCGAAATAAGTCAAGTACGTTGAAGTGTGTTGTCAGGTTCCTGCAGAGCTCCAGAGGCTTCAACAGCTCTCCACTGGCTGATGTACCGACGAATTGGAAGCTGTGGTGTATCAACCGCTGATGATTTGAAATAGCCCACCAGCGCATTAAAATAGTAAAGTGGTGCTGTTACGATGTGGAGTCCAAAAGAAGTGAGTGGTCCAAACGACAACCATGTACCGACCAGGTAATGCGCGTGCAATGTAAACATTTATGGCCACAACAAAGTTGATGCGCATGAAGTACTTTTCTAATAGAGCATTTTATTTGCTCAGAGATGAAAAAATTCGATCTTGTTGCTATAAATAACAATAAAAGATTACCAACTTGTGCGTTCGTAAAATAACTCCCAGTTTTCGCTTGTCAGAAAAAGAGAGTAGCATCTGCAATAATCACTTCTGTGTAACTCATCACACCGGACATTACGCGAAATTGCGGCGTGAAGACGTTGCATAACAATGGAAGAGAAGGGAGTTGGAGAGGGAAGGCGAATGATTAGGTATTAGCGCACCTGCGTTTGTGACTGTCAGGCAAGTGGACGCGAAGACTGGCACCCTTGAGGTGAGGAGGAGGCGCTGCCACTGCCATCTGGGCCGCATTTGCTGTGGAGAAAGTCACGATGCCTCTGTGCGTCTTCTCATCCAAATTTGTCTTTGAGATTGTACCGAATCGACCGAAGAGGCTACGAACGTCGTTCGTTTTTGCTTGAGGCGGAAGACCATCAACGATCACCTGAGGACTGGTGGCGGTGACATTGGAGAACGCCCTTTGCCTGCAATTGGAAAGGAATAGCGTTCACATCCACCAGCACATTGCCAAAAGTGCAGCAGTGGCAGTGGAATGCCATTCGAGTGTGGTGGAGGCGGAATACGTAGTGCTGAGTGAAGAACATCCTGTGCGGAATTGGCACAGACTTAGATGCAGTGAGTCACATAGGCGAGGCGAGGCGAGGCGAAAAGACGCCGCTAAATCAACCTGCTTGAGCGTGAGGAGAGGAGGAGGCGAGAGGCGCTGGTGGATGGTACAGGTGCACCCAGCTTGGGCAACGCCAACCCCACGGCAATGGCGGGGACTCAACTTCCACCGCAAACTGCACAGTAGGTGAGAGGGAGTAGAGTGAAGTGAGATGAGATTTGCAGAGGTGGGAAGTTACGGCGTGGCAACGTTGCGGGATAAAGGGGGAGAGGGAAGGCGAATGATTAGGTATTAGCGCACCTGCGTTTGTGACTGTCAGGCAAGTGGACGCGAAGACTGGCACCCTTGAGGTGAGGAGGAGGCGCTGCCACTGCCATCTGGGCCGCATTTGCTGTGGAGAAAGTCACGATGCCTCTGTGCGTCTTCTCATCCAAATTTGTCTTTGAGATTGTACCGAATCGACCGAAGAGGCTACGAACGTCGTTCGTTTTTGCTTGAGGCGGAAGACCATCAACGATCACCTGAGGACTGGTGGCGGTGACATTGGAGAACGCCCTTTGCCTGCAATTGGAAAGGAATAGCGTTCACATCCACCAGCACATTGCCAAAAGTGCAGCAGTGGCAGTGGAATGCCATTCGAGTGTGGTGGAGGCGGAATACGTAGTGCTGAGTGAAGAACATCCTGTGCGGAATTGGCACAGACTTAGATGCAGTGAGTCACATAGGCGAGGCGAGGCGAGGCGAGGCGAGGCGAGGTGAGGTGAGGCGAGGCGAACCGACGCCGCTAAATCAACCTGCTTGAGCGTGAGGAGAGGAGGAGGCGAGAGGCACTGGTGGATGGTACAGGTGCACCCAGCTTGGGCAACCAAACCCCACGGCAATGGCGGGGACTCAGCTTCCACCGCAAACTGCACAGTAGGTGAGAGGGAGTAGAGTGAAGTGAGATGAGATTTGCAGAGGTGGGAAGTTACGGCGTGGCAACGTTGCGGGATAAAGGGGGAGAGGGGAGTTGGAGAGGGAAGGCGAATGATTAGGTATTAGCGCACCTGCGTTTGTGACTGTCAGGCAAGTGGACGCGAAGACTGGCACCCTTGAGGTGAGGAGGAGGCGCTGCCACTGCCATCTGGGCCGCATTTGCTGTGGAGCAAGGCGCGATGCCTCTGTGGGTCTCCTCATCCAAACTTGTGTTTGAGATTGTACCGAATCGACCGAAGAGGCTACGAACGTCGTTCGTTTTTGCTTGAGGCGGAAGACCATCAACGATCACCTGAGGACTGGTGGCGTTGACGTTGGAGGACTTCCTTTGCCTGTAATTGGAAAGGAATAGCGTTCATACCCACCAACAATTTGCCCAGGTTTGGTTTCGGATCTTTTTCTAATTTGTATTTTATTTTTCTATGTATTTTTTTTTGCCTGCGGTTCTTGCCTTAACGTTATTATTTTTTTTATTTTTATTCCCTTTTTAGTAATTTTTAAATATTTTCTTTTATTTTTGTTTGATTTGTTAACTGCGTCTTTCTTTGCAGTCTTTTGTTCATAGCACTACTTAATTAATCGCAATTGTGATAGCGTTGACAGTGTGATTACCTGCACCCCTACTGCAATTTTTTTGGCTTTCTCATTTTACTTTTCCTTTTGCTGAAGAGATGGACATGTGATTTAGCTGTATCAGTATATTACACTTACCCTTCTTCTTCAAAATTACTGCTGGACCGTGTTTGTAGGAGGAAATCCAGTCCCTCAAAGGAGACCAGACCAAAGTCACTCAGATTATGTTGAATCTAAACATTTTCAGAACAAAGAATCCATTAAATGTATTTTTTTATTTTAATTATGGGGTCCTTTTCCTAAGCAGCAGAAGTAAAACACATTTTACATTGAATCTTGCCTTCTTTGTGATTATTCATGACATCTGTTGCCTCATTTGGCTGCCATTAATAGGGATATGCTAAAATTTTATGTTTACATTGAAGCTGAATTACGTTTAAATGTTACAGGTCTGCCTAATATATGTCCTCTTCTTTCTGCTTACCTCAGGTTGATCTTGACAATCGGCCACCCATTTGCCAAATCGAGACTTATCGAAAAATTTAAGCCTCTATGCAACGGATGAAGTCATGAAACGTGCTTGTTTCACTGACAGAAAGTGAGTGGCCCGTTGGATACCTAATTCCCTTAAACGCGTTGCCAACACAAAGTGCAATAGCAAGTTGTTCACTAGCCATTGAATTAGCCGATATCCCTCTTCCAATAACCAAATTTGAGATACCTTGTATACTACTTTTAAAAGCTCATTTATAATCCACATTTTACTTTGCTTGGAAATAACAAGTTCGTTTTCTTAGTCGGATCCTTGCTACCCCCTCTTAACCTACTGCAAAGAACAAAATCCGCAGGTTAGAATTAATGAGCGAATGCTTACTAGCGTGTTGGGTAACATACTTTAGTGAATCCCCCAGCCAATTGCATCTTTGTAACGGGCGTAGGTCTTTGATTTTCCACCTCCTCCTCTAAAAGTGTGGCTTCACGGTGGAGCCATTGTAACCGCTTTCGTTTCGCCAATGCTTCTTGCAAATCCTATGGCATAGGAGGAGCAAAGAGAACGTGAGATAGAGATGGCAGGACACTATGAATAAGGAGGAGTTTGAAGAACCAGTCACTATCACTCACTGTAATCCCTCTCAGTGACGCGTAGACATCTTGCGTCTTACTCACTTCTCTAACGAGGGCCGAGCACTTTTGCATTAGTACATTTATGCTCTCTTGGCTGGCCTCATCCGCCTTCTCTACTTTCGCCATGGCAGCATTCAGAGCTGCGTCTGCCGCCGAACACAGCTGCAGCACTGCCCCTTCCATGACCTCAATCATTTGATCCTTCGCTTTCTTCTCCTCCTCTAAAATCGAAGACTTCAATTCCCGCAACTGCTCCACATGCGTCTTTAGGATCGCCTTTTGGTGAGACAGATCATTCAACTTGGCATGCAGCATTAGGTTGCACTACATGATGAGAGGAGAAAGAGCCAGAAGGGTTAAACACAGTTTCGCCAACAATGCTGCACAATTCCATAAGACATGAGTCGACTACTTCAGCTCCTCATAGTTACGAGAATGTCATCCCACAAGACATAATATGCTTTTACACCTCGCTAACAACCATTCAGTAACATCTCCAGAATTTTAAATCATAATCATTGGGTCACACATCATCTTCCTCAATAACTACATAGGACAGTCACACGTATTCCATACGCCAAAATGAATCGGTGCGAAACCACCACACGAACGTATCCACTCTAAACAATGAATGATGGGCCACTCCTTGAGTCGTGTTTAAGCGATGGAAAGATGCAATGGAACACCAAATGCAATTCTCACCTGCTGCTTTAGAACATGTTGTTGTGCACAATCCTCCTTTTGCTCCTCCTGGTTTTGCTCCCTATTCTGCTCCTGAGTGAGTTGCTTCACACTAGTGTGTTTGGAAAGCAGTTCGGCAACGTCAAGCGTCGAATGACAGAGGACATAGTGTGCTGTCTCGGCTCCGGCATGTGACAGCAAACAAGGTAGCGAACCGAAGGTGCGTTTGCATGGCAAGCCATAGGGATCACTCATCCTTCTCGACATGATGGAAAGTAAAAATAGAATTTACTGATTTTTTGCACAGTTTTGCAATGTGGCCTTGAAATTCGACACACACACACACACACACACACATGTGTTGGAGTGGAGACAATGCGCAACCATATGGCTATTTTGCTCTACTGCCATTGGCACCGCTACAAATGAAGCCTATACGAGAAGGAACCCATAAAGCACTGCAATCTGAAGCATACACCCAGATGATTCGCCAATAATGTATGGAAAACTACGCCCACAGTCGCTTGGACGTTTCTTACTTTGACTTACTCCGATTTTACTCCTTGGATTCCTCAGATTTTATAAGTTTTACTCCTATCAAACCGCTTGGCTTTTCTTCCTCTGTGCTCCACATCACGCACCTCCCTGTGAGCCCTTCAGTTTGCTCAAAGTTGACTACATGACGAGTTAACAACTTTCACTTAAAGGCTGGGTTCTTTTCAACACTACCAAGCCCATTGTAAACAGTGGCATTCCCCTTACATGCTAGCTTGAACGACACCTTGTAAAACCATACCTCTTTGACTCGCATTTGATGAACCCTTCAGTGTTGTCTCATTTTACTTCAACCAATTAGTGTCACAATAAGTCGTTTGTTAAGTAAATAACTCACAGCCTTTTGCGTACTCCACAAATCAGGTCTGCGCCAGTTGGGTCCATCGCTGCGCCACAATTTTCGCCGTTCGAGTGGCAGTGTGCGTCTCGCGCAATAATTCCGAACCCCAAAGCACTTTCGCCACTTTAATTGTGCCATTCTTTTGGTAGAGTAGCCAATCAGCATGGTGCGTTGTTTTAGTTCAGCCAATAGTTATGCTCTACGATAAGAATGGGCTTGCATGACACATACGAGACATCTCTAATGCATAAATGTGTTAGTCTGACTAAGGATTTTAACTTCTCTCTCTTCATTTCGTTCTCGCTCTGGTGCTTGATGTCAATTATTGAAAACTTGAGTGGAATAAGGTGCGCAGGCAGGTGTGCCTTAGCTCTTTCGACGATTGCAGCACTCACTGATAGTGTATCGGTGAAAACCAATGAAGAAGCAGGGCAGATGTCTGTAAAAGGAAAATAATTGTCTTTACTTAGTACCGATGTAAGAGTGGAAGATAATAATGGTTTCTAAACTACCTGAAGATTTTATGTGTCCACAGTGTGACCACCTGTGCTTAGTTTCCCCTCTTTCCTAACACCATGCCACCGGCAGTTGAATTTCACATTCGTCTGCGGTAGCACATTCCGCCCTCACTACGGTATAGGTTGGACTGAGCGTGGACAGATGGTTTATAACTGGCGGTATCAGCTTCCTTCCCAGTTGAAGGTGTTCAGTTACTTCCGAACTCAGTTGCCTTCAAACTACTACACAGACACACGCGCTTTCTCTTCCTTTCCACTGCTCCACTTTCTCTCACTCTCTTATGCCTCCTAACAAAGCCAAGAACACAATGGATGGCCATAATTTTGCTGTTATGTCACAGCAACGGAGGCCATTTAATTTTTGGGATAGAGAGGCGAGGAGGTTGCACTGCTTGGTCACTGATCCTCCGTGGTAAGTCAAATCACGTCCAGACGACACTCAGTCCTGCCTTTGCTTACGTTATCCAAACCTTTAACGACTTCTGTTGTGTCATTTGTGATAGACTGGCACCAGCCTAACTGCGATAGTGGAAGTCAAAGTTGGGTGCAGCATAGCTCCGACACAGTCATGCGTTATTCATACTCCCACTTGACTTGCAATACAACGTTGCTTTCTGATCAAGTCTTTTAGATTTCAGTCGTCTCATTCTCTCAACAAATCACAGTAGACGTGCTTGCCCTGATTGACTGTAAAGAATGGCAAATACTCATCACCAATCATCACTCAACTTCATTTGACAAGTTAACCACTTTGCTGACATTGTCGGTTGAGTTTGCACTTTTCCAGAGGAAATTTTGGCAACAAATACTGATTGGACTGCATTATATTTTTGTTAAGCATTAACTGGCTCAAAATATTCCAAAACAAGTTATTTTTTTGCTTAAGCCTTGACATATTAGGTTCATTTGGACTTAGCGTCTAGTACCAGAACCGCTGCTAACTTCTCGCAATGGAGAATATTTATGCCCTCTGTGTTTTTACTTCGGAAATCGCATTCGATTTGGGGCCTCGATGCAAAATCTAGTGTCAAGTAACTTGTTCAACAAGGAAAACAAGGGTGGAAATGCAGAGAAGCGGCACCCTTGATCTTCTTATAATCAGCCGCAAATGATCTTGGCTACCAGTAGTCAGCAGGAGCCTCTGTGCTTCACTACGACTGGAGAATGTGTTGAGGCGCATAACTACTCACAGTGCATAATCGCTCTTCGAATTCTTATTATGCACCACAGCACACATATCATGGATCCTGGTTTGTCCACTAGCGACTTGCTTGTAGGAGAGATGACCTTTAGAGATGCATTTATGCTAATCACTACTTCATGCGGTACGATGGAGACATGCGGTATAAAGTGCTTATTCAGGAAACCTAATGTGTAGTGCTGTAGTTGTATCCATCTTAGCCTTTGTGACTCCTTCCTTTAGTTTTTCCTTCCTACTCCTTAAAAGCCAGCAAATTGTTTGTTTTGGAAGCACTGGGCCTTGTCCGTTTAATTCGACCAACCTTCCTTTTAGTGAATAAAGGCAAAAAATCGGTGACTAAGCAAATTACGTCAACGAAAATGATGAATTTTGAACATGTGAGTGGAGAAAGTCCACGCAATTTGATACAGTTTATCTAACTCAGGTGAAAACGCTCACTATTTGAGCTAAAATTTTTAATTGGGAATAAGTGCTTGCCGTAGCGTCTCGAGACTCCCTTTAAGGTAAAAGAAGGCATAGTACTGGGGGTAGAATACATGTATTCTGGAAACAGAGGGCTTGAGGGCTGTTGGCACGGCCCAGAGGCCGACCAACGGGCTCAGTACAATATGGCCACCCAAGTGACCGAAACCGGCAGTTCAAACAAACAAAAGTATTACACTTGCTACCACGACTGGAGGGTGTGTTTGGACCGAGTGGTTATAGAGATGATGGTTAGAGCAGTGGGAAAACCCCTTCGATGTGGCTAAGTAGTGGACAATCGATATAAATAAAGCGTTGGTGAAAAGAATCAGCATCAAAGCATCGCAGTTCGTTTTCCATAGAAAAGCTTTGTGGAGCGCTTTTCGCATTTGCATGTGCGCCTTCTGGTGGCATGCAGGCAGTTTAGACCGAATTCCTCAATGTGGAGAAGTAATCACCTCCCAAAATTTGCCAAAATTTTGGTTTGTCTCCCCAAAGTAGTAATTGGTTAAGAGATTCAATAAATAATGCAGTTCGTCAAGCTCCAATGTGCCTTCGTAATTCTTAGCTGTGAATATTAAAATGCTGTATTTTGTGGGCTATTTTGACAGATATTTTTTGACAGGAATCCGTGCTTTCTATCAGATAGATTATTTTTTATCTGGGGCCAATGCTTTGGTGTACGAAGAATGTTAGACTTGGGGGATTTCCAGTGCTCAAACATCATGAATCACGCAGAGAAATGAAACAATAGCAGTATATTATGTTTTATCTTAAAAATCTTTTTGCCAAAAGAAACCTTATTTCAGAATAATTTGTTGTATCGCATAAGTAAATATTCGATAGAATTCAAGGAGCGGTGCGTTTTAATATCTTGTGCGGGACTGCAGCAAGTATAGGCGGGTGTGTATGCATGTAGGTTGCAATTGTTGTGTCCTCCGCGCATTCAAACTTAATCGACTTGTGGACGTCAAGGAGCAGTTTCACGCTTTGTATTTCTAGGTGAATGGTGCAGATTAGGCCCATCAGTATTACAATTGTTTTAATGAGTAATATAGTCAGGCCACAATTATGCCATTATCAGTTGTCTCGTGCTAGATGTTGTACTGGAAAAGGTAGCTAAGTCGAAAGTTGTGCATCCAACAAGCTTCAGAGAGATCTTACAGCTCGGTCACCTGAGGGATGGCTCACTGGCAAACCATGTAGTGTTGATGAGCAGTAAAACTAGCAACGCCAGCGATGTTAGTGCCGCAGGCAGTTCGCACTTTGTGAAGGGGATCTTGAGTCATGTGTGTCAGTTCGTTGCATTTCTTACAGATACACTAGGAGGTTGCGAATGGATGCAGTGATTACGTGGCTTGGAAGTTGGACATTGGGAAAATAACCAAGGCGCTAACGTGGAATTGAGAATTACTTAACTCTCGATATTTCTGTTATGCAGTGCTCCCAAAAATGGTAGGTTGCAGTAGGCTCCACCTACTTCTTGCATTTTCTGTCACCATTTATCACTGTTAAATTGTTTGCCTATTTGTCTCTTACCGCATTTCCTAATTTAGGAACAAAATAGCTCAGTCTGCGAATCGATGCCTTCTATTCGAATCAAAAATATGCGAATTCCTTGAAGCTCCGGATCTGATGACTCTGCATTACTTTTCCAACGTGGGAGTGGATCCTTTTAAGACGGCCATTCTTCACTCGCGTCAACATATTAGCCAATGGATCTGGTTGGATAAGCGTCTCTTTCAGTCACTCTTCCCATGATTCACACGTAGATCCTTTTTGAATGCTGTTAAAGCCGTTTGATGCCAGAGGGAGTCAATGAACTCCTCTCCCCGCTTTTTTATGTCCATCTACTATGTTCAAAATCCACAGAGTTGTACAGTTTCGTATTTTGCCGGATAGCAATGTAGGTATGACTTCGGATGGAGAATCTAGACTATAGGGGGAAGAACCGCTCATTTCATTGCTGAAAAGTCATTTGAGAAGTTGTAATCTTACTACGGATTTCTATCCATCTATCTAGTGTATCCTTCACGGTTCCTCAATGGTGATTTCACAACCACATGGTAATCTCTCGCGCTCCGTCAAACATTGATTATTGCAACCATTTTAAATGCCACGAGACATAAGTCAAGTGAGTTGGGATGCCTGATCAAATTCCTTGAGCATTTTGGCGAATTCAATAACTCTCCGCTGGCCGCTGTATCAGCAAACCGGTGATTGTGGTGTATCAAGTACCATCAAGGGAGACTTTTCAACTGGTCTAAGTTGGTGCAATAGGACCTCGGCGAAGTGATCTGCAAAAGAATTGAGAGTGATAGGGATTGTGACGCCGTGGAGGGCACGAGATATCGCATGCTGCCTTATTACGTCTGTAATTAACATTTGCAATGTGTTTTTCTGCTTGTGTTCTTTGTTTGTTTGGTTGGATAATTTGGTTCAGAATGGCTCAGGGAGGCTATGCAAAGTGCCTACTTTCTCGACTTCGCGGGGTAGGCTGTTTGGAGGTACTTGAGGCGCTTTGCAGATGGTATTCTAGCTGGAAGCTTCGACGTTCGTCTCTTCGCTTTAGACCTTCGTCTCCTTGGAAGAATTGGATTGACTGGGTAAGAGGATTTTGTTGGCAATGTTTGAAGAAGGGGACGTGGGTTGGAGCATGCACCTCTTGAGTTACAGGAGTTGCGTCCATTAAACGCCTACCACTCAGAAGCGTCTTTAAATAAACAAGAATGGCACGGATTCTTCGTCCCTTTCATCGCCCTCTTTGGTTCTTTACTTATAGGATGTTTTCGCACATCGAGTTGGCTGGGTCCATCCCTTCACTTGGAAGATGTCTTGGTTGAACTCGTTGCATCGGGCCGCTACGAGGTGAATAAATGAGTCTACCTGGAGTAGGGCATGGAAGCAATCCTTTTAAAAAGCTTCTAATGTTCCGCTTTGGAAACTGGGACTATTGAGTTACAGCAAGCACCAAATGGAGTGGGGTGAGAAATAGTACTTTGAAAAGTCTGTGAATCGTTAGATAGCGTCCGTTAATGAAATGAAGACTGAGAAAGGTTACCATTTGCCTGGCAACCATACAATTGAGTTCCACCTATTGAAGGTTCTTGTTTTTTGTGGTATTCAAGGTGCTAGGATGTGTTGTATTCCCAAGTAACTGTGATTCTGGAAGTTTGAGCTAATGTAAAGCACAACAGATTGTAATACGTCCATTAGGAGGAGGGAGCCTTAAGGACGCGATTGGAAGGTTTCATCAGTTTCCAGTTCACCAACCCGTTGGTCTGATAAACCTTTAAAGCGACAGACGGCCGGAGGGCACAAATTGGAATGAACGACAACTACCGCTGAGAAAGAACCGTGTTCTGAATGTCCTCATTCCAAGGGAGTTAAGAACAAGATTGAGGCGATAAACACCAGATTTTTTATACTCGAGGCAACGTGGGTGGACCTCCTTACTTTCTAGGTTGTCACGACTTCTGGAGTGTGCCTCTACACCGTAAGGCTTCATTCCGATTCTGCCTATAAGGTCAGAGAACACTTTAGACTCTGCTCACCATTCTACCGACTCAATTTCGGTCGCCGTGGAGGTCGAAATAATCCCGAACAAATAGTCGAAGGACAGTAGGAGTCCAGACGCATAGAATAAAAGTGTAGTTGCGTTAGAAAAGTGTCTGAGAGGCCTGCAATGTGATCATGGCCCCGACTTACCGTTCAGAAATTTTGGCCAGGAAGTACTTTCACATGTCTCTATGATGCTGCCGGATTCAAGCGTTCACTCACTTCGTTAACTCAAAATCAACCACCCATCCACTTCCCTACAACTAGCACACCTGTCCACGCGAGACGCATTTATACCCATCTCGACCACCTCACCGTCTGACCCTGTTTCACTTTTTCCATTCCATTTGAATCCAAGCAATCAGTCCCTCTACTCAACCAACGACCACACAGTCATCCATCCACTTAGAGAAAACGTTGGTGGTGCAAAACGCACTACCAGTTGCGATTCTAGAGCCAGTGTTTCCTTTTCTCATTCTTCCTGCACAGTCTTAACTTCCTTCATCAATCCATTGCCTCTCCTAATATTTCTGCATCGACCTCAAATTCATGTCTAGCAGGGCCATTGACGACGCCACAACGACTACCTCTCGCTTTGAACTCTTCTTTCTCCC